>JBBDGP010003660.1:97500-577500 GCA_037952835.1 Lithobates septentrionalis | reverse complement strand
CGGTTTTAAATTTACAGGTCTTCATGAACACATTTCTGACACCCCAATTATACAGCAACAGGGTCATCTATCAAAAAAGTTTGGCTGTTTATCACAAAAAAAAAAATCCATCACTGTGGTAATCCAGCGACTTTGCCCAGGCTGAGATGTCATCATTCTGCTGCCAGCAGGAGGAAACATTTCTTCAGTCTCCTCTTCCTTCAGAGATAAGACTTCAACATTGTAACTTTGCAGCAAATCACAAAGTGGGAGGCTGCAGCGGGGGCTGAATTGTGGCATCTCAGATGGTAATGGGGACGTCACCTGGTGCCCCCCCCCCCGTGACATCACTGACCTAGCATGCACTGATCGGTGATGTCTCAGGGGGCAGTCGGCGTGTGGCCCCACCCCTTAGCCATTTAATGACTGTCACATAGCAGAGCAGGCAGATGGCGTGAGCCTTCGGCACAAACTGAACTTTTTTTTTTTTTTTGGGGGGGGGGGGGGGGGGGGTCGGCAGTGGAATTGTCAAAAACTGTGTCTGTGTTTCACATGGGGGTGGTGGCTGGGATCTAGGGCCACCCCCCCTTGTCAAAGGGGGCTTCCAGATTCTGATAACCCCCCCTGCCCAAAGACCCCCATAACCACTGGCCAGGGTTGTAGAGAAGAGGCCCTTGTCCCCATCAAAATGGAGACAAGGTGCCCAGTGTTGAGGGCATGTCTCCAAGTATGGCTTAGTTGGGGGGGGGCACTGCCAGGCTGCACTGCATGCTCGGATAAGGGTCTGTTATGGATTTTGGGGGGGGGGGGGCCCTATACCATTTTTTTTTTAATTGTTGGTATGGGGGTTACCCTCAAAATCCATACCAGACCTGAGTGTCTAGTATGGATTTGGGGGGGGACCCCACGCCATTTTTTTTTTTTTACATTTTGGCATGGGAATTCCCCTCAAAATCCATATCAGTCCTGAAAGGGCCTTGTATGGATTAGAGGGGGAACCCCCAACGCTGTTTCTTTTACAGTTTTATTGCTGGCAATTTTTTTTTGTACAGTCAGCTGTCAGAGGGAAATCCGGGTTTTAAGAACGCTGCAGAGCTGGCTTCCCGACCCGCTGCTTTATTACCAGGTAATGCTAAAGCGGAGGTCCACGCTAAAAAAAAAAAAAAAAAAAAAAAAAGACATAAGGCTCCTAAAAATGTGAAAAAAAATTTTTTTTTTACTTACCAGAAATGCCTGTTGCTAGGCAGATAGTCCTAATCTGCTACTTTCTATTCCGCGGTAGTCTTCATTCTTCTCCTCCTAATAGGGAATGGGGTGCGCTGTCTTTTGGGACCTGTGTGTGTCCCAGAACACAGCTGGCCGTTTCACAAAGCGCCACGCGACTTGCGCATGCGCAGTAGAAAACGGGCAGTGAAGCCGCAAGGCTCCACTGCCTGTTTCCCTTAGTTCGAATCACGGGCGCCCTGGACAGGTAAGTGTGCTTATTAAAAGTCAGCAGCCACAGTGTTTGTAGCTGCTGACTATTAAAAAAAAAAAAATTTCAGCTGGAACACCGCTTTAAAGACACCAGTGGCCGCCCTCTCCAAAAATTAGCATCCGAACCGCGTCGAAAATCATAGCTGCTTAGCGAATTCACAGTGAAAATATAGAGGAAATTTGCACCGGACATGTGTGAACCTAGCCTTAGAAGTTAGAGCTTTTGAATTAAGAGATTTTTTTTTTCTCCTGTGCAAGTTGGAAATGAGAGCAAGCATCCGATTGGTTGGTATGGCTCGTCCATCTGCGTCTTTTTTCCTTCAGCCCCCGTACGATATCATACAATAGGCATTGCCGGGCCTTCGCTCTTTTCTAACAGGTTGCTATGGAGATCTCCGTGACTGAAACACGGGTCTGGCAAAGGGTGAAAACGATTAAATAATTATAACCTGGATGTTTCTCAAGAGCAATTCTTACAGGTCAGTCAATGCGGTGAACTCTGCGTCCCGCAAAAAAGCACGAGCGAGACACAAAAACATGGCAGATTTTCAGAACAAAAAAAAAAAAAACACGGACGGAATGCGAGATCGCCGGAAAAAAAAAAAAAAAATTGGCCATAATTAGCGCAGGCTGAAGTTTTCAAGCAAAAGCCAACAGTGAGCCACAATGCAGATGTTCTAGAACTAACTACCCGGCAATTCTGCACGCTGGGACTTGGGTCCAACCCAACCGAGTTATAGAAAGTTACTGCAAAACACACAATCCATCACAATGTTACCAATTTTCTGTGCAACGGAAGAATAAATTAAAGGAGGGCCTGTCACCCATATAAATGACTCTGCATCTCCTGCCTTTTGTTTAAGTAGATACATTATGATACATTTAGATACATTATGATACAATTAGATACATTATGATACATTTAGATACATTATGATACATTTAGATACATTATGATGCCTCCCCTGAAACATCCATCACATATCCCAGGAGGCAATGTTTGAGATCTTACGTATAAGTGGACACACCACAGGTCACTGTAAGGTCCCTCTGTGCTGGATCCCCCGTGTCTGCGCATGCAGAGTCAGGGGGAGGGGGATCCAGCGCAACCGCAAACACACGGCGGGTCTCTGCCAGCTTTATGAGGTCTGCGCATGCACCGGTTCTCATCTCAAGATGGTGACATGGGAGCAGAGCGATGGCTGGGGAACTTCACCTGCAGGGAAGAAAAGACTGGGGGCCATAATGAGGAATTTTCCGGATTTATGCTATTCTTAGAACATCCAAACTGAGAGGCATGAATCAAAAAAAAAAATGCATAATGGCCACTAGATGGCGCTAAGGGTTATAGGAAATATATACCGTACTTATTTACTATGCTCGTCAGCTCCATCTAGTGGCCATAATTAGATAATTTTTCTAAATCACTTTATCCTTATGAATAATGATACCTCACAGAGACTTCAATAAAGATGATATTTTACGATACTAAAGCTATATTACTAATTAACATTTAATAAAAATGTCATTCAAATATTGAATACATTATGACAATATAACATATTTGTAATTTTCTTTAATATACTTTCATGACATATGTAAACAACTTTTTTGTACCAATGTTTTTACACTCAATAAAAGTTTGTAAAAAAAAATAAAAAAGGAAAAAAAAAAAAATGAATGAACCTGGAGAAAAAAAAAAAAAAAGCCTGGAGCCCCTTCACCATGAGGTGTATTTGTAAAACGACTGCAGAGCTCTTTGTCCTGCAAAACTAAAAACTTACATTTGTTTTGTGCGAATGCCAGCTAAATTAAATCTTCGTAGGTGGTCTTTTTTCCAGGTCAGATGCTCTTTATTCATAAGAGTAGCAGAATCAAGAAACTACTTATTATGGCCACTAGATGGAGCTGAGGTTTATAGGAAATATATACAATAACAAAGATGGACAGTGCTGCCACCCTCTAGTTCTATTTCAAATCAGGTTAGATACCTTATTGGTGCCCCGCTCAAAGCCTCAACAAGCAAGAGGTATAGGACGGGCAAAAATGCCCCAGTGTGAAAAGACTGCAATGAATGGGAGGCGGCTTTCAGGCGCTTAGCAGAGGATATTTCTAGCGCTAAAGCGCCTGAAAACCGCCCCGGTGTGAAAGTAGCCTTATACCCACCAGATGGTGCTAAGGGATTTAGAAAATATGTACCTATTATGATCAACAGCCCCATCTAGTGGCCATCATGAAGCATTTTCCTAAAACACTTTATTCCTATGGAAGAACAACAGCCAACCTGGAGGGAAAACAACCCCCTTTTAGCTCATAAGTTGACAACCACTCTAGGCTGTTCTCTCTCCAGGTCAGACGTTCTTTATATATAAAAGAGTAACATGAACCAAGAAAATACACATTATTAAAAAAGGGGAATAATTCCATGAGACAAAGCGATAATTCTCCCTCTCTACCAGACTCTGGTCCGGCCGCACCTGGAGTATGCTGTCCAGTTCTGGGCACCAGTCCTCAGGAAGGATGTACTGGAAATGGGGCGAGTACAAAGAAGGGCAACAAAGCTAATAAAGGGTCTGGAGGATATTAGTTATGAGGAAAGGTTGTGAGCTCTGAACTTATTCTCTCTGGAGAAGAGACGCTTGAGAGGGGATATGATTTCAATTTATAAATACCGTACTGGTGACCCCACAATAGGGGTAAAACTTTTTCGCAGAAGGGAGCTTAAAAAGAGGTTTAACCTTAAACTATGTAGAGGGTTCTTTACTGTAAGAGCAGCAAGGATGTGGAATTCCCTTCTACAGGTGGTAGTCTCAGCTGGGAGCATCGATAGTTTCAGAAAACTATTAGATAAGCACCTGAATGACCGCAACATACAGGGATATATAATGTAATATAGATACAAGAGGAGCAGCGCTGTGATAAAAAAGTTCTATATGATAAAACCAGAACAAAAATTGTGAAAATATTAAGCCCAAAAAAATTTGGGATAGGCTCCAAGTTCATAAATTACATAAACAGCTGGACCGTCCTATTCAAAAACCAATCTTGGATGGTAAATAGAAGAAGCGTGAATAATTGAAAATCAATGAGTCCTTCACCACACCACTGTGATAGTAAAAATGCGCGCTTACCAAATGGCAAGCTTGGAAGAGCTTGCGACCTTAACCCGGTCGGGGCCTTTCAGGGTGAAACCATCAGGGAGAGGCACGCCACTTTGGCTTGGATTAAGCACGCTGTTCTTCCAATTACCACTCTATGTGGAGATGTGACCCCTGGCTAGGGCTAGGCGCAGGGTTCTACAAATTCTGTCTCCACTCCTGTAAGTGTGTCATTTCCTTTAATTTTTGTGTGTTTTAAAGTTCTGCTGGGCTCTATAGTTCCACAGGCAAGGGGAATCTCCAAGATGGCTGCAGTGTCCTCATCCTCATATATAATGTAATACTGACATATAATCACACACATGGGTTGGGCTTGATGGACTTGTGTATTTTTTAAACCTCACCTACTATGTAACTATGTCCCCTAGATGGCGCTAAGGGTTACAGGAAGTATATGATTATTTGCTATGATTATCAGCTCCATCTAGTAGCCATAATGAGGTATTTTCCTAAATCACTTTTATGAAAGAAGAACATCCAACCTGGAGAGAAAATTGCCTGTTAACATTTATTTGTATACAGTGAATGTAGGTGCAGCTTGGCAGAATGAATAGCTCTGCAATTTTTTTATTTAACCCCTTCCCGCCCGCACTGTAGCCAAATGAGGGCTACAGCACGGGCTTACTTTGCCTGGCACGTCTATTGACGTCCTCCTGTAAGCGCATGTCCTGATTATGAGTGCAGTCCAAACAGTGCCCATCAGTGCTGCCAATCATTGCCCACCAGTGCCACCTATCAGTGCCCACCAGTGTTGCCTATAAGTGCCCACCAGTGCCACCTATCAGTGCCCACCAGTGTTGCCTATAAGTGCCCATCAGTGTTGCTTATAAGTGCCCATCAGTGCTGCCTATCAATGCCCACCAGTGCCACCCATCAGTGCCCACCACTGTTGCCTATAAGTGCCCAGTGTTGCCTATAAGTGCCCATCAGTGTTGCCCATCGGGCCGCCTATCAGTGCCCACCAGTGTTGCCTATAAGTGCCCAGTGTTGCCTATAAGTGCCCATCAGTGTTGCCCATCGGGCCGCCTATCAGTGCCCACCAGTGTTGCCTATAAGTGCCTATCAGTGTTGCCCATCAGTGCCGCCTATCAGTGTTGGGCATCAGTGCCCAGTGTTGCCCATAAGTGCCACCTATCAGTGCCCATCAGTGCCACCAGTGCAGCATATTAATGCCACCTCATCAGTGCCCATCAGTACAGCCCATCAGCGCACATCGGTGAAGGAGAAAAATTGCCTGTTTGCTATAACTATGTAAAAAAAAATTCCCCAAGTTTTCAGTCTTTTTTCATTTGTTTAGCAAAAAATTAAAACCCAGTGGTGAATAAATACCACCAAAAGAAAGCTCTATTTGTGTGAAAAAAATGATAAAAATTCCATTTGGGTACAGTGTAGTATGACCGCGCAATTGTCATGCAAAGTCTGACAGCGCTGAAAGCTGAAAATTGGCCTGGACAAGAACGGGGTTTAAGTGCCCGGTATTGAAGTGATTAATAAATACACCCCTATATGGTGTATCTAAGAAATCCGGGTGATGCATACATCGTCCACACCCCTCATAATATATATTGGAAACTATTTATTGACATTCATTATGACTAATTAAATTAAGCCGATGACTTCCCCATAGAAGCCAACAGTTTCCCCTCCAATTATTACATAAAAGTTGACAGTTTCCTCCTCAGTGAATATACTAAAAACTGCATCAGCAAAAGAAACTATTTCCTTTCATTTCTCCGGGGTTCTGAAATGCGAGCCGCTCGCGTCTCGCAGACCTTTAAAATTGCCCACACTGCCGAAATGTCACGGCGTGACCCTCTCTCCCGTCAGCTGGCCTCTGACGATTGAGCGCACCTTGCGCACGCGTAGCCGATCGCCGAAGACTTTTAGGAGCCGGCTGATCGTCAGCGAAGGGTCGGAGGTGCAGTTATGGCTTTTGAAGACTCTTTTAATAAGTCTGACATTAAGAGGAAGAGATAGAAAAAAAGGTAGTTACAGAAACGTGACAATGCATCCGCGGCGGAGGACACCTGCGCCGGCAGGAGATGAAAGGTCGCCGGGAAATTCAGACACGGCAAAAGGGAGAACGTGTGGAGCGGCAGATCTCTCTCATTAAAATTCAGGTTGACTCTCATCAATCCCCCCCCCCCCCCCACCTGTAGATGTTGGTTCTGTGTAGTTGTTTCCTTCATTACCTGTCTTTTCTATTTCCTTTGCCGTGTCCCTCTGACCCCGCCCACTTCTGTACATGTCACTGCTTTCTATGGGTGGTCTGTGCATGGAACCCCCCCCCCCCCCCCCCCCGGTGTGTACAGAACAGGCCGGAGGTAGGAGCGATCACCCCAAGACAGGGCTATCTCAACAGCATCAGGGGCCCCTGGGCAAAGTAATGCACTGGGGCCAGTACCAGCCTTCTCAATTTACGCACCTACTCTCAAGAATTAAAGTATAAATTAGTTGATCGAATTAAACATATATTTATTAGTGCTTTCAATAAAATCAATTTTAAACAATAAGAAAACTTGCCATAAATCAAAGACTAGTCAACATCAAGAGTACAGTACAGGTGGAAAGGTAGAAAGGCATAGTACGGGGGGGGGGGGGGGGGATCAGGAGGGCAAAACACTGGGATCAGGAGGGGCACAGTATAGGTTCCACGATGCTGCCCGTGACATGGCCATCCTGGGACAGCTTAGTAAAAACGGACTATCCTGGCAAATCCGGGACAGTTGGCAAGTACAATGTAATGCAAGATTATCACTGGGCCCCTATGCACCTGGGGCCCCTGTGCAGTGCCCAATGCATTAGGAAGGCCCTGCCCTAAGATGACTGCAACTGCAAGGCATGCATAGTGCAGCTCATAGCAGCATAGGAAAAATATTGTAAGTGAGGTGATAGGAAGATCATCCTTTGTGACAATTGTGGGCAGAAAATCATGGATTATAATGATAAAAGTCTGATATCATCAATTCAGGTGGAAAAGAAATGTATAGGCACACAGGAATTATCTGTCTGTCTTTATTTATTTCTATCTATCCATTGATCTACCTATCAATGTATCTATCCATCCCTCTCTCTACCCATCAATCAACTATCGGACTTTGTATTATGCCATCTATGTATCCATCTACCTATCAATTTATTTATCTATCCATCCATCCTAGTTTACCATTTAACAATCTATCTACTTATATATTATGCTATCTCTGTATCCATCTATGTATCCTCTCTATTCTTCCATTTACCCATCTATCTACTATGGGTCTATGTGCTATTCTATCTGTGTATCCATCCATCTCTCTACCTATTCACATCTATCCATCCATGTATTCCTCTATCCTTTCATTTACCCATCTATTCATCTGTCTATGCATTATGCCATCTATGTATCCATCCTCCCTTCTGTCTACTTCTTCACGTCTGTTTATCCATCCAAGTCTCCATCTCTCTTTTCATTTACCCATTTATTCATCTATCCATTCATCCGTCTACCTATTTATATCTATCCATCTATGTATCCCTCTATCGTGTCATTTACCCAGGACTCTACTATCCATCTTTTCATCCATCCACCTACCCATTGTATCCATGTATCCTTTTTTCTTCCATTTACCCATCTATCTATTATCGGTCTATGTACTATTCTATGTGCCCATCCATCTATGTATCCATCCATCCATCCATCCATCCATCCCTTCTTTCTACTTATTCACATATATCCATCCACCTATGTATCCATCTCTCCTTTCATTTACCAATATATCTTCTAGCCATTCATCCTTCTGTCTACCTATTTACATCCATCCATGTATTCATCTATGTATCAATCTATCCCTGTCTTATGTCTATGTATTCATCTATGTATTCCGCTATCCTTTTATCCATCTACCTACCAATTAATGTATCCATCCATCTATTCCTCTATTCTACAATTTACTCATCTATCTACTATCTGTCTATGTGGTATTATATGTATCCATCCACTCTTCTCTCTACCTATTCATAACTATCCATCCAGCTATGTACCCCTCTTTCTTTTTATTTACCCATCTACCTACTATCCATCCATCTATCCATACCCCCATGTATGTAGTGATTTATGTATCAATTCATCTATTATCTGTCTGTGTTATTCTATGTATCCACCCATCTGCACACCTATTTATATCTATCCATAAAATCTACTGTATGTACTACTTTATCCTTTCATTTACACATCTATCTTATCTATTTTATCTATCCATCCTATCTAACGTATCTAACATATCTTTCTAACGTATCTATCTATCCTATCTATCTGATCTATGGTATCTATCTATCATATTGTATCTATCGTATCGATCATATCTATTGTATTGTATCTATCGTATTGTATCTATTGTATCGATCGTATTCTATCGTTATGTATCTATCGTATCTATGGTATTGTATCTAACATACTTTATCTATCGTATTGTATCTATCATATTGTATCGTATCGTATCTATCGCATCGTATCTATCGCATCGTATCTATCGCATCGTATCGTATCTATCATATTGTATCTATTGTATCTATCGTATCGTATCTATTGTATCTATCGTATCTATCATATTGTATCTATCGTATCTATCATATTGTATCTATCGTATCGTATCTATCGTATTGTATCTATCGTATCGTATCAATCATATTGTATCTATCGCATCGTATCGTATCTATCGCATCGTATCTGTCGCATCGTATCTATCGTATCGCATCTATCGTATTGTATCTATCGTATCAATCATATTGTATCGTATCTATCGCATCGTATCTGTCGCATCGTATCTGTCGTATCTATCGTATCGTATCTATCGTATCGATCATATCGTATCTATCGCATCGTATCTATCATATTGTATCTATCTATCGCATCGTATCTATCGTATCGCATCTATTGTATCTATCCTATCTATCATATTATATCTATCGTATCTATCGTATCATATCTATCGTATTGTATTGAATCTATTGTATCATATCTATTGTATCGTATCTATCGCATTGTATTGTATCTATCGCATCATATCGTATCAATCATATTGTATCTATCGCATCGTATCGTATCTATCGCATCGTATCTGTCGCATCGTATCTATCGTATCGCATCTATCGTATTGTATCTATCGTATCAATCATATTGTATCGTATCTGTCGCATCGTATCTGTCGTATCTATCGTATCGTATCTATCGTATCGATCGTATCGTATCTATCGCATCGTATCTATCATATTGTATCTATCGCATCGTATCTATCGTATCGCATCTATTGTATCTATCCTATCTATCATATTATATCTATCGTATCTATCGTATCATATCTATCGTATTGTATTGAATCTATTGTATCATATCTATTGTATCGTATCTATCGCATTGTATTGTATCTATCGCATCATATCGTATTGTATCTATCGTATTGTATCTATCGTATCGTGTCTATCGTATCGTATCATATTGTATCATATCGTATCCTATCTATCCTATCGTATTGTTTCTATCATATTGTATTTTATCATATCTATCGTATCATATTGTATCGTATCTATCGTATCATATTGTATCTATCGTATCATATCTATTGCATTGTATTGTATCTATCGTATTGTATCTATTGTATCATATCGAATCGATCTATCTATCGACATACATATACCCCAACAGTAAAGTTCCAGGGAGAAACCTTAGCATTGGATTCTTCTACAAACTTGTGTACCGTGAGAAGGATCGTGTATGTGATGTGTTGCTGTCCCTGGGTGGTCCTCCTACACATAGACATTACACACAATGCACCAGTGACCCCTCCACCTCCTTCCACAATCTGGAATATTCAGGCACAGTCCTTGGAACGGGTACAGTTGTATCTCACAAAAATTGTCTCGGTGCCCCTAATCCCCGATTATGTGAGCTTACCGCTGATTTCTATCGGGCCGTGTAACCTGCGGGGTCTGGACTCCGGCCAGAAACCTCAAACTAAAGATGCATCAAGAAAAACTGCAGGACAATAAAGCACTCCATAGAATCTGATATCTGCTTATTATGGCAACCAAAGCCAACAGCATTAATGAACTGTGCAAACAGCGGAAGGCCAGTAAAGAGGTTCTCCTTTAAGCCTCCACTCAAGGCAGAAAAACAAAACAAAAATCAGGGTTGTCTGTAGAGCAGAGCTCTAGGCAGACGATACATAAATAGCTAACACACATACACTATATTACCAAAAGTATTGGAACGCCTGCCTTTACACGCACATGAACTTTAAGGGCATCCCAGTCCTAGTCTGTAGGGTTCAATATTGAGTTGGCCCACCCTTTGCAGCTATAACAGCTTCAACTCTTCTGGGAAGGCCGTCCACAAGGTTTAGGAGTGTGTCTATGGGAATGTTTGACCATTCTTCCAGAAGAGCATTTGTGAGGTCAGGCACTGATGTTGGACGAGAAGGCCTGGCTCGCAGTCTCCGCTCTAATTCATCCCAAAGGTGTTCTATCAGGTTGAGGTCAGGACTCTGTGCAGGCCAGTCAAGTTCCTCCACCCCAAACTCGCTCATCCATGTCTTCATGGACCTTGCTTTGTGCACTGGTCCAAATCATTTGATGGAGGGGGGATTATGGTGTGGGGGGTTGTTTTTCAGGGATTGGACTTGGCCCCTTAGTTCCAGTGGAGGGAACTCTTAAGGCGTCAGCATACCAAGACATTTTGGACAATTTCATGCTCCCAACTTTGTGAGAACAGTTTGGGGATGGCCCCTTCCTGTTCCAACATGACTGGGCACCAGTGCACAAAGCAAGGTCAATAAAGACACATGCCTCTGCCATTTGCAAACTCAGATATTACCTTGTAAAAGAAGCAGACATAAATCACTATGCTGTACAAAGCCTGTGCAGATGGCAGCCTGCAGAAAAACAAAGGAGGGGTGGAAACAAGACCGGTCACTCTGTACAAGAAGAAAGAGCAGAGCCGTTGGAGGGACGCAGCAGGCTCCACCCACTACAGGTTGCCTGCAGATAACTACAGGTGGGGGCGGAGACAAGACAAGTCCCCCTGCACAAGGAGAGAAAGCAGAGATGTGGGAGGGGCCCAACATGCTCCACCCACATAACTACAGGAGGGGGCGGAGACAAGACCAGTCATCCTGCACATGGAGGGAGAGCAGAGATGTGGGAGGGGCCCAGTGGGCTTCACCCACTACAGGTTGCCTGCGGATAACTTCAGGAGGGGGCTGAGACCAGACCAGTCCCCCCCCCCCCCACAAGGAGAGAGAGCAGAGATGTGGGAGGGGCTCAGAAGGCTCCACCCACCACAGAAAACGGCAGAAGGGGGTGGAGACAAGACCAGTCCCCCTGCACATGGAAAGAGCAGAGATGTGGGAGGGGCCCAACATGCTCTACCCAAATAACTACAGGAAGGGACAGAGACAAGACCAGTCATCCTGCACATGGAGGGAGAGCAGAGATGTGGGAGGGGCCCAGCAGGCCCCACCCACTACAGGCTCCCTGCAGATAACTACAGGAGGGGGCGGAGTCCAGACCAGTCACTATACACAAGTAGAGAGATCAGCAGTGAGCGGTCTTTATTACAGGAAGGAAAAGTCTCACACTGGATTACTGCACAGATCTGGAAGAAATACACAAATCTCACAGAGATTCAATAAGAATACACATGAGGAATGGATTTACACAATAGTTCTCATCACCAGTTCACCTTTGAATCATTTTTTTTACTGATGGTTCCCCTCTAACCGCCGTCCCACTTCCAAACTTGGCAAATCTTTCTTTTTTTTTTTTCCTACATGTGGCCGGTAGACGGCTCGTCCGCTAATAAAAGGAGGACATTATCTGCCATAAGAGATGAGTGCTATCAGGAAATTTAAGAAGTTAGGCTGGTTATCAAACCTTCCCCGGGAGAGGAGGATCTCACTTTGTCTAATGAGGGACCAACAATGGAGAGGAGGCTGTTGGACACGGAGCAGGGGGTGCAGGAGGGCGCGTCAATTAGTGGCACAGCGAGGACGGTGTAAGTTTACATGGCGGCTGGAGAGCCGGTCGGGTGCGGCCTGCGGGGGGGTTGGGGGGTGGGGGGGGGGGACAGAACAGCCTTTGGCTGCCCTTAAGCTGAAAGGTTTTAATTCTGGAAACTCGGAGCCGAAACCCAATCACAGCCGAGGCGATAACAAGTTCCCGTTACAGAGTTTCCTTCGAACGCGCGGCACCTGTTGTTTTGTATTGACTGCTAGGGTTCAAGGGGAGGCCGTTGCACTTGTTTAGGCAAAACGCTGTTGCCTGTTTACAGGAAAGGACACCGGGGTTCGAGGCAGTAAAATATGGCCGCCTCACCGACCTGCCATGAGCCCTTTGCAGATCGCTTTTTTGGAGGGGCGGCAGTACAGTCGCACATATAAAACAAGGCTCTTAGGATGAACTCCAGCTTTTTTGAGATGGGAATGAGGGACACCTATCAGCAAAAGTATGCAGGCATAGGACACACCCCTTGACACGCCCCCTTAAAGGAGAATTGTACAAAAAAAACCAAAAAAAAAACAAGATTGGTTAAACCCACAGGTGCTTTTTTACCACTACTATTCCTTTATATTGGCTTTTGGAATTTACAAATGCAGCAATTTAGAAAATCGGATGAAAGGTTTAGCTCTGGAAAACACTTTTTGATAGATAAAAAGTGCATTTTATATACAACTATATAGATCAGACCAAAATGAGGAGGAAAGAGGGACAGAGGGACATTGCTCCAAATCTGGGACAGTTGGGAGCTATGCCTCAGGCTGAACTCCAGCTTTTTAGCCACTTGGGCTCCGGGAGGTTTTACCCCCCCCCCCTCTTCCTTCATGACCAGGACTGCGCTGCTTTAAACTTTTAATTGCTCTGTCATGCAACACTGTACCCAAATGAAATTTATATTCTTTTATTCACACAAATAGAGAGTAATTTTGGTGGTATTTAATCACCTCTGTTTTTTTTATTATATTAATCAGAAAAAAAAAATTGATTTAAAAAAACAAAAAAAAAAACAAAACAAAAACGACAATAGTTTTTACTATGTTATAAAACATAGCCAATAAGAAAAATGAAAAAAAAGAACAAAATGAAAAAAAAAAAAAAAAAAAAAAAGATTTTGGCCAAAATGTATTTTGTTCATGTCTTTAATTTAATAAAAAAATCCCAACAAGTGTATATATTTTTTTAAAGTCCACGGTGGTGCAAAAACCTACAACGAAAAAAACCCATAAGTGTACAAAAAACGTGCATGTGTGAGCACATGCAAAAAAGTGCACTTAAATAGGAACTGCAGTCTGCTCACATAAATCTGTAATAAAAATGTTTGCCCTTCTGAAGCTTCCCTCCAACCACTTTTGCATATTATTTTATATATACTGTGATTCTGTACTTGCCAAATATGCTGCAGAAATCTCCCTCCACTGAGGCTGCTGCCTGTTCACTTCCCGGATTTACACAGACACACACTTCCAGCTCTGCAGCTCTCATTGGCCCTCTTATGACTCATCCCCCCCCCCTCCCTTCCTGGCAAACTCTCATGAGAGAGAGAACTGTGCATGATGTCATAAGTCTAGGCTTTTTACCAGACAAGAAACAGGAAGTGGGCTGTATAAGGGATTTACTGGCAGAATAAAAAAATGTCTTACAATCCAAAAGTTAAAACAACAACAAGAGCAGAAGATTTAATAGATGGAAAGATGAAAAAAAATGACTATGTCCGCTTTAAGGATGCCCTTTAGTCTACCCCCCCGAAGGAGTAGGACTTTTACCCTGACAACCGAGGCGCAAGGCTCCTGACAGGGACATAGGTTTACATGGTCTGCCTAGCCAGACCCCGTTCTTCTAAGACAGCCAAAGCCATCCCCAAATACTAGGTCAGTTGAGCTCTCCCGAAGAAAGACCCTCCCAGAGGCAGCGGAGGAAGGAACCCGAGGGCCACACATCCTCCCCCTAGACGTCAGGGTAAGCCCGAGGACTCACACCCTTCATCTGTGAAAAACACACGTGAAAGGTGACAAACGTGGGAGAAAAATGAAAAAAGTGGCCATTCTATGCATTAAGGTGAAAAACCTTCTGTGCAGCAGTCCCCCCCCCCCCACCCCCCAGCCTGATCCGATCCAGCGATGTGCACCAGCTCCTCATTGGACCGATTAATTGTCGCAGGAGCCATTGGCTCCCAATGCTGTCAATCAAATCATGTTACACTGGGCGGGGCCGAGTCCCACTGTCCGTGTCAATGGACGCAGTAACAGAACTCGGGAGCGAACCGCACGGGTGCCCCCGTTGGAAAGCGGCTTTCCGCGGGGTCACCCGATGAAGCGCCTGGAGCGCCGGTGGGGGACCAGAGAAGAGGATCGGGGATGCTCTGTGCAAAACCATTACACAGAGCAGGCAAAGTATAGGCAGTTTTACAACCACTTTAAAAAAGGTTAAACAGCTTCTCCTCCAGTTTCATTTCACTGATTTGCTAATAATCTCTTTGTTTCTTCTCCTGGCTTTGCAGGGAGAAGAAACAGAGAACTCTTTCCCTCCGTACAGAGCTCCGTGTTGACTGTCAACACAGGGCTCTGGGCTGTGATTGGACACAGCCGATCAGCAGGTACCAGCCACAAATCATTGGCCGGAACCTGCTGACAAACTCCCTCTGTTCAATCACACGTGTGCCCTGGACCCAGAGACAGGCACTGACGTCCCGGTAAATCGCTGCGCCTGTACGGGCCACAAGTAACGGAGCAGTAATATGCAATATATTCCATTTTTGTTTTCGGGGCTCTCATACCGCTTGAGGACTTACATAAGCACAGAGACGTGGAAGTAAACACGTAACTTTTCCTATGTAATGACATTTCATTCATGTCCAGCTTTTCCTCCCCTGCTTCTCCCTGACATAACAGCCTAAAAATAAATTCCAATCCCGTCACACCCTAATAATACTTCCTGACAACTCGGCAGCAGAGCTGAGACTCCGTCCACAGGGCTCCAAATCGGCACCGCCAAACCGGCCAAGCAGCTGTCCCTACAGACTGGCAGAGTAACTCTTTCCAAAGCAGCATCCCCCCTCCCCCCCTCCATCTTCATCTGCTCTTGCTGCCACTTTTAAAGAAGACTTGTAGTCATTGGTGGTTGCCTTTTCCTGAAAATGCTATCCGCTTGGCTGACCCTTATGTTTCAATACCTTAGAGCAGTGGTCTCCAAACTGTGGCCCTTTGATTGCCTTAATCTGGCCCCTGAGGCACTATTCCTGCCGCAGACACCAGTGATGGGGCACTATTTCCTTCCATTGACACCAATGATGGGGCACTATTCCTTCCACTGACACCAATGATGGGGCACTATTCCTCCCACTGACACCAATGATGGGGCACTATTCCTCCCACTGACACCAATGATGGGGTACTATTCCTCCCACTGACACCAGTGATGGGGCACTATACCTTCCACTGACACCAATGATGGGGCACTATACCTTCCACTGACACCGATGGGGCACTATTCCTTCCACTGACACCAATGATGGGGCACTATTCCACCCACTGACACCAATAATGGGGCACTATTCCTGCTGCAGACACCAATGATGGGGCACTATTCCTTCCACTGACACCAATGATGGGGCACTATTCCACCCACTGACACCAATAATGGGGCACTATTCCTGCCACAGACACCAGTGATGGGGCACTATACCTTCCACTGACACCAATAATGGGGCACTATACCTTCCACTGACACCAATGATGGGGCACTATTCCTCCCATTAATACCAATGATGGGGCATTATTTCTTCCACTGACACCAATGATGGGGCACTATTCCTCCCACTGACACCAATGATGGGGCACTATACCTTCCACTGACACCAATGATGGGGCACTATTCCTCCCATTAATACCAATGATGGGGCATTATTTCTTTCACTGACACCAATTATGGGGCACTATTTACTTCCACTAACACCAATGATGGGGCACTATTCCTCCCATTAACACCAATGATGGGGCATTATTTCTTCCACTGACACCAATGATGGGGCACTATTCCTCTCACTGACGCCAATCATGGGGCACTATACCTTCCACTGACACCAACGATGGGGCATTATTTCTTCCACTGATTTCAACGATGGGGCGCTATTCCTCCCACTAACACCAATGATGGGGCACTATTCCACCCACTAACTCCAATGATGGGGCACTATTGCTCCCACTAACACCAATGATAGAACACTATTCCTCCCACTGACACCAATGATGGGGCACTATTCCTCCCACCAACTCCAATGGTGGGGCATTATTTCTCCCACTGACACCAATGATACCAACGATGGGCCACTATTCTTCCCACTGATGCCAACAATGGGGCATTATTCTTCGGCCCCCTTAAAGTCTGAACTGGCCCTTTGTTTAGGAATATTGAAGACCCCTGCCTCGGAGCCACTGATCCAGAATGCAGATAAGGACTCTTTAAGGACTTTATGGAGGATCTTGCCCTGCTTTGAAAACCCAATAGGAAAACGTTTAGCTGTACTGGTTGGAATTTGCACACTCGGGAGTAATCCTATTTTTGTTGAGAAAAATAAATCCTCCCCTCTGGGTGATCTCTGTACATTGAAAGGATTGTAACAAACTTTGTTGCAGATTCCGACCTTTTGTTATTCTGAAGAATCAGCTGTTTGTTTCTCTGTGTCCATGTGCGGAGTGACTCAAAGCTGAAATCGCATGTCAAATCGCATCCTATTGCCGGCAATGGCACCGTCCCAATCGCCCTGCACTACTTTGGGTGATTTCAATAAATATCTCTGCATGAACCCACACAGATGTCTTTTAAGTCGCCCCCTAAAGGCAGGAGTAGTGACAGCGGCATCAAAACCTCTGTGAGACTAGTGGCAGACCCGTCCATTAGGGGCGCCCGGGCCCCGCCCCCTCTATCCACGCCACCTCCTATATGGTTAATGGATAGATTCATGCATAGCATGAATCTATCCCACAGCCGCTGCCACCCCCCTATTCATGCATCCAGCCACTTTCAGGACGCCGGGCACCTGAATTACAGAAGTGGGAGGGGGGTGTTTTTTTGAAGCACCCGATCTGAGCCATAGGCTCTAATAGGCTTCAAAATAGGGTGGGCTCGGGGCGCAGAGCATTGCGCCATGAACCAGCCCAGGTGTTACAACAGCGAATGAATATTCGCTGCTCTAACACGGATCCTCAATCCGGCCAATCAGAAGCAGGTCTGAGACTCGTTTTCTGATTGGCCGAAAAGAGAAGAAGACTCCCGATTGGCCGCCGAGCAGGGAGGAAACGGAAGCCGCCGATGCCCGTGGAGAACAGAGGAAGGGAAAGCTGTCGCCGCCGAGCAAAGGAAGCCGCCGGTGAAGCGCTGCATAGATGGGGCAAGTGCACCAGACCTGCCCACCAACTGACGGAAGACCACCAGCCGCCACTGTGTGAGACCAGCGCTGGAAGCAGCAAGGAGAGGAAAGGAGAGCCGGGAGGAGGTGCGGGCTGTGCTCTCTCCCCCCCTCCTGCTCATATATTTGCACATAATGAAGGGGGGGGGCGCAATTTGCCATCTTTGCACCGGGCACTGGATGATCTCGTCCCCGGGCATCGATCAGGAACACCCAAAACTGCAATACTGAGCCAGGAACTATGGTTGGAGAGCCCTCCTCTCTGGGAGTACCCAAAGGATCTATGAAAACAGAGGGCGCTTCAGCCCACTAGACACCACCTATAGCCAAAATGTTACTTTTGGATGTGATGACCCTTTAAATTTTAAAAATGATAAGTTACATTGTATTTCTTTTTTTTGGAGACAGCCCCAGGGAAAAAGTATAAAAAATGTATAAGTTATAATTGCTGTATTGGCAGCGGGAGATCATCGGAGTGTTCACACTCCTATATACAGGTCAGGGAAGGTTCTGCAAATCCCGGCATTAATATTAATGTATGTTACCAGTCAGCAGACAGCGGGGTGCCGGCAGAGGAGAGCGAAGAGTCACCGACCTGAGCCAATATTAGCTGGGAGTGGGTGAGAACAGAGGGGGGGGGGGGGGGGGGCAGTTGTTGGGTCATGGTGTCACTTAGATGATAATCATGAGCGGTAAGGATGCATTGGGCCATCAATAGGTAGGGGGGGGGGGGGGTGTATGGCAATTGGGGGGAATAATAGCATCATGAATTCTTCTGTCTTAAAGGGTCACCCATGAAAGAAAACTCACTATTTCAAGTGATATTAACCCGCACACTCAGCAGCTGATTTAATCGTTTACAAATTATGCAGCTTCTTCATCTTTAATCCTGGTCTATGTTCCACTTTCAGTTGGTACCATGACTACAGCCCCGGGTTGCCCCGTTTCAGGGTGGCTCCTTTCTCTTGCAGCCTCCTATGGAGCCACTATGCATGGACTAGAGTTGTGTCTCCCTATCATGCATCAATAGAAACACACAGCCCCATAGGCTAGGATGGGAAAGCACTCTGCTGCTCCTCCCTGAAGGCTCCTGGGACATCATTTGCCTAGGCCAGAAAGCAGGAAGCAACTGAGGAAATTTAAAATAATAATAAAAAAAAATAAAAACGTAAAAAAAAAAAAAAAAGTAAAAAAAACATGTGAATATAATATACCTTCCTATCTATTTACTAATACTAGCAGAATATGGATTAAAATAGTCAATGAAGTTCCATTTTAACAAAGTAAGAAAAGGTTTTCCAAACTATTGGTCACTTTTTTTTCGGGCTCACCAATCCGAACGGAAGTACCTCCCCGCCTTTTGCCTTCAGCCTTCAGGGATAGGTCACAGGTCCCAGAAGGATCAATCACAAAGCTCAGCACGGCTTGAGCATATTCAGTGGGTAGCCAGCAGGGAAGCTGCAAGAAGTCGCAGCCAGCTTCCCTTAGTAAACATGCAGGTTCCAGGGACACGAAGACCATTGAGGAACCAGCCTGGGTGAGGAAGGTGCTGGATATTTGTAGCTGCTGACTTTTCATTTTTTGTTAGGGGGGGGGGACTTTAGATCCGCTAAGTTACATGCAACCTGTTCATTCAAGGTCTGCTTCTCCTCACTTAAACCTTAATTTAGGGGCGTACCTACAGGGATCGCAAGGGTCACAATTGCATCCTTACCTAATGCTGCAGGGAGCCCGTGCGCCTCCCCCCGTATGCCTGGATAAAAAGGAGAAGCGAGCATTCTATATGCAGCCGCCCTGCCGCTTCTCCTATCCAGCTTCTTTCTGCTGCCCCCCCCCCCTGTGCTCTCTCCTGCCCCCCCCCCCCCCCCCGTCTGTTCCCACAGCTCTGCTGGGTTTCCCCCCTCCCTTCTCCCGTCGGCTGTTGTGGGGGAATCAGTCAGGGCGGTGAGCAGGGAAGGGGCCGGTAAGTGTGTCATTTACCGGCCCCTTCCTTTTCTGAATTGAGAATCAGTGATCCATAACCAATCACTCTGTCCATTCATAACTGAAGCATAGTAAACAATGTTTACTATACTTGAACAGGAAGCTTTGTAGAGAGCTTTTCCTGTCCATTCATTCAGTGCAGCTGCAGAGACAGAGAAAGAAGATAGAGAAAGGAGATTGAGGGCTGTGTCCTCAGTCTCAAAAGACAAAACATGAGATGTCCGATTAGACGCTGAATTTTTCTTTTTAAAATATAAGAAATTATGTAAAAAAAAAAAATTAATAAAAATCATTGAAAGTAAATATAAGAAAATAATATTGTAAAAAAACAAAAAAAAAAAAACAAAAAACACTGCTGAAACCAGTGGCTCAACACCAGTGGTCACAAAAATTGCATTTGTGACCGAGCCCTGGCACTCTACCACCGGGCTTTGGAGGGAAGGGCTCTTCTTGCACCGGGGCCCTGAAGATACTAGTTACTCCACTGCCTTAACTGCTCGGGTGAGTCCACTGACCGGGGACAAGCAAGCAGGTAGTGAAGCCCTCAGACGCTCGATATGAACATTTTTATGGCAGGTTCCTTTTATATTTTCACATTCAGCCTGTTACAGTCACTGTGCCCGATTCTGCCAGGCTTTCAAGTTAGAAAATCATGTGGGGGGTGAGGGGGGGGTGATTGGACATTTTAATAAAGACACAGCCCTGACCTGCCTGGCGCTCATTCATAAATAATTGTCAGACTCGTGTCTGCAGTTTAATGAGGTTACCTTTATTAACCTCGGAGTTTTTTTCATACTTCATTAAAGTAGTGTGTTTACGTTGGCAATAAGGAGGAAATGTTGGATTAGGCGGTGTGTAGGCGAGGAGCTTCTATTATCCTCCGGGCAGTGCTGCTGATTTTTTTAAAAACTGGATATTTAGTTGGCTAGTGCACTGTAAAAATATATATATATATATATATATATATATATATATATATATATATATATATATATATATATATAAAACTGTTTCTATTATTTTCCTAAAATAGCAACATTTTAACCACTTCCGGACCGCCGCACGCCGATATACGTCCTAACTTTGAAGAGGGATATCTTTGTTATGGCACAACCCCGGTATCCTCTTCTTTGGCGGGCGGTCCGGTTTCCGATAATAGTGGTCTCTACAGCAGATTCGCCGCGAGATCACATTTATCGGCGGCGGGAGAGGGCCACCCCCCCCTCCTGCCGCTCTCTGGTTCCCCCCGCCACTTACTGGAGCCATTGGCAGCAGCGGAGGCAATCGGATCCTTCTCCTTCCTGGGTATGGAGACAAGTGAGGGGGAAGATGGCCCCCCACCCGTCTCCATGACACTGCAGGGCGGAAGCGACGTCAAAACGTCACTTCCGCCCATAGCTCTTAAAGGGCCATTTTTATTTTTTTATTTTTTTTCAAATGACCAATTTATTTATTTTTTATTGCATTTTAGTGTAAATGTGAGATTTGAGGTCTTTTTGACCCCCAGATCTCATATTTAAGAGGTCTTGTCATACTTATTTTCTATTACAAGGGATGTTGTAAAAGGGATAAAAGTGACACAATCTTTTTTTTTTTTTTTTTTAAAGAACAGTGTAAAAATAAAATAATAAAAAGGTAAAATAAATAAGAAAAAAAAAATTTTTTTTTAAAATGCACCCCATCCCACCGAGATCGCGCGTAGAAGCATACGTGAGTAGCGCCCGCATGTGAAAACGGTATTCAAACCACACATGTGAGGTATCGCCGCGAGGAGGTCTAGGGCTAGAGCAATAATTATAGCCCTAGACCTCCTCTGTAACTCAAAACATGCAACCTGTAGAATTTTTTAAACGTCACCTGTGGAGATTTTTAAGGGTAAAAGTTTGTCGCCATTCTACGAGCGGGCGCAATTTTGAAGCGTGACATGTTGGGTATCAATTTACTCGGCGTAACATTATCTTTCACAATACAAAAAAAAATACAAAATACAAAAAAAAAAATTGGGCTAACTTTACTGTTGTCTTATTTTTTGAATTCAAAAAAGGTGTATTTTTTCCAAAAAAAGTGCACTTGTACCGTAAGACCGCTGCGCAAATACGGTGTGACAGAAAGTATTGCAACGACCGCCATTTTATTCTCTAGGGTGTTAGAAAAAAAAAAATGTATAATGTTTGTTAAGTCATTTTCTAGCAAAAAAACCTGTTTTTAAAGCGGGGGTCCACCTAAACCGCCAAAAAAAAAAAAATATTAAAAGACAGCAGCTACAAATACTGCAGCTGCTGACTTCTAATAAATGGTCACTTACCTGTCCCGGGGTCCAGCGATGTCGGCAGGGGACGCCGAGAACCCGCTCGGTTCTCGGCAGCTGCCACCGCCATCCTAGGTGAGGGAATCAGGAAGTGAAGCGTTGCGACTTCACTTCCCGGTTCCCTACTGCGCATGCGCGAGTCACGCTGCGCGTCCCAAGTGGTCCCCGCTCTCTCCTGGGAGCTGTGTGATTCCCAGGAGGCAGCGCGGAGGGACGGGAAGTGGCGTAGACTCCCATGGGAGTCTATGCCGGAAGTGGGTGCAAATACCTGTCTTAGACAGGTATCTGCACCCCCCTCCCCCCTGAAAGGTGCCAAATGTGACACCGGAGGAAGTTCCATTTTTGTGTGGAACTCCGCTTTAACTTCTCAGAAAGAGGCTCGGTCCTTAAAGCGGAGTTTCACCCTAAAGTGGAACTTCTGCTCATCTGATTCCTCCCCCCCTCCGGTGCCACAATTGGCACCTTTCAGGGGGGAGGGGGGTGCAGATACCTGTATTAGACAGGTATCTGCACCCACTTCCGGGAATAGACTCCCGCGGGAGTCGCGCCCCCTCCCGCACCCCCCCCCTCTGCTGTCTCCTGGGAAACACACAGGTCCCAGGAGATAGCAGGGACCACTTAGGACGCACAGCGCGACTCGCGCATGCGCAGTAGGGAACCGGGAAGTGAAGCCGCAATGCTTCACTTCCTTATTCCCAAACCGAGAATGGCGGCGGCAGCAGCCGAGAGCCGAGCTATTGCTCGGCTTCGGCTGCCGACATCGCTGGACTCCTGGACAGGTAAGTGTCCGTTTATTAAAAGTCAGCAGCTGCAGTATTTGTAGCTGCTGGCTTTTAATAATTTTCTTTAAGGTGGACTCCCTCTTTAAGTGGTTAATCATTTTTTTCATCCTTTGTTGTATCTCCATGCTGTGGATTTCCTCCCTTTTTTTTCCCAGATGCTTCCTGTTTACCTACGTTTTAGGTCTATGTTTGAATTGTATCATTGTCTCTCCAAGTTGTTTTGTTGCTAATCAGACGGTTCCTCCTGGGAGTGGCTCTCGGGTAGATGATTTATATTATAATTCACCCTGGAATTACTTCACACTCAGAGATAGAAGACGACTAACTTGGCTTTTGTGATGTTTCCAGGCAACTCACAAACTTTGCACAGGAGACTCCCTTATGGGCAACTGTGTGATCTTTAAATTATGAATACCATCTACTATATATTCCCTATACACGTGTATGGTGAAAACAAATCAAAGCATAATACCAAATACACAACATAATCCAACATAAAACGGAACCAAAACTGAAGTAAAACCGTCATTCTATATACTCTTCTGTGCAATAGCTGTTTTTAGCTATTTCAATAGGAGCATTCTTCCCACTGACCACCAATGTAAGGGACATTCTTTCCACTGACCACCCATGTAAGGAGCATTGGATATGTTCTAGTGCTAGGTCCACTGGGTTTGCACACAAAATTTGGGGTTCCTAGCACCAAGTGGCCCCGAGATACGGGGCCCCAAAGTCGGTCAACTGTGTCCATCTGCAACAATGTCATTTCGGGACCCTTTGGGTTCAGAGACGCCAAATTTTATCTGCAGCTAGGGGGCATCTAGGAAACCTTGACTACAAAGTTTGAAGTTCGGGGGACCTATGGCTGCAAATGGGCACAGTGAGGCTGCAAATGGGCACAGTGAGGCTGCAAATGGGCACAGTGAGGCTGCAAATGGGCATTGTTGACCCTCTTTTCCACTTACAGTAGCTGCACATTTCTCACCCTAGGCTTATACTCGAGTCAATACGTTTTCCCAGTTTTTTGTGGTAAAATTAGGTGCCTCGGCTTATATTCGGGTCGGTTTATACGGTAATGAAAATTAAAGAAAATAGTACATTTTTTGCCGTTCTGGTCTATAGGAGAACACACAGTACAGGGGCAACCCAGCTGGGGGAAAGGCAATGGAATTTAAATTGCACACGTGAGCCTACACACCGCTACATCCAATATTCCTTATTATCAAGCCATCATCATTAATGAAGTATGAAGAACAGGTTAGTAAAAGCGGCTTCATTAAACCGCAGACAAGCGTCTGACCATTATTTATATATGAACGCCAGGCAGGTTAGGGCTTCATCTCTATTAAACATTATATAGTTACATAGTTAGTAAGGTTGAATAAAGACACCAGTCCATCCAGCTCAACCTGAGTGAGCAACCACAATTTTCCCCATCCCCGAAAAGAATATTGTAAAAAAAAAACAAAAAAAAAAAACGAAACACGACTGAAACCAGTGGCGCAACACCAGGGTCACAAAGGTTGCATTTGTGACCGAGCCCTGGCACTCTACCACCGGGCTTTGGAGGGAAGGGCTCTTCTTGCACCGGGGCCCTGAAGATACTAGTTACTCCACTGCCTTAACTGCTCGGGTGAGTCCACTGAACCGGGACAAGCAAGCAGGTAGTGAAGCCCTCAGACGCTCGATATGAACATTTTTATGGCAGGTTCCTTTTATATTTTCACATTCAGCCTGTTACAGTCACTGTGCCCGATTCTGCCAGGCTTTCAAGTTATAAAATCATGTGGGGGGTGAGGGGGGGGCGATTGGACATTTTAATAAAGACACAGCCCTGACCTGCCTGGCGCTCATTCATAAATAATTGTCAGACTCGTGTCTGCAGTTTAATGAGGTTACCTTTATTAACCTCGGAGTTTTTTTCATACTTCATTAAAGTAGTGTGTTTACGTTGGCAATAAGGAGGAAATGTTGGATTAGGCGGTGTGTAGGCGAGGAGCTTCTATTATCCTCCGGGCAGTGCTGCTGATTTTTTTAAAAACTGGATATTTAGTTGGCTAGTGCACTGTAAAAATATATATATATATATATATATATATATATATATATATATATATATAAAACTGTTTCTATTATTTTCCTAAAATAGCAACATTTTAACCACTTCCGGACCGCCGCACGCCGATATACGTCCTAACTTTGAAGAGGGATATCTTTGTTATGGCACAACCCCGGTATCCTCTTCTTTGGCGGGCGGTCCGGTTTCCGATAATAGTGGTCTCTACAGCAGATTCGCCGCGAGATCACATTTATCGGCGGCGGGAGAGGGCCACCCCCCCCTCCTGCCGCTCTCTGGTTCCCCCCGCCACTTACTGGAGCCATTGGCAGCAGCGGAGGCAATCGGATCCTTCTCCTTCCTGGGTATGGAGACAAGTGAGGGGGAAGATGGCCCCCCACCCGTCTCCATGACACTGCAGGGCGGAAGCGACGTCAAAACGTCACTTCCGCCCATAGCTCTTAAAGGGCCATTTTTATTTTTTTATTTTTTTTCAAATGACCAATTTATTTATTTTTTATTGCATTTTAGTGTAAATGTGAGATTTGAGGTCTTTTTGACCCCCAGATCTCATATTTAAGAGGTCTTGTCATACTTATTTTCTATTACAAGGGATGTTGTAAAAGGGATAAAAGTGACACAATCTTTTTTTTTTTTTTTTTTAAAGAACAGTGTAAAAATAAAATAATAAAAAGGTAAAATAAATAAGAAAAAAAAAATTTTTTTTTAAAATGCACCCCATCCCACCGAGATCGCGCGTAGAAGCATACGTGAGTAGCGCCCGCATGTGAAAACGGTATTCAAACCACACATGTGAGGTATCGCCGCGAGGAGGTCTAGGGCTAGAGCAATAATTATAGCCCTAGACCTCCTCTGTAACTCAAAACATGCAACCTGTAGAATTTTTTAAACGTCACCTGTGGAGATTTTTAAGGGTAAAAGTTTGTCGCCATTCTACGAGCGGGCGCAATTTTGAAGCGTGACATGTTGGGTATCAATTTACTCGGCGTAACATTATCTTTCACAATACAAAAAAAAATACAAAATACAAAAAAAAAAATTGGGCTAACTTTACTGTTGTCTTATTTTTTGAATTCAAAAAAGGTGTATTTTTTCCAAAAAAAGTGCACTTGTACCGTAAGACCGCTGCGCAAATACGGTGTGACAGAAAGTATTGCAACGACCGCCATTTTATTCTCTAGGGTGTTAGAAAAAAAAAAATGTATAATGTTTGTTAAGTCATTTTCTAGCAAAAAAACCTGTTTTTAAAGCGGGGGTCCACCTAAACCGCCAAAAAAAAAAAAATATTAAAAGACAGCAGCTACAAATACTGCAGCTGCTGACTTCTAATAAATGGTCACTTACCTGTCCCGGGGTCCAGCGATGTCGGCAGGGGACGCCGAGAACCCGCTCGGTTCTCGGCAGCTGCCACCGCCATCCTAGGTGAGGGAATCAGGAAGTGAAGCGTTGCGACTTCACTTCCCGGTTCCCTACTGCGCATGCGCGAGTCACGCTGCGCGTCCCAAGTGGTCCCCGCTCTCTCCTGGGAGCTGTGTGATTCCCAGGAGGCAGCGCGGAGGGACGGGAAGTGGCGTAGACTCCCATGGGAGTCTATGCCGGAAGTGGGTGCAAATACCTGTCTTAGACAGGTATCTGCACCCCCCTCCCCCCTGAAAGGTGCCAAATGTGACACCGGAGGAAGTTCCATTTTTGTGTGGAACTCCGCTTTAACTTCTCAGAAAGAGGCTCGGTCCTTAAAGCGGAGTTTCACCCTAAAGTGGAACTTCTGCTCATCTGATTCCTCCCCCCCTCCGGTGCCACAATTGGCACCTTTCAGGGGGGAGGGGGGTGCAGATACCTGTATTAGACAGGTATCTGCACCCACTTCCGGGAATAGACTCCCGCGGGAGTCGCGCCCCCTCCCGCACCCCCCCCCTCTGCTGTCTCCTGGGAAACACACAGGTCCCAGGAGATAGCAGGGACCACTTAGGACGCACAGCGCGACTCGCGCATGCGCAGTAGGGAACCGGGAAGTGAAGCCGCAATGCTTCACTTCCTTATTCCCAAACCGAGAATGGCGGCGGCAGCAGCCGAGAGCCGAGCTATTGCTCGGCTTCGGCTGCCGACATCGCTGGACTCCTGGACAGGTAAGTGTCCGTTTATTAAAAGTCAGCAGCTGCAGTATTTGTAGCTGCTGGCTTTTAATAATTTTCTTTAAGGTGGACTCCCTCTTTAAGTGGTTAATCATTTTTTTCATCCTTTGTTGTATCTCCATGCTGTGGATTTCCTCCCTTTTTTTTCCCAGATGCTTCCTGTTTACCTACGTTTTAGGTCTATGTTTGAATTGTATCATTGTCTCTCCAAGTTGTTTTGTTGCTAATCAGACGGTTCCTCCTGGGAGTGGCTCTCGGGTAGATGATTTATATTATAATTCACCCTGGAATTACTTCACACTCAGAGATAGAAGACGACTAACTTGGCTTTTGTGATGTTTCCAGGCAACTCACAAACTTTGCACAGGAGACTCCCTTATGGGCAACTGTGTGATCTTTAAATTATGAATACCATCTACTATATATTCCCTATACACGTGTATGGTGAAAACAAATCAAAGCATAATACCAAATACACAACATAATCCAACATAAAACGGAACCAAAACTGAAGTAAAACCGTCATTCTATATACTCTTCTGTGCAATAGCTGTTTTTAGCTATTTCAATAGGAGCATTCTTCCCACTGACCACCAATGTAAGGGACATTCTTTCCACTGACCACCCATGTAAGGAGCATTGGATATGTTCTAGTGCTAGGTCCACTGGGTTTGCACACAAAATTTGGGGTTCCTAGCACCAAGTGGCCCCGAGATACGGGGCCCCAAAGTCGGTCAACTGTGTCCATCTGCAACAATGTCATTTCGGGACCCTTTGGGTTCAGAGACGCCAAATTTTATCTGCAGCTAGGGGGCATCTAGGAAACCTTGACTACAAAGTTTGAAGTTCGGGGGACCTATGGCTGCAAATGGGCACAGTGAGGCTGCAAATGGGCACAGTGAGGCTGCAAATGGGCACAGTGAGGCTGCAAATGGGCATTGTTGACCCTCTTTTCCACTTACAGTAGCTGCACATTTCTCACCCTAGGCTTATACTCGAGTCAATACGTTTTCCCAGTTTTTTGTGGTAAAATTAGGTGCCTCGGCTTATATTCGGGTCGGTTTATACGGTAATGAAAATTAAAGAAAATAGTACATTTTTTGCCGTTCTGGTCTATAGGAGAACACACAGTACAGGGGCAACCCAGCTGGGGGAAAGGCAATGGAATTTAAATTGCACACGTGAGCCTACACACCGCTACATCCAATATTCCTTATTATCAAGCCATCATCATTAATGAAGTATGAAGAACAGGTTAGTAAAAGCGGCTTCATTAAACCGCAGACAAGCGTCTGACCATTATTTATATATGAACGCCAGGCAGGTTAGGGCTTCATCTCTATTAAACATTATATAGTTACATAGTTAGTAAGGTTGAATAAAGACACCAGTCCATCCAGCTCAACCTGAGTGAGCAACCACAATTTTCCCCATCCCCGAAAAGAATATTGTAAAAAAAAAACAAAAAAAAAAAAACGAAACACGACTGAAACCAGTGGCGCAACACCAGGGTCACAAAGGTTGCATTTGTGACCGAGCCCTGGCACTCTACCACCGGGCTTTGGAGGGAAGGGCTCTTCTTGCACCGGGGCCCTGAAGATACTAGTTACTCCACTGCCTTAACTGCTCGGGTGAGTCCACTGAACCGGGACAAGCAAGCAGGTAGTGAAGCCCTCAGACGCTCGATATGAACATTTTTATGGCAGGTTCCTTTTATATTTTCACATTCAGCCTGTTACAGTCACTGTGCCCGATTCTGCCAGGCTTTCAAGTTATAAAATCATGTGGGGGGTGAGGGGGGGGCGATTGGACATTTTAATAAAGACACAGCCCTGACCTGCCTGGCGCTCATTCATAAATAATTGTCAGACTCGTGTCTGCAGTTTATTGAGGTTACCTTTATTAACCTCAAAGTTTTTTTCATACTTCATTAAAGTAGTGTGTTTACATTGGCAATAAGGAGGAAATGTTGGATTAGGCGGTGTGTAGGCGAGGAGCTTCTATTATTCTGCGGGCAGTGCTGCTGATTTTTTTTAAACCCAAACTGGATATTTAGTTGGCTAGTGCACTGTGTGTGTGTGTGTGTGTGTATATATATATATAAAACCGTTGCTATTATTTTCCTAAAATAGCAACATTTTAACCACTTCAGGACCGCCGCACGCCGATATTTGTCCTAACTTTGAAGAGGGATATCTTTGTTATGGCACAACCCTGGTATCCTCTTCTTTGGCGGGCGGTCCGCTTTCCGATAATAGTGGTCTCTATGGCAGATTCGCTGAAAAATCACTTTTAACGGCGGTGGGAGAGGGCCCCCCCCCCTCCCATCGCTCTCTGGTTCCCTCCGCCACTTACCGGAGCCGTCGGCAGCGGTGGAGACGATCGGATCCTTCTCCTTCCTGGGTATGGAGACGAGTGAGGGGGAAGATGGCCCCCACCCGTCTCCATACCATAGCAGGGCGGAAGCGACGTCAAAACGTCGCTTCCGCCCATAGCTCTTAAAAGGGCCATTTTTATTTTTTTATTTTTTTTCAAATGACAATTTTTTTTTTTTAATTGCATTTTAGTGTAAATGTGAGATTTGAGGTCTTTTTGACCCAAGATCTCATATTTAAGAGGTCTTGTCATACTTTTTTCTATTACAAGGGATGTTGTAAAAGGGATAAAAGTGACACATTTTTTTTTTTTTAAAGAACAGTGTAAAAGTAAAATAAAAAGGTAAAATAAATAAGAAAAAAAAAAAAAATGTAAAACGCACCCCATCCCATCGAGATCGCGCGCAGAAGCATACGTGAGTAGCACCTGCATTTGAAAACGGTATTCAAATTACACATGTGAGGTATCGCCGCGATCGGCGAGGGCAATAATTCTAGCCTAGACCTCCTCTGTAACTCAAAACATGCAACCTGTAGAATTTTTTAAACGTCGCCTATAGAGATTTTTAAGGGTAAAAGTTTGACGCCATTCCACGAGCGGGCGCAATTTTGAAGCATGACATGTTGGGTATCAATTTACTCGGCGTAACATTATCTTTCACAATACAAAAAAAAAAATTGGGCTAACTTTACTGTTGTCTTATTTTTTAATTCAAAAATGGTGTATTTTTTACAAAAAAAGTGCACTTGTACCGTAAGACCGCTGCGCAAATACGGTGTGACAGAATGTATTGCAACAACCGCCATTTTCTTCTCTAGGGTGTTAGAAAAAAAAATGTATAATGTTTGTTAAGTAATTTTCTAGCAAAAAATCCTGTTTTCAACCTCTCAGAAAGATGCTCGGTCCTTAAAGCGGAGTTCCACCCAAAAGTGGAACTTTCGCTCATCTGATTCCTCCCCCCCTCAGGTGCCACAATTGGGGAGGGGGGTGCACTTCCAGGAACAGACTCCCGCGGGAGTCGCGCCCCCTCCCGCACCCCCTACCCCCCCCCCACGTCTCCTGGGAAACACACAGGTCCCAGGAGATAGCGGGACCACTTAGGACGCACAGCGTGACTCGCGCATGCGCAGTAGGGAACCGGGAAGTGAAGCCGCAATGCTTCACTTCCTTATTCCCTCACCGAGAATGGCAGCGGTAGCAGCCGAGAGCCTAGCTATTGTTCGGCTTCGGCATCGCTGGACTCCTGGACAGGTAAGTGTCCGTTTATTAAAAGTCAGCAGCTGCAGTATTTGTAGCTGCTGGCTTTTAATAATTTTCTTTCAGGTGGACTCCCTCAGGAAAGTGGTTAATCATGTTTTTCATCCTTTGTTGTATCTCCATGCTGCGGATTTCCTCCCTTTTTTTCCCAGATGCTTCCTGTTTACCTACGTTTTAGGTCTGTGTTTGAATTTGTAGAATGAACATTGTATCATTGTCTCTCCGAGTTGTTTTGTTGCTAATCAGACGGTTCCTCCTGGGAGTGGCTCCCGGGTAGATGATTTATATCAGAGATAGAAGACGACTAACTTGGCTTTTGTGATGTTTCCAGGCAACTCACAAACTTTGCACAAGAGACTCCCTTATGGGCAACCGTGTGATCTTTAAATTATGAATACCATCTACTATATATTCCCTATACACGTGTATGGTGAAAACAAATCAAAGCATAATACCAAATACACAACATAATCCAACATAAAACGGAGCCAAAACTGAAGTAAAACCGTCATTCTATATACTCTTCTGTGCAATAGCTGTTTTTAGCTATTTCAATAGGAGCATTCTTCTCACTGACCACCCATGTAAGGAGCATTCTTCCCACTGACCACCTATGTAAGGAGCATTGGATGTTGTAGTGCTAGTTCCATTGGGTTTGCACACCAAATTTGGGGTTCCTAGCACCAAGTGTCCCCGAGATACGGGGCCCCAAAGTCGGTCAACTGTGTCCATCTGCAACAATGTCATTTTGGGACCCTTTGGGTCCAGAGACACCAAATTTTAGCTGCAGCTAGGGGGCATCTAGGAAACCTTAACTACCAAGTTTGAAGTTCGGGGGACCTATGGCTGCAAATGGGCACAGTGAGGCTGCAAATGGGCATTGTTGACCCTCTTTTCCACTTACAGTAGCTGAACATTTCTCACCCTAGGCTTATACTCGAGTCAATACGTTTTCCCAGTTTTTTGTGGTAAAATTATGTGCCTCGGGTTATATTCGGGTCGGCTTATACTCGAGTATATACGGTAATAAAATTAAAGAAAATAGTACATTTTTTGCCATTCTGGTCTATAGGAGAAAACACAGTACATGGGCAACCCAGCTGGGGGAAAGGCAATGGAATTTAAATTGCACAAGTGAGCCTACACACCGCTACATCCAATATTTCCTTATTATCAAGCCATCATCATTAATGAAGTATGAAGAACAGGTTAGTAAAAGCGGCCTCATTAAACCGCAGACAAGCGTCTGACCATTATTTATATATGAACACCAGGCAGGTTAGGGCTTCATCTCTATTAAAAATTCAATTCACACGACCCCCCTGCTCGACTTTATACCAGAAAAGGCCATGGCATAAGTGACCAAAGTGACTGTGACCAGCTGAACGTGAACGTGTGTAAGGAACCAGCCATAAATATGTACTTATCACGGGTCTCGGCGAATCACTAGCTGCCGGCTTGTTCTGGGTCGGTGGACTTGCTAAGCATTGAATCATTAGGTGAGAAGAAGTAGACATAAAATGAACAGGGTGCATGTAACCAGAATCCATTCTTGCTTGCACGCTGCTATCTAATCTCCATGAACAGCAATGTCATTTTATGGCTTTACCTGTGGAAAGCTCGCTTGGCTGTACTTCTCCTGTGGATCACAGATCGTTCTGCACCCCTGAGACCCATTTTCAGCAGACAGCAGACAGCTGAAATTCACTCCGTCTTTGGCTGGCCTTAGATAGACTAGAATAGCTAGGGACACGTTGCCTTAGCATAGATATGTGCATGTTGGCAACCATGTATCATATCACAGTCTTTAGTTGCCACTGAAAAGACTATCTTTCACAAAGAATCCAATCATTTTGGTCTTTCCTCTCTGCCAATAGATGTGAATGGATCCGGTTATTTACTACAGAACTGTCATTTTTCGGAAGATTGATGGTTTTCCCCCAGAAGATGTATTTATCTGTGGTGGCTTCAGCGGTGACCCTGCCCTCCTCCAGGATGATAAACTGGTTGTATCCAAACACACTCCGGTCCTCATCCTAGAGATTCACATTTGTTCTGACACTCGCTGCCTCGTCACATGACATAAAGTGCCATTTTTCTGACATAACTATGTTTTTATTGGTATACAACCGGTGATTTATCTACATTTGAGCAGGTCAGTAAGGAAGAAGGGCCGTTCTTTCATTTACTGTCAAAGTGTTGCTTTCAAAGCAGTCTGGATGTAATTTTGAGAACATCATATCTTGGAAAATTTCCACTAAACATTATAGCAATGAGAGGTTTCTGCCTCCTTTGCTACTTTCTTTTGATGAATTTCATGCACAATAAGATGAGATACTCGGTACAGCTGCCTTTCTCAACCAGGGTTTCTCCATTGGTTGCTCGGGGTTCCTTGAGAATTGAGCAATTTCAGACAATCAGTTGTGAAGCCATTGAGGACAATGATCTTTTAGCCATTTGTAAGGGAGGCAATCTTCCCACTGATCACCAATGTAAGGAGCATTCTTCCCACTGATCATCAATGTAAGGAACATTCTTCTCACTGATCACCAATGTAAGGAACATTCTTCCCACTGATCACCAATGTAAGGAGCATTCTTCTCACTGATCACCAATGTAAGGAACATTCTTCCCACTGATCATCAATGTAAGGAACATTCTTCTCACTGATCACCAATGTAAGGAACATTCTTCCCACTGACCACCAATGTAAGGAACATTCTTCCCACTGATCACCAATGTAAGGAACATTCTTCCCACTGATCATCAATGTAAGGAACATTCTTCTCACTGATCACCAATGTAAGGAGCATTCTTCCCACTGATCACCAATGTAAGGAGCATTCTTCCCACTGTCCACCAATGTAAGGAACATTCTTCTCACTGATCATCAATGTAAGGAACATTCTTCCCACTGATCACCAATGTAAGGAACATTCTCCCCACTGATCACCAATGTAAGGAACATTCTTCTCACTGATCACCAATGTAAGGAACATTCTTCCCACTGATCACCAATGTAAGGGACATTCTTCTCACTGATCACCAATGTAAGGAACATTCTTCCCACTGATCACCAATGTAAGGAGCATTCTTCTCACTGATCACCAATGTAAGGAACATTCTTCCCACTGATCACCAATGTAAGGAACATTCTTCCCACTGATCACCAATGTAAGGAGCATTCTTCTCACTGATCACCAATGTAAGGAACATTCTTCCCACTGATCACCAATGTAAGGGACATTCTTCTCACTGATCACCAATGTAAGGAACATTCTTCTCACTGATCACCAATGTAAGGAACATTCTTCTCACTGATCACCAATGTAAGGAACATTCTTCCCACTGATCACCAATGTAAGGAACATTCTTCTCACTGATCACCAATGTAAGGAACATTCTTCTCACTGATCACCAATGTAAGGAACATTCTTCCCACTGATCACCAATGTAAGGAACATTCTTCTCACTGATCACCAATGTAAGGAACATTCTTCCCACTGATCACCAATGTAAGGAACATTCTTCTCACTGATCACCAATGTAAGGAACCTTCTTCCCACTGATCACCAATGTAAGGAACCTTCTTCCCACTGATCACCAATGTAAGGAACATTCTTCCCACTGATCACCAATGTAAGGAACATTCTTCCCACTGATCACCAATGTAAGGAACATTCTTCTCACTGATCACCAATGTAAGGAACATTCTTCCCACTGATCACCAATGTAAGGAACATTCTTCCCACTGATCACCAATGTAAGGGACATTCTTCCCACTGATCACCAATGTAAGGAACCTTCTTCTCACTGATCACCAATGTAAGGAGCATTCTTCCCACTGATCACCAATGTAAGGAGCATTCTTCCCACTGATCACCAATGTAAGGAGCATTCTTCCCACTGATCACCAATGTAAGGAACATTCTTCCCACTGATCACCAATGTAAGGAACATTCTTCTCACTGATCACCAATGTAAGGAACCTTCTTCTCACTGATCACCAATGTAAGGAACATTCTTTCCACTGATCACCAATGTAAGGAACATTCTTCCCACTGATCACCAATGTAAGGAACATTCTTCTCACTGATCACCAATGTAAGGAACATTCTTCTCACTGATCACCAATGTAAGGAACATTCTTCCCACTGATCACCAATGTAAGGAACATTCTTCTCACTGATCACCAAATGGAAGGAACATTCTTCTCACTGATCACCAATGTAAGGAACATTCTTTCCACTGATCACCAATGTAAGGAACATTCTTCCCACTGATCACCAATGTAAGGAACATTCTTCTCACTGATCACCAATGTAAGGAACATTCTTCCCACTAACCACCAATGTAAGGAACATTCTTCCCACTAACCACCAATGTAAGGAACATTCTTCTCACTGATCACCAATGTAAGGAACATTCTTCCCACTGATCACCAATGTAAGGAACATTCTTCTCACTGATCACCAATGTAAGGAGCATTCTTCCCACTGACCACCAATGTAAGGAACATTCTTCCCACTGATCACCAATGTAAGGAACATTCTTCTCACTGATCACCAATGTAAGGAGCATTCTTCTCACTGATCACCAATGTAAGGAACATTCTTCTCACTGATCACCAATGTAAGGAGCATTCTTCCCACTGACCACCAATGTAAGGAACATTCTTCCCACTGATCACCAATGTAAGGAACATTCTTCTCACTGATCACCAATGTAAGGAGCATTCTTCTCACTGATCACCAATGTAAGGAACATTCTTCCCACTGATCACCAATGTAAGGAGCATTCTTCCCACTGATCACCAATGTAAGGAACATTCTTCCCACTGATCACCAATGTAAGGAGCATTCTTCCTACTGATCACCAATGTAAGGAGCATTCTTCCCACTGATCACCAATGTAAGGAACATTCTTCTCACTGATCACCAATGTAAGGAACATTCTTCTCACTGATCACCAATGTAAGGAACATTCTTCTCACTGATCACCAATGTAAGGAACATTCTTCCCACTAACCACCAATGTAAGGAACATTCTTCTCACTGATCACCAATGTAGGGAGCATTCTTCCCACTGATCACCAATGTAAGGGACATTCTTCTCACTGATCACCAATGTAAGGGACATTCTTCTCACTGATCACCAATGTAAGGAACATTCTTCTCACTGATCACCAATGTAGGGAGCATTCTTCCCACTGATCACCAATGTAAGGAACATTCTTCTCACTGATCACCAATGTAAGGAACATTCTTCTCACTGATCACCAATGTAGGGAGCATTCTTCCCACTGATCACCAATGTAGGGAACATGCATCCCATCACTAATATAAAGACATTCATCCCACTGACCACAAATTTAAGAGTCATTCTTCCCAATGACTATTTCCTACCCAGACTTTCATTGTAATGGGTAGTGGGTACCTTCTCTCAATGACCACCAACATATGTGGTCCTTCTCCCACATGCCATCAATGTAAGTGGGCAATAAACTCTCCGCCAATGTAAGGTATCATTTCACTGACCAAAAGCATAAAGGAGAGTTCTTACCACCAGACACCAGTGTAATGGGGTCCTTCTCTGTCTGACCAACATAAGGGGGTCCTTTTCCCACTTACCACCAATGGAAAGGAGAGTTTTACTCATCTTCAGTGTAAGCAATAGTTCCTCCACCAGCCACCAATGTGAAGGAATGCTCTCTTTGTTTCTTCTCTGGCCTATTTATTTAATTATAATTACTTATTGTATTCATTATTTCTTCATATCAAGCAGCCCTGGGTGTCAAATACACTATCAACCTACTGTTCCCACCAATGTACCATGAGCTGCAGATATAGTAATTATTAGCAGGAGTTCCCTAAATGTCATTTCAAAGTTTCCTCCATATTAAAAGGGTTCAGAAAGGCTGCAGTATGAGGACAAAGGACATATTGGTCATGTGTTTATCCCTAAAACGCAGGACCACAATATGTGCTGGAAACGATACACATTAAAAGCACATAACAAGTGCTACTGAGCAGTTATCAAGACACTCGAGACTGGATTATAAATAGATTTGAAATTAATGGAAGTGGGATAATCCTAAGTATAGACCTGGCATGTCATAATATAGAGAGGCCTAGTTTTAAAAGGTCAGTCCAACATAAACTGATATTTCACGGTTTGGTAGATGCTGGAGTTGAACTTCCAGACAGTTCTCCTATATTGGGGACACTATCGGTGAGATTCCTGCAGTGAGTTCCTCTGTTTGCACATCTGCTGTGGCCATTATGAGGGACTTTCACCACACTTGTGTCGGGTCCCCAGGTCTCCACACCAGATCCACCCTTTATGAGGCATCCCCATCATCCCTGTGCTGAGTTCCCAGGTCTACACACCTGCTGTGCTCATTATGAGGGGTTCCCACCATCTCTGTGCTGAGTTCCCAGATCTGTACACCTGCTGTGCCCATTATGAGGGGTTCCCACCATCCCTGTGCTGAGTTCCCAGGTCTGTACACCTGCTGTGCCCATTATGAAGGGTTCCCACCATCCCTGTGCTGAGTTCCCGGGGTCTACACACCTGCTGTGCCCATTATGAGGGGTTCCTACCATCCCTGTTCTGATTTCCCAGGTCAGCACACCTGCTGTGCCCATTATGAGGAGTTTCCATCATCCCTGTGCCGAGTTCCCGGATCTGCACACCTGCTGTGCCCATTATGAGGGGCTCCCACCATTTTCTTTGCTGATTTCCTGGGCATGTACACCCGCTGTGCCTATTATGAGGGACTCCCATCATCTATGTGCCAAGTTCCCAGGTCTACACACCCCCTGTGCCCATTATGAGGGTTCCCACCACCATGCCGGTGCGCGTTTTATCATCATGGCTGACAAATGGGGAGGCATGTCTGAGTTCATAAGAGCGGCTTTCGCCACCCTGACTCAGACACCTCCCCCTCACGTCATGCCAGTGTGACGCTGGGCGGGAACCTTTGGATACGTCAGGAGCACACTGCCCTTCCCTCCTCTGGTGGGAGATCTCGTTACAGCACACTGTGCACTTAGCACTTTTTCTTTGGAGTTGGTTTATCATATGTCAACATCATATGGTATTCACTCTGTGGGGCTCTCTCACTCACTTCTATTCACTTTTGGGCACACGCTCACTTACACCCCTCGATATAACCATGTATAACACCTACAATCCTTGGTATAGGGTCTGGGATTTAAAGTACCATTTCAGTCTTTGCAGATGACACCAAGCTATGCAGTGGAATAACGTCCTTACAGGATGTCTCCAATTTACAAGCCGACCTCAATGCTCTGTCTAATTGGGCGACTAGGTTTCAAATGAGGTTTAATGTTGATAAATGGAAAGTTATGCACTTGGGGGGGGGGGGGGGGTGTAAGAATATGCATCAGAGATAGAGATATCATTTTGCCGCTGTACAAATCATTAGTAAGACCTCATCTGGAATATGCAGTTCAGTTTTGGGCTCCACTTCTCAAAAAAGATAATCGGGGAACTGGAGAAAGTGCAGAGAAGAGCAACCAAACTGATAAGAGGCATGGAGGAGCTCAGCTATGGGGAAAGATTAGAGGAACTGAATTTATTCTCTCTTGAGAAGAGGAGATTAAGGGGGGAGATGATCACCATGTACAAATACATAAGGGGTCCATATAGTGAACTTGGTGTTGAGCTATTCACTTTAAGGTCATCACAGAGGACAAGGGGGCACTCTTTAAGCCTAGAGGAAAAGAGATTTCATTTCCAAATACGGAAAGGTTTCTTCACAGTAAGAGCTGTGAAGGTGTGGAATAGTCTCCCTCCAGAGGTGGTTCTGGCCAGCTCAGTAGATTGCTTTAGGAAAGGCCTGGATTATTTCCTAAATGTACATAATATAACTGGGTACTGACATTTATAGGTAAAGTTGATCCAGGAAAAATCCAAATGCCTCTCGGGGGATCAGGAAGGAATTGTTTCCCCTGCTGTAGCAAACTGGATCATGCTTTGCTGGGGTTTTTTTTTTTTTTTTGCCTTCCTCTGGATCAACTGTGGGTGAAGGATTGTGTATATGGGATTGTATTTTTTATTTTTTTGGTTTTACTGGATGGACTTGACAGAAAGAAAATATCCCCTAAAGTGGACTTTAAAGGCACATAGAAGTATAGTTGAAGAAGTATACAAAGTGTTTTTTAATGATTAAACATGGTCACTAAAATTGTACATATATAGATATAGGAGCGATGAAATGTTTAAACAATTTCTGATATTGTCACCATATTTATAAACACATATGAAGTCCTCTTTTCACCCGACGTGTTTCAGAGTACAATCTTTCTCCTTCTTCAGGGGTGTATGAAAAAGAAAATGTATCTATAACATAGTTAAAGAACAATACATTTCTATTGGGTTGTCTTTTTTCAACCTAACTATGTAACTATATGTAACTATGTATACACATGCCATTTCCCATTTCTTCCCATGGTTTATGGGCTCTCTTTATTTCTTCTTCATCTCATCACTCACTGTTATTTACACTTCAATTCACAGAATTGGAGCCCATATCCACAAGTGTTTGGATATCTTTGATAATCATTCTTTTGCTCCCCTTTTTCCACTATGGGCCCTAGTTACCACAGCTCCCGAAGCGGACATCCCTTCCGGCCCATGCTCTCTAGCCTTACAGGATCTACATCCAGCTAACATGTAAAGCAGTCAAGAGGATGGGTATTTAACCTTCCCTATACTTCATTACACCTCCCCCTATTGGGGTTTTAGGATTAGACTCCATCGTCATGCCTGGGTTTCTTTATAGATCAGCAAAGAGTGGAATCAGTCCATGAAAAGGGTTATATAGATGCATTAGGTATTTCAGCTCACAGTACAACACAAGCCCTTCACAGGGACTCCATTCATGGATGACCATCATTTCTACCATTCGATATGTTTGTGATTTTGTATAATCCTTATATATGGTTTGCAACATATCATTGATGCATTTATTTTATTTGTATTTTTTTGTTGTATGAGACGGCCATGTGCTTTTAGACAATAAAACACACGTTTACATCATTTCTCTATTTGATGAGCCACATCATACATGCCTTATTTAAAGTCCCAGCCCTTTCTTTAATGTATACATAGGGATGGAGAAGTATGGTCACATAAGTCTCAAAGTCCCCAAAAAAACCTTTTTTATTCTACATTAGGAAGAAGATATAAGGAAGTAACTGGAGCACACAAAGGTGCGCGTGAACACCCGAAATTCCAAGATGGATAAAAGCAAAGTGAGGAATTAAGGTGGGGGGGGGGGGGGGGGGTTCTGTAAAGTGTCACACTCAAAAAAAAACACATCTCCTTCCCCTCCACAGTAATATAAATACAGCCTAGAACCTGTCTGAGTGGGAACCATGTGGCCCAACCAGACCCAACCAGCAGGGCCATCTTAATGCAAGGGCACTGCCCAGGGGCCCCAGGTACATGGGGGGCCCACAATAATCTTGCATTACATCATACTTGCCAACTGCCCCGGATTTGCTGGGAGAGTCATGCTTTTTACTATACTGTCCCGATATGGTCGTGTCCCGGGAAGCGTCCCAGAACCTATACTGTGCCCTCCTGAACCCCCCATATACTGTGCCCTCCTGACCCCCCCATGTACTGTACCCCCCTGACCCCCCCCCATGTACTGTGCCCTCCTGACCCCCCCTGTACTGTGCCCTCCTGACCCCCCCCCCATGTACTGTGCCCTCCTGACCCCCCCTGTACTGTGCCCTCCTGACCCCCCCCATGTACTGTGCCCTCCTGACCCCCCCGTACTGTGCTCTCCTGACCCCCCCCATGTACTGTGCCCTCCTGACACCCCCCCCCCCCATGTACTGTGCCCTCCTGACCCCCCCCATACTGTGCCCTCCTGACCCCCCCCTGTACTGTGCCCTTCTGACCCCCCGCCATGTACTGTGCCCTCCTGACCCCCCCTGTACTGTGCCCTTCTGACCCCCCGCCATGTACTGTGCCCTCCTGACCCCCCCCCCCCCTTTACTGTGCCCTTCTGAATCCCCCCCTGTGCTGTGCCCTTTGTGTTGACTAGTCTTTGATTTATGGAATGTTTTCCTTTTGTAAAATCGATTTTATTGAAAGTACTAATGAATATATGTTTAAATCTATCAACTATTTATACTTTATTTCTTTGAAAGTAGGTGTGTAAATTGGGGCAAGCTGGTAGGGGCCCCAGTGCATTACTTTGCCCAGGGGCCCATGATGCTATTAAGACGGCCCTGCTAACCAGTACTTAAAAGGAAGCCCACAAAACCACGGGGTGAGCGCACATACACCATGCAGACAGCACCCATGCGGAGGATGGAGCCCAGGACCGTGATGCTTCAAGGCCACCAGGCTAATGGCCACACGGAGGTGAACCCCCACAGACAATCTCTTCTACCTCTCATGGACATTTCTGGGGAGATCCGGGTGCTGAGCTTCAATTTTCATAAAGCAAACTTTAAAAAAAAAAAAAACTCTCGCCTTATAATGCCCTTGTAGATGTGAAGACCCTTTTCTGAAATGCAGCTTTAATCAGAATGTTTTTGCAATCAAGCCGCATCTATGAAAAAAAAAAAACTAGCACCATGCAAGGAAAACAGACAGAGATATAAGCGGGATGAGAGAAGGCTGAAAGATTCTGCCGCTTTTATGTGTCCCCAATGAAAGGAAAACAGTCCGGATTATAAAAGGGGAAGAGAAGTAACCAGCCCTGCCGCCCGCAAGGACACATTTATCAAACCGCTGCTGGGTGCCACCTAGGAACAGGGCAGTGCCGTCTCTGGTCCTCCTTTGATGCCTTCACTCTAAAAAAGAAGCCTCTGATCTTCCAAAGCGGGCCCACGCTACAGAGCTCCACCCAAGTGTAATACTTAAAGCTATAATAATCAGACATCAGTGGGGGTTTGGATCAATTATATATATACATATACACACACACTTTATTATCAAAAGTCCACAAGGTTTAGGGGTGTGTCTATGGGAATGTTTGACCATTCTTCCAGAAGCGCATTTGTGAGGTCAGGCACTGATGTTGGATGAGAAGGCCTGGCTCACAGTCTCCGCTCTTTCATTCCAAAGGTGTTCTATCGGGTTGAGGTCAGGACTCTGTGCAGGCCATTCAAGTTCCTCCACCCCAAACTCGCTCATCCATGTCTTTATGGACCTTGCTTTGTGCACTGGTGGGCAGTCATGTTGGAACAGGAAGGGGCCATCCCCAAACTGTTCCCACAAAGTTGGGAGCATGAAATTGTCCAAAATGTCTTGATATACTGTCGCCTTAAGAGTTCCCTTCACTGGAACTAAGGGGCCAAACCCAACCCCTGAAAAACACCCCCACACCATAATCCCCCCTCCACCAAATGATCTCGACCAGTGCACAAATCAAGGTCCATAAAGACATGGATGAGCGAGTTTGGGGTGGAGGAACTTGAATGGCCTTCAGAGTCCTGACCTCAACCCAATAGAACTCCTTTGGGATGAATTAGAGTGGCACCTGTGAGCCAGGCCTTCTCATCCAACATCAGCGCCTGACCTCACAAATGCACTTCTCGAAGAATGGTCAAACTTTCCCATAGACACCCTCCTAAACCTTGTGGACGGCCTTCCCAGAAGAGTTGAAGCTGTTATAGCGGTAAAGGGCGGGGCCAACTCAATACTGAACCCTACAGACTAAGACTGGGATGCCATTAAAGTTCATGTGTGTGTAAAGGCAGGTGTCCCAATACTTTTGGTAAAATAGGGTCTTTCGGGGGCACATATAAAAAAAGATGAGACTGTGTGCAGATTTTTTTTTTTTTTTTTTTAAATATTTTGGCATACCCAATGGTGCAGAAGATGGGGTTTGAAATCCATTTTCTTAACTGGGGTAACCTTGAGGTTACCTAGAGTAGTTTCAATGCATATAAATAGGATGAAAGTGCCACAGATCTTAGGCAAGTCCAGTAAGCATTATATTTGTTGTTATGCATTGCATAAAAGAAGTCAGGAAAAAAAAAAACAATGCATTTCAGGGGCTCATAAAAAAAAAAAATATAAATAAATAAATAAATGACACGAGCGCCATATATCTAATGCATGAGCAGAACGTTTCAGTGCACATAAGAACCAGAGCATTTTGGGAGCTCATATGAAAAAAAAAAGATGTGTGCCAGAAATCTAATGCAAGTCCAGTAGGTCTTTATTGTACATAGAAAGTTCCAACGCATTTCAGTGGCTCATATGAAATAAAAGGAGTGCCACAGATCTAATGCAAGTCCAGTAGGTCTTTATTGCACATAAGATGGAAAAATCCAATGCGTTTTCGGGAGGCCCGAACCTCCCTCTTCATCAGGCCTCTGCTGCTGGCAGTAAATGGAGAATACTGGAAACAAAATGTAAAGTAAAAGATTACTAAATGTACTGATTTGGGTTGCCAATCAGGCAGTCATTGACTGGGCTGTCTGATGCAAATCAGAGTAATAATTACCGTATTTATCGGTGTATAACACACACATTCATTTTAAGAGAGAAGTTTCAGGAAAAAAAACTTAAATTTTAAATAAGAAACTTTGAAGCAAAATAAGGATCAGTGCCCGTCTGCAGCCTCACCATTGCCACCAATGCAGCAGCCTCACCATTGCCACCAATGCAGCAGCCTCACCATTGCCACCAATGCAGCAGCCTCACCATTGCCACCAATGCAGCAGCTTCACCATTGCCACCAATGCAGCAGCTTCACCATTGCCACCAATGCAGCAGCTTCACCATTGCCACCAATGCAGCAGCTTCACCATTGCCACCAATGCAGCAGCCTCACCATTGCCACCAATGCAGCAGCTTCACCATTGCCACCAATGCAGCAGCTTCACCACTGCCATCAATGCAGCAGCTTCACCATTGCCACCAATGCAGCAGCTTCACCACTGCCATCAATGCAGCAGCCTCACCACTGCCATCAATGCAGCAGCCTCACCACTGCCATCAATGCAGCAGCCTCACCATTGCCACCAATGCAGCAGCCTCACCATTGCCACCAATGCAGCAGCCTTCCCATTGCCACCAATGCAGCAGCCTCACCATTGCCACCAATGCAGCAGCCTCACCACTGCCATCAATGCAGCAGCCTCACCATTGCCACCAATGCAGCAGCCTCACCATTGCCACCAATGCAGCAGCCTCACCATTGCCACCAATGCAGCAGCCTCACCATTGCCTCAATGCAGCAGCCTCACCATTGCCACCAATGCAGCAGCCTCCCCATTGCCACCAATGCAGCAGCCTCCCCATTGCCACCAATGCAGCAGCCTCACCATTGCCACCAATGCAGCAGCCTCACCATTGCCACCAATGCAGCAGCCTCACCATTGCCACCAATGCAGCAGCCTCACCATTGCCACCAATGCAGCAGCCTCACCATTGCCACCAATGCAGCAGCCTCACCAAACACACACATTCATTTTAAGAGAGAAGTTTCAGGAAAAAAAACTTAAATTTTAAATAAGAAACTTTGAAGCAAAATAAGGATCAGTGCCCGTCTGCAGCCTCACCATTGCCACCAATGCAGCAGCCTCACCATTGCCACCAATGCAGCAGCCTCACCATTGCCACCAATGCAGCAGCCTCACCATTGCCACCAATGCAGCAGCTTCACCATTGCCACCAATGCAGCAGCTTCACCATTGCCACCAATGCAGCAGCCTCACCATTGCCACCAATGCAGCAGCTTCACCATTGCCACCAATGCAGCAGCTTCACCACTGCCATCAATGCAGCAGCTTCACCATTGCCACCAATGCAGCAGCTTCACCACTGCCATCAATGCAGCAGCCTCACCACTGCCATCAATGCAGCAGCCTCACCACTGCCATCAATGCAGCAGCCTCACCATTGCCACCAATGCAGCAGCCTCACCATTGCCACCAATGCAGCAGCCTCCCCATTGCCACCAATGCAGCAGCCTCACCATTGCCACCAATGCAGCAGCCTCACCACTGCCATCAATGCAGCAGCCTCACCATTGCCACCAATGCAGCAGCCTCACCATTGCCACCAATGCAGCAGCCTCACCATTGCCACCAATGCAGCAGCCTCACCATTGCCTCAATGCAGCAGCCTCACCATTGCCACCAATGCAGCAGCCTCCCCATTGCCACCAATGCAGCAGCCTCACCATTGCCACCAATGCAGCAGCCTCACCATTGCCACCAATGCAGCAGCCTCACCATTGCCACCAATGCAGCAGCCTCACCATTGCCACCAATGCAGCAGCCTCACCATTGCCACCAATGCAGCAGCCTCACCATTGCCACCAATGCAGCAGCCTCACCATTGCCACCAATGCAGCAGCCTCACCAAACACACACATTCATTTTAAGAGAGAAGTTTCAGGAAAAAAAACTTAAATTTTAAATAAGAAACTTTGAAGCAAAATAAGGATCAGTGCCCGTCTGCAGCCTCACCATTGCCACCAATGCAGCAGCCTCACCATTGCCACCAATGCAGCAGCCTCACCATTGCCACCAATGCAGCAGCTTCACCATTGCCACCAATGCAGCAGCCTCACCATTGCCACCAATGCAGCAGCCTCACCATTGCCACCAATGCAGCAGCCTCACCATTGCCACCAATGCAGCAGCCTCCCCAACACACACATTCATTTTAAGAGAGAAGTTTCAGGAAAAAAAACTTAAATTTTAAATAAGAAACTTTGAAGCAAAATAAGGATCAGTGCCCGTCTGCAGCCTAACCATTGCCACCAATGCAGCAGCCTCACCATTGCCACCAATGCAGCAGCCTCACCATTGCCACCAATGCAGCAGCTTCACCATTGCCACCAATGCAGCAGCTTCACCATTGCCACCAATGCAGCAGCTTCACCATTGCCACCAATGCAGCAGCCTCACCATTGCCACCAATGCAGCAGCCTCACCATTGCCACCAATGCAGCAGCCTCACCATTGCCATCAATGCAGCAGCCTCACCATTGCCATCAGTGCAGAAGCCTCACCATTGCCATCAGTGCAGAAGCCTCACCATTGCCATCAGTGCAGCAGCCTCACCATTGCCATCAGTGCAGCAGCCTCACCATTGCCATCAGTGCAGCAGCCTCACCATTGCCATCAGTGCAGCCTGATCGGTGCCCAACTGCAGCCTAGAGGGGACAAGGAGGGGGGCGGGACGAGCGCCGACAGATTACATACAGTGAGAATCTCCTATGATAGACAGAACAGTGGTCCAATGGCGGCCCAGGAGATGGGACTTCCTATTAAAGAGGCCTCCAAGTAAACAGGAGATTCTCACTGTATGTAATCTGACGGCGTTCGTCCCGCCCCCCTTCCCTGTCCCCTCTGAGGCAGCTAAAATTGAAAAAGTATTGGCGTATAACACGGTGGTGAAAACACATGCTGAAAGAGTGCGTGTTATACGTCAATAAATACAGTATATTTTCAATTTACATTTTGTTGCGCAGCATTCTCTCCATTTACCAAGTCCTGATGACGGGGAAGTTTTGAGTCCCTGAAACGCGTTGGATTTATTGCTTGTTATTCGCAATAAAGGCTTACCGGACTTGCGTTAGATCCATGGTGCTCGTGGCCTCTTTATAGGCTTTGAAAGTATCTATAGATCAGACATAATATACTTCCTCTTTAAACTGAGCCCATGTTCACAGCTATCCCAATTACTGGCTTTCATTTACATCCTGGCATTCACCTTACAAAGCTCATAACTCCTCTTGCTAAACCATCATGGACTCCAGTATTCTGGTTTTCTGAATGGCGAATGAAGGATTAATGTCATCCTGCAAACTTCTCAAGGAGAAGGCCGTAGGAATGCTAATTTACAAAAGGGATCTTGTTCCACATTCTGCAAGGACATGATGTGCAATCCCGGGGGGGGGGGGGGGGGGGGGCATTCTTATCAGACGCATTTGATTTGACCAGAGTTTAGGTTCTGATCGTATCCATGTCCAGGTTTTTCTTACAGTAGAAACATTCTGGGACAGGAATGAACTAATGTCTTTCTAGGCTGTTCAGATTATTGTGCTGCAAAAAAAACCCCTTCCCTGATCCATTTTTTTCTGCTATTACATGCATTAAGGAGGTCCCATAGGAATGAATAGCAGCGTTAGCACTCATTATCAGGACCATTTCCTGAATGGTGAAAGAAGACCTGTTATCTCAACTTTCATTTAAAGTAAACGTATACCTGAGAACAAAAAATATAATATATTGCAGTTAGAGCCGGCCAGGACAAGGGGTGGGCAGGAGGAGCAGACGCCCAATACAAGGGATGGGCAGGAGGAGCAGACGCCCAGGACAAGGGGTGGGCAGGAGGAGCAGACGCCCAGGACAAGGGGTGGGCAGGAGGAGCAGACGCCCAAGACAAGGGGTGGGCAGGAGGAGCAGACGCCCAAGACAAGGGGTGGGCAGGAGGAGCAGACGCCCAGGACAAGGGGTGGGCAGGAGGAGCAGACGCCCAGGACAAGGGGTGGGCAGGAGGAGCAGACGCCCAGGACAAGGGGTGGGCAGGAGGAGCAGACGCCCAGGACAAGGGGTGGGCAGGAGGAGCAGACCCCCAGGACAAGGGGTGGGCAGGAGGAGCAGACGCCCAGGACAAGGGGTGGGCAGGAGGAGCAGACGCCCAGGACAAGGGGTGGGCAGGAGGAGCAGACGCCCAGGACAAGGGGTGGGCAGGAGGAGCAGACGCCCAGGACAAGGGGTGGGCAGGAGGAGCAGACGCCCAGGACAAGGGGTGGGCAGGAGGAGCAGACGCCCAGGACAAGGGGTGGGCAGGAGGAGCAGACACACAGGCCAAGGGGTGGGCAGGAGGAGCAGACGCCCAGGACAAGGGGTGGGCAGGAGGAGCAGACGCCCAGGACAAGGGGTGGGCAGGAGGAGCAGACGCCCAGGACAAGGGGTGGGCAGGAGGAGCAGACGCCCAGGACAAGGGGTGGGCAGGAGGAGCAGGCCCCCAGGACAAGGGATGGGCAGGAGGAGCAGATGCCCAGGGCGCAGCAGTAGGAGAGGGCACCCCCCCTCAGCGCATGCAAGCTCCAGATCAGTGCCTAGCAGCCAGCAGGCTGCAGCTTCAGGACAGTTAAATCTGTCTCACTGTGCTCCAATATGCCCGCTCTCCACCCCACGCACGCAAGTCGCGCTGGAAAAAAAAAAAAAGCACAACAATGGGGTCACAGCAGAGTGAACCAAGCTTTTAAGAGGTAGTAAAGTGCAAAAAAAATTAAAATAAAATTCCAGCAAAATGGTCCCCTGCAGGATAATTGCATAATGTGCTAGTAAGCGTAGCATACTAGCACATTATGAAATGCTTACTTTAGAATGAAGCCCTCCAGCGGTGGGCTCTGTCACCGATGACAGGGTTTCCATCTTCACCCGGTCTCCATGGGCTTTCGGCTGTTTGACTAACCGAGACGTGACGACGTCACGGCCGCAGCACGCCGCCCATTGAGAGTACGCATGTGCCAGTGACCCCACCCCTAGTCCCGGCCCTGCCTGTAGGTACAAGTAAACAGTGGGGACTTTACTACCACTTTAAAGAGGAACTGCAGTCTGCTCATATAATTTGTAATAACATCTGTGCCATTCTGAAGCTTCTCTCCAGCCACTTTGTATATTATTTCATATATACTGTGATTCTGTACTTGCCAAACATGCTGCAGAAATCTCCCTCCACTGAGTCTGGCTGCAACCATTTTAACTGTGGGCAGCTGAAGCTTCTGCCTGTTCACTTCCTGGATTTACAGACACACAGAGATACACCTCCAGTTCTGCAGCTCTCATCGGCCCTCTTATGACTCATCCCGCCTACCTTCCTGGCAAACTCTCAGGAGAGTGAGAGAGAGAGCTGTGCATGATGTGATAAGCCTAGGCTAATGACCAGACAAGAAACAGGAAGTGGGCTGTATAAGGGATTTACTGGCAGAAAAAAAAATGTTTTTACTATTCAAAGTTAAAACAACAACAAGGGCAGAAGATATAATAGACGGAAAGATGAAAAAATGATTGAAGGTCGGCTTTAAGCAATGCCTCATTTTTTTGTTGTTTTTAGTGGTCCTGTACTTTGCTCATAGTTAGAAATTTGACAGGTTTGCCTTGTAGCAGAGGTAATTGGCATGTTGTACTGGGTCTCTGCGCTTCCTTATAATGCAGGCAGGTCGTGGCTGGTGGGAGGGGCTGGCAGGAGGCTGTACATGGCATCCTGAAAACATAACAGGCCCCTGCCTAGGTACTCAAGAGCCCTGATGCAAGCAGGGGAGGAGTTATACAAATATAAAAAAAATGCTTGAAACAGAAAATTATTATGAATCATCAGTACAAAAAATAGGAAACACGAAATATACATGATATGAACAACTGAAAATACACCAACTCGAACAGCAAGATGAGGATACAATCTGGTTTCCTCCACTCGACGCGTTTCAGAGACTATGTGGCTCCTTCATCAGGGGTATAAGAAGTAATGTTTGTAGTTGTACATTGGTGTATCAAAGAACATTCCATGTTTTCTTTAAAACAGAGTCTCTGAACTTTCTGCCTTTCCGCCCAACCTTGGAGGCAACGTATGTTTGTCCTGGACAGAAGAGCCGATCGTAAAGAGGAGCATCCAAATGGTGCTACACTCAACCTGGAATCACCAGGGGGCACCGAGGCCTGGCAAACAGGGTACCGCACCTATGGACCCATTATGGAATGGCAGACCTCACACTGAGTAGTAATACAGGTATGGGGCTGGCTTTAGACAGCACAGCAAAAACAATGTGTCCTCCCATTATTAGATTGTAAGCTCTTCTGAGCAGGGCCCTCTTAATCCTCTTGTATTTTATTGTATTATAACCGTATTGTCTCCCTCTTTATATTGTAAAGCGCTGCGTAAACTGTTGGCGCTCTATAAATACTTTATAATAATAATAATAATGATGAAGGTGTGGAGCAGGATAAATAGTCCTGACCTCAATCCCATTGAAATGCTGTCACATAACCTGAAGCATGCTTTTCCAGAATGATAAGGGAACTGTAACAGCTTTTGCACTGCAAATTGCACCAAAATACGATCAAAAAACACACATCTGGATTTTTTCCAAAGCTGAATATAAAAGTCAGTCTATGCCGGATGCGTAAATGAGAAATCCCGTCTGGCCATTAGCAGGCTGGGTGATGGACGGTGTGTGGCATTTACATGGCAGGAAAGATCAGTGCATATGTACTTTCCTTCTGCTAAGCTGTTCGAATCGCTTTGGAAAATAAATGAGCCTAATTATGTATTCCGCTGGCCAGTGAAAAGTCCCCGAAGGAAAGTTCGATGCCAGAAGTGGATATAACTCAGCGCGGGAGTTCTAATTATTCCCCGGGAGGATAGTTGACGAGTGTCATCTTGCCGGGCAATGAGGGAAGTGATAATCCGGTCTTATCGAGGACGGCGTTATTCTTTTTTTAAGTGATGTTATCGCCTGCTGCAGGCAGGACATCACCGGCTTCTTCTCCACTGTAATAATAAAATGCCGAGCGGACGATCGCATAGCTTTAAAAAACGAAGCTTCATCTGCTTATGTTATGCCTTACTTTTTCCCCCTTATCAATAAGCCAATATTTTTTTTATTTTTTTTTAATAAAACCTTTATGTTTCTTTTACATACTTTATGTTACTCAGTGATGTCATCACCGGATCTCTGTACTTCTCTATGCAATGCAAGTGGGAGGAGCCAGCAGGGTGCAGTACAGAGCTTCTTAGCCCCCTCCCTCAGTACTCCTCTCAAGAGCCCCCCCCCCCCCGCCCTGATGCAAGCGATAGGTTGTTTCTTTGGAGGGGTCACGCAAATATCAAAATGCCTTGATGGCTGGGTAGAGGAGCGTGCCTTCCCTTTGCATGCAGACCGTTCTAGGCAATGTCCACTTGTTTGAATAATAGGCGATGCCCACTGAGCCTCCATGACTGAAATAACTGATATGAGTGAAAGGGGGAGGCCAGAAAGGAAAGGGCTAGATGATGCTGGAAGTCCTCCAGCCAGGAATTAAGGTGGACTCGGACTTAAAGCTGAACTACATTGAATTTGAGCACCATAAACCAAAAAAACACCATTACCATTCATTTTTAATATTCAAAGCAAACTCATCCATTCATCCATGATTTTGCTGAGAAATTACTTCACCCCCTAGCATTTATAGCTGCAGCCATCTTGTTCAAGGGCAAACGATTCACGTAGCATTTACTTCCTGGAATCCATTTGCCCTTAGAACACCTGCATGCCTGAGCTATCAGAAAGCCCCTACCCAATCAGGAAGTGCAATGGAAGCGGCGCTCCATCGCGGCCATCTTGGTACACCCCGCACTCGTCTGCACTAAGCCTACAGTCTCAAGTCGCGAAGCGGACATCTTTTTACACCCACCAAAGTCTTGCATTTCGCACTTCTTTTTTACCAGCAAACTCAGCTTAGATTGTGAAATACAGGACTTTGAAATCCGTCAAGCTGTTTTGACATTGAATCTTAAAAGCAGCAGTGTTCTGTCAGATTAGCAAACCTGTGAGATCCGATGCTTTTAAAATTCAACATCAGAACAGTGTCACGGCTTTCAAAATGCTGCATGTGACTATATAAGCTCAGTTCACTGGTAAAAATGTGTGAAATGCAAGACTTCGGTGGTTTGAAAAAGATGTTCGCTTGCCGCCTTCTGACTGTAGGCAAGTGTGGGTGTACCAAGATGGCCGCAACGGAACGTCACTTCCGTTCCATTTTCTGATGGGTAGCGACTTTCTGACAGGACACAGGCAGGAGGGTGTGAGGATGAGAAAAGCCAGTTTGACACTAACTGCCACTTTGTGGGAACCAGTGACACCAATACAGTGATCAGTGCTAAAAATATGCACTGTCACTGAGCTAATGACGCTGGCTGGGAAGGGGTTAAACATCTTGGGTCATCAAAGGGTTAAAAAGTGTGCCTAGCCAGTGTTTGTGTTTACTGTGTGAGGTGCTTTTACTAAGGGAAATGATCGCTTTTATACCCTGCTTTGCAGGGGCACAGAATCCATCACTCGTCCCCTGTCAGAACAGAGCTCTGCCTTGTTTACATATGCAGAGCTCCAGTTAGGTGTCTCTCCCTAACAATCAGCGGGTGCCGGCAGACATCTATTGGCCGGCACCCGCTGATCGGCACGTGCTGCGTCAAATCACAGCACAGCCGCGACGTGGGCCCCCCCCCTACCCGGAAGTGCCGGATCACGTACTAGGTATGTAATCTGGAGCAGGAGAGCCGCTCTGCCACCGTATAACCAAGTTATGCGGTCGCAGGAGGTTAATGCAGCTTCTAATGCACATTTTGAGAAGCTCGGAGAGAATCAAAAGGAAGCAATTTCCTTTCAGTCCAGGGGACTGAACACCTGAGCAAGAAGGGAAATGTTTCCTCCTGTCTTCTACAAAGTTACAATGTTGCATTCTGATCACTGGTGGGGAAGAGACAGGAAAATCTCCCTCCTGTCTACTACAAAGTTACAATGTTGCAGTCTGATCACTGGGGGGAGGAGACTGGGTAAATGCTTCCTCCTGCCTGCAATAAAAAGCAACAAGAAGGTGCTTCTAAGTGCAGTATGCCAATAGTTTATTATTACACATAAGGCTTAAAACCCTTACAAGATCCAGCAATAGGCTTGTCAATGTATTGTCCTGGATCCTGTCACAGGCTCCACAATGCCAAGCCGACCAACAGCTGCAGAAGGAGGGGACAGTGAGGGGCAAGATGGCTGCCACACTTCGGAAATCACTGTGGGATGCATGTGCGCTGTGTGGAACCCATGTACCAGAAGGGACGTCAGGTGGGGATGGGGGGGGGCTGTTAACGCGTTTTGGAGCATGTGCAGTAGCTCCTTCCTGATACCTGAGGAACCAGAGTTGCTTCTGATCATCGCAGTGTTGTTCTGGTGCCATTCCAGTTTCCATAGATCTTTTTCCATGATGAATCTCTGATACAGCTCTTTGGAAGAAGTGACCCATCCCCTTTACTATTTTCCTCCTGCCTGCAGCAGACTGATGACATCATCTCAGCCTGGGCAAAGCAACAGACTAGGTTTCAAGGACAGCCCTTTAATAATAAAAGGCGGATCTTTCTTCACAAATTATACTGTTGCTGTATATTGTGACAGGTAAGAAATGTATTTCTGCAGATTTGTAAAGTTACTGAAGGCTCCAAAAGTCCCCCTACAAGGATCCCATGTGTGAGTGGCTGCAATGGTATAAAAGAGGGCGGAGCTAGAAACAGGGAACACACTGACAGCATTTTCAGAGGTTCTGATAAAATACATTCAGTAAAAAAAAAGGATACTTTAGTGATTTATTCCAACAGGAAATGATCAGAAGCAAAGTTCCCGTTACTCCACACATGATCTGCATCCCCGGCTTCCTCACATTTCACAGATAACCTTTAAAGCGTAACTCCACTTTTGTTGAGGAAAAAAAACATTCCCCTCTGGGTGATCTATGTACAATGCAAGCATTATAACAAACTTTATTGCAGATTCCCCTCTTTCCTTATTCTGAAGAAATGTGTTTGTCTGTGCCTCTGTTCTGAGTGGGTCTAATGGGAGTGGTTTCATAATTAACTGTCAGGTGTGCAGCTGCAGGGCTCTAATAAGAAAATCTGTTGGGCCTGCATCCCTTTAGATGTGTTCTTATTGAAAGTATCTCACCAAAAATGACATTTTTGTTGCAGGGGATGCCTTCAATCTGACTTGTATCTTAGGCAGACTTCTGGGAAAATTGGTGAGCCAATCACAAGCAGGAAATTATGTTTCTGGGGAGTGGTCAGTAGACATTCTGTGTACAGAACAACTTCATGTAGCCATATTGCATTGAATTCTCAGAAAATTACAGGGGCTGCAGATTGAAAAGGAAAGGTAATTTTTAAAAACATTCAATTACAATATGATTAGTGTCGCAATTATACGCGCTATATTATTTTTTCTTTATGTGCCATTTTTTTTCCCCACGAAAGTAGAGTTACCCTTTAACCACTTCCCGCCCGGTCTATAGCAGAATGACGGCCGGGCGGTGGTACAGTTATCCTGACTGGGCGTCATATGATGTCCTGCAGGATAACAGACACCACGCGCCCGTCTGACACACCGCTACACCGATCTCGGTAAAGAGCCTACGACGGAGGCTCTTTACCACGTGATCAGCCGTGTCAAATCATGGCTGATCACGATGTAAACAGGAAGAGCCGTTGATCAGCTTTTCCTCACGCGAGTGGGGAGAGCCAATCGGCAGCTCTCCTGACAGGGGGGGGGGGGGGGGTCTGCGCCCCCTGGCAACATTATGGTCCAGATCAAACAAGTGAAGCCCAGCAATGCCACCCATCAGTGTCACCCATCAGTGCCACTTCTCAGTGCCCATCCATGCCCATCAGTGCCCACCTATCAGTGACCATCAGTGCCCATCTGTGCCACCCATAATTACCCATCAGTGCCGCCTATGAGTGCCCACCAGTGCCACCCATCAGTGCCGCCTATCAGTGCCACCTTATCAGTGCCCATCAGTGCAGCCATATCAGTGCCCGTCATTGAAGAAGAAAACTTACTTATTTACAAAAAAATTAACAGAAACAAAGAAAAACTTTTTTTTTTTCTAAATTTTCGGTCTTTTTTTATTTGTTGTTCAAAAAGTAAAAATCGCAGAGGTGATCAAATACCGCCAAAAGAAAACTCTATTTGTGGGAACAAAATGATAAAAAATTTGTTTGGGTACAATGTAGCATGACTGCGCAATTGTCATTCAAATTGCGACAGCGCTGAAAGCTGGAAATTGGCATGGGCAGGAAGGTGCGCAAGTGCCCGGTATTGAAGTGGTTAAGTTGTCATATAGGAACTTGTTTATAAAGAGGACCTAGAAAGCCCAGTTCCTGTTCCAACGACTGGACAACAATGCGTCACCAACATCCGTGCTGCGCACAACATGGCTGCCATTAGCGGTAATGGAAGGTGCAATGCAGGAACCGCTTTAAGCCGCCCGAGCAATAACTGCAGCAATCTGTCTCCCAGCGGCTTTGGTCGTCATCCAAAACAAGAGACGGATCTCGACATTTTATTTAATAGCTAGTAAAAAATCTCGCCATAAAATGCGGCTTTTCTGCACCGCTCTGCATGTGAACTCTTGCGCTCCGTCACGCTTTATGACCGCTCTGTCATGCACAAGATACTAAAGATTATAGAAGAGGAAACACATCATCGCCAAATTTTTGGGGTTTTTTTCCCATTCTCATAAGGCGTTCTGGAACATCTACAACGGCCATGTCTGAAATGTGTACATTACTTTGTTAGGACTGCGGATTAAGCTAAGCTGCAGTAAAGTCTTATCACAAGCACTCACAATTACACGTCCCTTTCTGTGACTTTCGGAAAAAAAAATCTCAGAGTCCATGAGCTTCACAGATGAGAGACCGGCAGCTCTGCAACAAAGTATCACCTGGAATATAAGGTAGAGCCTCAATCTAAAAAGGTAGGCAGAGATAGGGGCGGGTACCATCATCCATGGACTTGGAATGATAAATCCCCCCCCTGCATATTTTTTATATATATTTTTATATTTCAGTTATTTTTAATGCTTCCCATGTTTGCAGCGGTGAGATTACCCGTTCAGGGTGCCTAAAACTGCGCCGTCCGGTACCCTTTCTTGGGTTCCCATTGGTAAGCCATGCCTGATTATAACACTCCAAAATTATCTGATTACTTGTATTTATGTGAATTGTATTTTTTGTTTTTTGTTATCTGTGATTATAGAATTATAGGATTTTATTTCCCTATAGAGGTCTATGGTCAACTCCTCCTGAAGAAGCGACCCCTGTCGCGAAACATGTAGAGGATTATGTACATCTTTTCTCCCCCATATACTTGTGGGGTTTACCTGGTTTTTGTTTGTATCACTTGTAACAGTATGCAATAAGGAAAAGAAGAAAAGGTAACAGCGCTCTCTGCAGGGACAACTCAATCCATACACCAGGTCCACTCACAGGTGCCGAGGCTCGATGTGTCCCAACACACTCCAATGCAACAGTAATAAGAAGAGCCGGCAAAACTGTAATCCTTGAACTGTTGTTTATTGGTACATCAGAGTGACAATAAAACAAAGCTGACGCGTTTCGGCAATAGCCTTATTTCTAGTATGCAAAAAAACAGTATGCAATAACCATTTTATATATTGTTGTATCCAATGTCCTTTACTTCTATCCTTTTCAATAAATTAATACTTTTACATTTACATTGTCTAAATCCCTGGGTACCGAGATGCCCCACGACAACAAAAATTGTTGTGGACTAATTTTTGGAGCAGCCCCTGACACATTCAAATTTTTACCTGGAAATATAATGTATTGTTTTGTTGAGTCTTCCAGGTAGCCCTGAATGACAGCGTATCCGGGTCCTAAACCTCCACTGTATCATTTGGTGAAGTACATTCCCACCGTAGAACACTGCTCTAATCAACAGCATTCGTGTACCCTGAGCAGTACTGTTGACTGGAGTAGTGTTTAGGAGGGGGCGCTGGAGAGCCGGAATGCTGCTGTCAGACAACCTTAGTTTGATCCTTTGTGCACAAGGCATTTTAACCTTCGCTGTAGCACCTATCAGCGCAGACATTTTTTTTTTTTTTTGAAGAGCCCCATATTTATTACTATAGATCCAGCCTGGCTGCATTACAGCTATAAATAGTGAGGGTCCAATTATAATCTCCCCAATGGGGACACATCTTGCAATATAAACAGAGAGTTTGGGATTAATAAAACTGTGAACAAGAGAGACAAATCAGTGATTTCCTCCTCTTGAATGATAATCTTTCTAAAGAGGTTGTATGCAAAATAAAAATAAAAATAAACACACAGCGGAGGGCGTCATCTAAGTGCAGCATTAAAACATTTATAATAAGATAAAAAACTAATTGGAAACTTACATTTAGTACGTTTATGGAGCCATGTAGAGCATAGGAGCATGAACAGGACATCCAGGGAACCCTTTAGCAGAGGCCAGGGAATATGCCTACCCAGCCAGCGGCAGTGCGGCACAGGAAGCTCAGAACACTTCCTGTTAGGAGACTCCAGAGGAACCCAATAGATGAGGTCAGATGCCAGGGAGCATCCTGGGGACATAGAATCTCCTCCCGACCCGGCCAGGTAGACATAGGAAACTCAGACCACTCCCTGTTAGGAAAGAGACTCCAGAGGAACCCAATGGATGAGGTCAGATGCCGGTAGGCATCCTGGTGGTGTGGCGTCTCCTACTGACCCAGCTGGGTAGGCATAGGAAGCTCAGAGCACTTCCTGGTCGGGAGGAGACTCCAGAGGAACCCAATGGATGATGTCAGATGCCAGGGGGTGTCCTGGGGACATGGAATCCCCTCCTGACCCAGGTGGGTAGGCATTGGAAGCTCAGAGCACTTCCTGTCAGGAAAGAGACTCCAGAGGAACCCAATGGATGAGGTCAGATGCCAGGGGGTGTCCTGTGGGACATGGTGTCTCCTTCCAACCCGGCAGGTAGACATAAGAATCCCAGAGCACTTTCTGGTTGGGAGGAGACGCCACATCCCCAGAATGCCTCCTGGCATCTGACATCATCCATTGGGTTCCTGTGGAGTCTCCTCCTGACCAGGAAGTGCTCCGAGCTTCCCATGCCTACCTGGCCAGCAGCAGTGCTGCACAATCCCCGGACTGGATGCCTCTGCTACAGGTTCCCTGGGAGTCCCGATTTCTTGTGCTCTACATGCCTCCACAAACATACTTCATGTGAGTTGCCGATTTGTTTTTTTTATCATACAGGAAATGTTTTAATGCTACACTTAGGTGGTGCCCTCTGCTGTTTTTTTTTTTTTTTTGTCTCGATTCAGAGATTTCCTCCATCTCTCTGGAGGAGCTGTATCTTGTGCAAGGAAGTTTATCAAGGTCTACCCATGACTTTCCTGATAAAGACTGGATTATTGGACTCGTGGTTATGCATCCCAAGGTTTTTCCTCTATTAGGAAGTTATTCACACACTACAAGCACCATAAAGACATTTCTTGTATACAAAGATCTTAAAATATGGCAATCATTGATGAAAAGATTTATTTGAGCCTTCTGAATAGGCCTCAGAGTTACTAGCTCTGCTACAACACTTCAGTGGCAAAGTTCGCCTGTAAACAATTTTACAAGAAGCCTTTCCTGGTCACAACAACCGTCTGGGACACATTTACTCTCCAGGAAGCGCTAAGAAATAATTAAGGTTATAAAGTTTATCGCCACCTGACCTTTCCCCACTCAGTGCTCTGCAGTTAAAGTTAGAGCATTATCATGGCACTCCATAGGGTGTGGCGAGGAGTCGAGGAAGAAGAATCTCTGCGCTCCTTTCCAGCACAGGCTTTGAGACTCCTCTGCATACCTCACATAACCCTGGCTGCCAGCTCTCGCCCGGCTCCTTGTAAACACGCCTGGGTGCTATGGGGAGGATTTTCCATAAACATGCCATGTCTTCCTTTGTATCTACAAGCTGTCAAAGTTTAGAACTTCAAAGCTTATTTATATTACATGCAATATACCCCACAGCCATGTCACAGAAGGAGAACTCAACATAAATCAAATGTCCTTCACAGAAGGTGCAGATAACACTGTTTAAGTTCCAGGAAAGTATCAGAATTAAAGCTGAACACCGGGCACAAGAGAAAAAAAAAAACACTAAAACACAATACCTTGGATCCTTGGAACAACCTTGGAACCTTGGATTATGAGTATATTTCGTTCCAGGAGAATGCTTGTAATCCAAATCACTCGCATATCAAAGCGAGTTTCCCCATAGAAGTCAATGGAAACGAAGATAATTCGTTCCGCATTGACTTCTATTGCATGCAATACCGCATGTGGCCAGAGGTGGGGGGGGGCGCCGGAGAGCCTCAATAATACTCGGGGACAGCTCAGCTGAACTCGGAAACACTCGGGAATGGAGTATTTCGAGTGTTTCCGAGTATTTCCGAGTGGTCCCGACTACTTCCGAATGGCTCCGGAACCGTTCCGAGTGTCACCGGTGCCCCCGCACCTCTGGGTACTGCACACCCCATTAGCTTGAATTCTGCTCGTTTTGCGAGACAACACTCGCAAACCGAGTCAGAATATTTTTTTTAAAAGTTGCTCGTCTTTCAAAACGCTCGTTAACCGCGTTACTCGTTAACCAAGGTTCCACTGTACCTGTAATAATATAAACAAACACAAGACATTCCTCATGTGTAGTCTTCTTGCATCTCTGTGTGATTTGTGTATTTCTTCCAGATCTGTGCAGTAATCCAGTGCGTGACTTTTCCTTCCTGTAATAAAGACCGCTCACTGCTGCTCTCTCTCCTTGTGCAGGTGGACTGGTCTAGACTCCGCCCCCTCCTGTGGTTCCCTGCAGACAGCCTGTAGTGGGTGGAGCCTGCTGGACCCCTCTGACAGCTCTGCACAGGCTATGTACAGTGAAGTGATGATGTCACTGCTAATTTTAACAATCTAATATCTGGGTTTCCAAAGGCTTTTGTTGTACACAATTTATACCTATATCCTTTATTGAGGAATGTATTTAAATGTAGGTTTTGTCCATGGAGTTCAGCTTTAAAATATATCTGTGCAAAAAAAAAAAAAAGATTTGCACAACAGCCCCCATGTATTCCTGATGATAGCTGCATGCATCCTGAATCACCTAAAGGTGTGGAAATGTGTATAAAATGTGCTGCACTGAAAACTGCATGCAAATCTATACAAAATGTCATATAAAAGCATTGCAATAAAAATCTCCATCAGAAATGTGCAAATTTGTATGTATAAAAGTGAAAATAATTTATCCAAAAACAACTCAAAATGTTACCAAAAACAGCACACAAATTGTTGAAAAAAAAATATTCAAATAAAGTGCAAAAGTATAAACAGTCCCAAGTGAAGAAAAACATAAATCCCAGTAGTGCCAAATCATGCTTCTTCAATGAAAGTGTATATAAATGAATATATAAAACCAATACCACTGTGCTAAGACAGGCATTCCTTCAGTCCAGGGTGCCCTTGATGACGTAATTTGTGACGAGACACGTAGGGTGGAGCTACAGGGAACCTGGCTTGAGCAGACTACACAAGGACAGGAGAAATCCCTATCTTAACACAGCAAAGACCTTAAATTAACTGGCAGAAAGTTCAAAACTAATTTTAGAAAGTAGTATTTTACAGAAAGGGTAGACAATGCTTGGAATAAACTTCCAGCAAAGGTAGTGAGATAGTCAATGGTAAATAGCTTCAAAACATACTTGGGATAAACACAGATTTATACTCAGACAAAAAAAGTTAACAAAAAAAAAAACAATAAGGGCAGACTCAATGGACAATGCCGACAGGCAGGGAGTGAGGGGGTGAGGGGCGGTGGGATGACAGAGGCACGTAAACGGACCACGGTATCATGGATCACCAGGAAAAGGCAGGATCAATCAGGTTTTTTACATCATACAAAAAAGGGACAAATGACACCACACAAGCACTATGAGGTTTAATATGCGTTAAAAGAACAGGATCTTTATTTTTAGGGTTACAACCTCTTTAACATGCTAAATTGACCTCTGTTTTGAGGGTCAATTTCTGGAGGTGAGCACTCATCTATTAGCAAAGCGGTATTTGTTCATACTCCTCCTAGACAGCACTGAATCTCACACTGGCCAAGGCTATTCAGAGAAGCCTATCTGCTTAGATCCTACATGCAAGTTCGTTTTTATATTTTTAATAACAGTTGTTTTTTGGTAGTGAGCACTATGGTTTGCTTCTCTTCCTTTTGAGCTTGAGAGATGGATATCCTTTGTGGTCAATTTTATCAAATGGTTGTGAAGCTTTGTTTTTTTGAGGTTCCCCTGACTGAGTGCATAAAAAAGCTGGAGCAGATTGAAGAAGAAGTTCTCTGGGTCCTGGTGCCTATCAACATGCTAAATTGACCTCTGTGGTGAGGGTCAATTTCTGGAGGTGAGCATTTATCTCTTAGCACAGCGACATTTGTTCATACTCCTCCTAGAGAGAAGGCTAGGAGGAGTATGAAGGCTATTCAGAAGCACCGGTCTGGTTTTATCTTACAGGTATATGTACATGTACATGAATGCATTTCTATAGTTTTAATTAAGTGTTTGTTTGTTTTTGGTCAGTGAGCACTATGGTTTGCTTCTCTTCCTTTTGAGCTTGAGAGATGGATATACCCTTTGTGGTCAATTTCATCAAATGCTTGTGAATCTGGGTCTTGTGGTTCCCCTGACTGATTGCAGATGTTCTTTGGGTCCTGGTGCCTGCCAATGGGCTAAATAGACCTGTGTGGTGAAAGTACATTTCTGGTGGTGAGCGTTCACCCTCTAGGGGGAGGTGGAGGATTGTGTCTTTACAATTAGTGCACACTTTCATTAAAGCGGAGTAACACCCAAAAGTGGACCTTCCGCTCATTTGTCTCCTCTCCCCCTCCGCAGTAGGGTTCCCGGCGTGAAGCCGTAAGGCTACACTGCCGGGTACCCTTACACGCAATGGCGGCGGCAGCACCCAACAGTCGATGGAAACATCAGCTGCGGTGCCGACATCGCTGGACTCCAGGACAGGTAAGTGTCCGATTATTAAAAGCCAAAAGCTGCAGTATGTGTAGCTGCTGGCTTTTATTTTATTTTAATTTTTTGGGCGGAACTCCACTTTAAAGAAGCATGATTTTGCACTACTGGAATATATACATTTCTGCACTTAGGACTATTTATACTTTTGGACTTTATTTGAATATTTTTTGAACAATTTGTGTGCAACAAATGATCTATTTTTGGGCAACATTTGAGTTGTTTTTGGATAAATTATTGTTTTCAGTTTAAGCCCGGGTTCACACTGAGCTGCGGCAATGAAGCCGTGCGAGTTCAGCCGATTTCACTCCGGCATGTCAGTTCCGATTTCGGCTGTGATTTCAGAGACATCTGTGCAGGTTTCTGTAAATGTAAATCGCAGCCCGAAATCGCAAAAAAGTAGTACAGGAACTACTTTTTGAAATCGGTGCGGCGCTGCAAATGCAGCGTCGCACCGATTAGGACGGTGCCATTTCCGGCAATTGCAGGCGATTTGACATGTCAAATCGCATGTCAAATCATACCAATGTGAACCAGGGCTTATACACACCTTGGTAATGGTGATTTTTTTAATGTAGTTTTTACTGCAGTTTATTAATACACATTAAAATAGCTCTACTGAACTTTTTTTGGATGGAGTGGGGATGGGTTAGAACCCCTGTAAGGATTTACTGCTGTTTTGGAATTAGATACACTGTTGAAAAAAAAAAAAAAAAAAACGGAGACGGAACTCGGATTTGGGTCAGGCAACAGGTTTGTGTATACAGATTACTGAACTGTACACAATGCTGTTTTGCTTTAGCGGCATCCCTAACTAGAACTAACCCCAGGACCCCAACGCTGCAAGGCAGAGACAATAGATTCTGTGGCTCTGAATGGATCCAATCAGGGCTTTTTTTTCAGGGGGAACTTGGTGGAACTCAGTTCCACCACCTCTGGCTCAGACCCTTTGGTGCCTGCTCACCACTATCACTTGTAAATACAGAAGTCTGGTTTCTGTTTTTACAAGTGACAGCTCTGCACTCTGTGTGTAACCCCCATGAACTCTGCACTCTGTATGTAATGCAATCCTGATATTTAATGCCCCTTTAAAGACCCTTCTACTGTTTGTGAAATATGACCACACCCACTATTTGATGTTATTTGGAGGGTGTGTGTGTGTGTGTGTGTGGGGGGGGGGGGGGTCATGGTTGAGTTCCAGCACCTATTGTTTGAGGAAAAAAAGCCCTGGATCCAATGATCTACTCCTTTTTGCACGCCAACAATCGGCAAGTCAATGCACATTTCGGTAAGGCCCAAGTCTCCTGTTTCGGTGACAATGTGGCTGTGACACGCACCTATAAAAAACTGCAGGTTACATAATGCCGAGGACTGGCACTTGCTGCCAGAGGAGCTGCGTAATTGTCACTTCATAAAATCCGCACGGGGCAGCATCTGAAAGGTCCATTCAGCCGGCTGAGCTCGGTCACATTTTCCAGTGGCAGCCTCACATTTTCCAGATTCTTTCTCCGGGGAGGACATGCTCACACAAGCTGCTGGCAGACGGCGTTCACGATTCACGCAGGGCAGGTGTGGAGCCGCTGGAGCTGGATGGGGGACGTCGGCGTGCTGGAGAAGAGCTTTATGCAGGGGAAGATTTTAGAAATACATTGAGATAAGCGATAGGAAACCCCTGCAATGACAAAGGGCATTCCACTTACTGTAAAAAAAAAAAAAAGTGACGGGACTAGAATTTGCAGAATGGTCTTAACTGCCAAGTTATACTTGGTGCAGACGCAGGAAAGATCGTTTAAAAGTAGTAAAACAATCAAAAATCTATACCTTACAGGTGTAATCTATCCGGAACCTCATAAGTCATTGTATCTTTGTTTTGTGACCACACAATTTCAGCATGTCATCATTCTAAATGTTATTATTCTTCTGCGACCCCAGTGTGCATACATCATAGTAATACAGTGTAGCTCATTCAGATACATTGTATTAAAGTGAACATAAATGTAATATGTAGCAAATTACCAATTCTTCGATGTGGTGGACATTTTAGGACTCCTTCAGACATTTAGGACTTCATTCAGCCGCATACACCGGATTTCAGCAACAAGAATTAAAGCGGACCGTCAGTCATTTTTTTTCATCTTTCCATCTATTAAATCTTCTGCCCTTGTTGTTGTTTTAACTATTTATTTATTTTTTTGCCAGTAAATACCTTATACAGCCCACTTCCTGTTTCTTGTCTCGTCAAAAGCCGCCCTAGGCTTATGACATCATACACAGCTCTCTCTTTCACTCTTGTGAGAGTTTGCCAGGAACTGAGGGGGGATGAGTCATAAGAGAGCCAATGAGAGCTGCAGAGCTGGAGGTGTGTGTCTGTGTAAATCCAGGAAGTGAACAGGCAGAAGCTTCAGCTGCCCACAGTTAAAATGGCTGCAGCCAGACTCAGTGGAGGGAGATTTCTGCAGCATATTTGGCAAGTACAGAATAACAGTATAAATAAAATAATATACAAAGTGGTTGGAGGGAGGCTTCAGAATGGCAAAGATGTTTTTTATTACAAATTATGTGAGCAGACTGCAGTTCCTTATTTAAGGGATTCTTGCGGCTGGCATTACAGGTGCATACGAATAGCAGCAGCCGCTCAGTCTGTACAAGTGGCCACCTGCGGTTAGGAACAGGTGTCCAAGTCTGGAGGCAGGGCTGGTGCAAGGATTTTTGACACACTAGGCAAAACCTCATTTTGCCACCCCTGACTCCACCCCCTTTGCCCTGCCCATGTATACCCCACCATTTATTGAAGCGCCCATCAAATGCAGCCTCACCAGCGCCCATCAAATGCAGCCTCACCAGCGCCCATCAAATGCAGCCTCACCAGCGCCCATTAATGAATGTTTGCTTACTTCCATTCTTTCAGGAGTCAGGACACAGACACAGTCCGCCGCCGCTGTGCCTCTGACACTATGTGCGAACGGAGCGGCGGCTGCCTGCTGATGCTGCGCCCTAGGCGGCTGCCTAGTTTGCCTAGTGGTAGCACCGGCCCTGCCTGGAGGCATCTGACTGTGTCCATGCTTAGACACCCACCCCTTTCTGCGCAACTGCTAGCTAGGGGAGATCACCAAATGGGCATTCGCTGGTCTCCCTCCTCTCTACATGGCCACACCTGCTTTACCGGGAGGTGGAATAGTAGAGTTCAGGAAACATGGTCAGGGTGGGACACACATTCTAGCAGTACACGGAAGCAATCTGATGGCTGTGAAGCCACAAAACAGCTTCCATTTGAAAGCCAAACTGGCGGTTTGTGAAATCTCCATGCATCCCTGGCTGCTGTAGCAGCTGGGAGTGTGTAAAACTCAGCGCTGCGTCCGACGTATGACATACATCAGAAGCAGTAAAAGGGTTAAAACAAGCCCTCGCTGTAACAAATTGGACTACAAGCGGTTTCTAGCTTTGTCTAATTCAACTTGAGATTATTTTTTGGTTGCGCTCTATGGATGTATATTTTTCAACCCATCTATTCTAAATGGGCAAAACTGGCAGATACCCCCCATATTATGGAGTTCAGATGTTTCCCCTGTTAACCACTTCCCATCGGGGCCAATTCTGGCACTTCACTCTTACATGTAAAAATCATTTTTTCCTAGAAAATTACTCAGAACCCCCAAACATTAAATATGTTTTTTTAGCAGAGACCCTATAAAATGGCAACTTTTTATGTCCCACGGTATTTGCGCAGCATTTTTTTCAAATGCATTTTTTTTTTTTTTTTTTTTAAAAACAGTTATATGAATTAAAAAAAAATTTTTTTTTAAAAAAAAAGTAAAAACAGCCCATTTTTTTTTTCGAATGTGAAAGATGTTACACCCAGTAAATAGATACCTGACATGTCACACCTTACAATTACCCACACTCGTGGAATGGCGCCAAACTTCGGTACTTAAAAATCTCCTTAAGCATCGCTTTACATTTTTTTACAGATTACATGTTTAGAGTTACAGGAGGTCTAGGGTTAGAATTGTTGCTTTTGCTGTAACGCAAGCAGCGATACCTCACATGTGCGATTTGAATGCCGTTTACATATGTGGGCGTGGCTTATGTATGCGTTCACTTCTGTGCACGAGCACGGGATCGGTTTAATTTTTTTTTTTTTACTTTTATTTTTTTACACTTTCCCTTTAAAAAAAAAAAATTGCTTTGATCACTTTTATTCCTATTACAAGGAATGTAAACATCCCTTGTAATAGGAATAGTGCGTGACAGGTCCTCTTTATGGAGAGGTCTGTGGTCAATAAGACCTCACATCTCTTCTCCAGGCTGGAAAGGCCGAGATCAAAAAAATAACAAACTCTCTCTGCCTTTCCAGCCGCGTCCTTGGCTTTGTTTACTTCCGCCGGCCCGGACGTGATGTCATAACGTCGCACCCGGGCCTCTGAGGTTCATAGAGATGACTGGTCACCAGAAATATCTATGGTAAACTTCCGGCGGCGACCAATTTGATCTCTGGCTCACAGATCGCAGGGGCGAGCCGGGAGAAGCACCGGAGGGCGGCGGGAAGGGGGGGCGTCCCCTCCCGCCACCTGTAGAATGATCAAGCAGCTGAACTGCGGCTATGATTGGTCTTACGGTGCACAGAATCGCCGGCTAAAAAAGATGATGACTGGGTGATGCCTGTAGCTGCAGGCGTCATTCAGATATTCCCACTCAAAGTCTATAACCTCATATGACGTACCTTGGGTGGGAAGTGATTTTAATATGAAATTTAATATGAGCTCTTACAACCTTGTGATAGCAGTTTGGGAAAGACCAATTTCTGTTCCAGTGTGACTGTCCCGTGTACAAAGCCAGCTCCATAAAGACACGATTTGATGCGTTGGTGTGGAGGATCCCAAGTGAGACCTTACCTCAACCCTACCGAGTACCTTTGAGATGAACTGGTACAAGCCGGGTCTTCTCATCTAACATCTCCATAAAGACATGGTTTGACCAATTTGGTGTGGAGGAACTTTAGTTTCCAGGACAGACACCTGATCTCAACCCTACTGAACACTTTTGTGATGAACTGGAATGGGTACAAATTCCTATGGGGACACTCCAAAATATTGAGAAAACCGTGAGGGCTGTTATAGCTGCAAAGGCATGGCCATGGCCAAGATGTCCACCAAGCTCATAGGTGCGTAATGGTCCACCAACATTTGGCCACATAGTGTATAGAGTCTGCCATTACACACTTCCTCTAAATCAAGCAGCATTGGGTTATTTAGATACTTGTGAAGCCCAAGAATGAAAAGATAAACCTCAGGAGGCTCACAATTGTTTCCACCAGAATCAGCATTACAGTCACACACACATCTCACTTGTGCTCCAAGACAAAATGTCACATGTAATCCGGCGTCACATGTAATGATGATGGCGTGACTCTGTCACAGGCTGACAGTTTTAGTCCAAGTCTGTCCCGCGTTCGGATTTATGTGCTGACAAGCCGTTTCGGAGTTCCTGCCAAATGGATTGTTTCTGGGGCCTGCTAGCTCTCTGGCTCTAATTACCGCTGACACCTTCAAGATCAGAACCTGACAAAGCTTCAAAAGATAAATCTTCTAATAAGGGGACATTGAAGCTATTATTACAACAAACTATCCAGTGGGGGAAAAAAAAATATATATATATAATATATATATATGATGGCGAAGCCTCCAATGCCAGACGAACATTGTGTATGTCACGCCGTACACAAAAGTACGTTCAGATGCCTCATGGTTGCCGGTGGAAGGCAATTATGTCAGTTGGCGTTTTTCTCAATGACAAGTGTGCTTTAACAAGCAACCCCAGGCAAGACGTAAAGTCAGCCAGTGATCTGGTAATGGTGCCCAGGAAACTCTGCAAGTCTGCTGAAGTCAGCAAAATGTATCTGGAATTAGGAATGTACAATCTTCTCATTGCTGGGTTCGCTCGGCTTTCAGACTGCCACTGGAGTGTGGCTGCGCTCTGCCGACAGGTTGCAGCTGTCAATCCTTTCTGTAGACCACCGTGAGGCTGGAACACTGGGGGGGGGGAATGAGGAAAACCCAACTTATGCCAAAATGTTCTTTCAGTTTTGGACGGACCGGGGGAGGGTTAGAACCTTTGCGAGTCCTTAACCACTTGACCCCTGGAATGTTTTCCCCCTTTGTGACCAGGGCATTTTTTGCTATTCAGCACTGCGCTATTTTAACTGGTAATTGTGCAGTCATGCAACACTGTACACAAATTCAATTTATATAATTTTTCCACACAAATAGAGCTTTCTTTTAGTGGTATTTGCTGACCCCTGTTTTTTCATTTTGTATTATATAAAAAATGTAAAAAACACAAAATGTTGAAAAAAAAATAACATTATTTTCTCCATTCTGTTATAAAACCTATCCAATACAAATGTAATTTCCCCATAAATGTAATCCAAAATGTATCCTGCTACATGTCCCCGGTAACAACAAAATCTCAATAACTTTATATTAATTGGTTTGTGTGAATATTATAAAATCTACAAGCTATTGGATATACAGTACTGTACATTTGAAAGTTGATGAATTCTGATTTAATGACGGCCAATCTCATTTCTCAAGGCTATAAAAATCTCAGGACAGTACAAATACCCCCATATGACCCATTTTTCGAAAGTAGACAGTCTGAGGTATTTAGTAAGTGGCAGGGCGAGTTTTTTTAAGTTGTAATTTTTTGTCACAATTTTTTAAAAAATAAAGAAATTAAATAAAAACAATTTTTTCCACTTTTTTTTTTTAGCGTACTGTCACCAGTGCAGTACAGCGTCATCATATGACTGGTGTGGTGGTGATTAGGGACACTGATAACAGTATGTTAACCACTTAAGGACAGGACCTATTATTCAAACTTCTTGTTTACAAGTTAAAATCATTTTTTTTTTTTGCTTGAAAATTACTTAGAACCCCCAAACACACACCGTTTCCTTATAATAGGAATAAAAGTGATATGTAATGTAAACATCCCTTGTAACAGAAAAAATGCATGACAGGACATTTTTAATGCAAGATCTGGGGTCAAAAAGACCTCAGATCTCACATTTACACTTAAATGCAATAAAAAATAAATAAAAAAAAAGCCCCTTTAAGGCCGTTGGGCAGAAGTGACGTTTGACGATGATGAATCAGTTAAATTCATATCACATGATACAGGGTGTTGTGATTGGCTCACAGCTATCACATGATATAGGGTGCTGTGATTGGCCCACAGCTATCACATGATACTACTCTGGGGAGGGGGTGATCAGGGATTTTTTTTTTACACTTTGATTGCTGTTACAATGATGATTGCTGTAGTTTTTGAATCCGTTAAATTCATAACCACTGTGATTACTATTGTGATGCTGTTATTGGCTCACAGCTATCACATGATACAGGGTGCTGTGATTGGCCCACAGCTATCACATGATACAGGGTGCAGGGATTGGCCCACAGCTATCACATGATACAGGGTGCAGGGATTGGCCCAGGTACCATGTGATAGCTGTGGGACAATCACATCATCACATTACTAAGCACAGCTGTTATTAATGAAACCCATTCATAACAGTTGTGTTTATATTGTGGTCGCATATCGTTCACATGATACCCCGTCCGCTCAAAATAATAAATGAAAATATACCACAGCCACCGATTAAAATTCAGTTTACTACAGCACAATTGGCAAAAACCAACAGATTATTATTATTATTATACAGTATTTATATAGCGCCAACAGTTTACGTAGCGCTTTACAACTTGAGGGTAGACAGTACAAATACAATACAATTTTATACAGTAGGAATCAGGGGGCCCTGCTCCTTAGAGCTTACAATCTAAGATAAGGGCCCCCTGATTCCTACTGTATCAAATTGTATTGTATTTGTACTGTCTACCCTCAAGTTGTAAAGCGCTACGTAAACTGTTGGCGCTATCATTGGTTGCATTTAGCCATCACATTTTGCTTTCACTTTATTAAAAATGACTGCATGTGCCTTTCTATAGCCATTAAGCTCACCGGGGTTTATTAATAGGGCAAAAGCAATAGCAATAAACCTCAGAAATGATTAAATCTAGTTGGTCGCCAGTAGTTATTGCAGTTTGCATATCGCCGCCGCTCTTTGTGCTGCCTTAAAACATGCCCAGTCTTCATTCTTCCTGGAAGAAACTTTGTTACGAAGGTTTTTGAGGTTTATTGATGAGCTCCATATTCCCTCTCCATCTGAAATCAGAAGCCATTAAAGATTTCACTTAATTGGCAGCACGGTCATTATCGGACCCAACCCCCGAACCACCGAAGATCGATCATGAAATAAATTACAGCTGTCTTAATGATTTCAGTTAATGCATTAAATAGGAAAAACAAGACAGCGTAATATAAATTATTAGATTTATCTGGGCTGATTGACTGCGTGGCTCGTCCAGTTAGAAGCCCGGGGATTGCTGTGTCATCTATATTTTTTGTATAGCACTGGCACATTGCACCAACATATTCCACAGTGCTGTACAAAGAACACTGAGCCAGTCACATCAGCTTACCCTCTTTTGCCCCACCACAGTCGTTGCCCCACCACACTATTATTATTATTATACATGTATATAGCTCTGACATAGACCAAAGTGCTGTACAGAGAACACTGAGCAAGTCACATTCGTTTCTGTACCAGAGGAGCTTATACTGTAATGCCCCACCACAGTCACACACTATTATTAATATATATCTCTAACATATTCCACAGTGCTGTACAGAGAACACTGAGCAAGTCATATCAGACTCTGTGCCAGAGGAGCTTACACTCTGCTATATCCCACCTCACTCTACACAGAGCACTAAAAGATCTCCCCCTCCCCCACTGCTTCCTGGACGTTCCCGGGCTTATCTGACCCATCGGTGAAGCCCGGGAACGATGCGATGCTGCCGTTAGCTGGGTATGGAGAAGAGTAAGGCCAAGATGGCCGCCACTCATCTCTATGCCCTTGGAGGACCGGAGCGACGTCTGACGTGACTTCTGGTTCCCAGGCCATAGTAAATAATATTTAAAAAATAAAAACTTTTTTTTTTTTTTTTTGATCTTTTGCTTTTAAAAAAGTAAAAAGATAGATTTGAGGTCTTTTTGACCCCAGATCTCTCAAAGGGGCGTTTACATTCCTTGTAATACAAATAAAAGTGATGGAAAAAAAAAATAAAGGGCCAGTGTAAAAATAAAAATTAAAAGAAGAACAAGAATTTAAAAGCGTCCCATCCCTCGCGCGCAGAAGTGAAGGCATACGTAAGTCACGCCCGCATATGTAAACGGCTTTCAAACCACACATGAGGTACCGCCGCGATTATTTGAGTGAGAGCAAATATTTTTGCACAAGACCTCCTCTGTAACTCTAAACTAGAAACTTGTAAGAAATGTTAAAATGATTTTTAAATACCGTAGCTTGTCGCCATTCCACAAGCGTGAGGAATTTCAAAGCATGTTAGGTATCCGTTTACTGGGCGTAGCATCATCTTTCATATTATACCAAAAAAAAAATTGGGGTAAATATTGTGTTTTTTTCATTAAAGTTGATTTTTTTTCTGGCACAAAATATTGCAGCGATCGCCATTTTATTCTCTAGGGTCTCATATGATGTCCAGCAAGATAAGCCGCTCATGCGTGCCCCCGTAGGCGCGCAGCAATAGGTAGTTGGTGTGTCGCTCCGACACACCGCATCTGTGATCTCAGTAAAGAGCCTGTGACGTAGGCTCTTTACAATGTAATACGCTGTGTCCAATCACAGCTGATCACATTGTAACTAAGAAGTGCTGGTTATCGGCTTTCCCTCTATTTGTGCTGACAGGGCGTGAGTAGAGGAGAGCTGATAAGCGGCTCTTCTGACAGCGGGGGTCTGCAATGATAATTAGTGCATTATCAGTGCAGACCCATCAGTGATCCCCATCAGTGCCTGCCAGCGATACCTGTGCCCACCTATGATGCCCATCAGTAAAGCCCATTTATGCAATGAGTGCCGCCTATCAGTGTCCATCAGTGCCACCTATCAGTAATGCATGTCAGTGCCCATCAGTAAAGCCTATTCGTGCCATCAGTGCCGCATATCAGTACCCATCAGTGCCCCATATCAGTATCCATCATTGCCGCCCATCAGTGCTGCATATCAGTGCCCATGAGTGCCGCCTATGAGTGTCCATCAGTGCCACCTATCAGAGCCGCCTATCAGTAATGCATGTCAGTGCCCATCAGTGCCACCTATCAGTGCCCATCAGTGCCGCTCATCAGTGCCCATCAGTGCCGCTCATCAGTGCCCATCAGTGCCGCTCATCAGTGCCCATCAGTGCCGCTCATCAGTGCACATCAGTGCCGCTCATCAGTGCCCATCAGTGCCGCTCATTAGTGCCCATCAGTGCCGCTCATCAGTGCCGCTCATCAGTGCCCATCAGTGCCGCTCATCAGGGCTCATCAGTGCCCATCAGTGCGGCTCATCAGTGCCCATCAGTGCGGCTCATCAGTGCCCATCAGTGCGGCTCATCAGTGCCCATCAGTGCGGCTCATCAGTGCGGCTCATCAGTGCCCATCAGTGCCGCTCATCAGTGCCCATCAGTGCCGCTCATCAGTGCCCATCAGTGCCGCTCATCAGTGCCCATCAGTGCCCATCAGTGCCCATCAGTGCCCATCAGTGCCGCTCATCAGTGCCCATCAGTGCCGCTTATCAGTGCCCATCAGTGCCGCATATAAGAGCTCAGCGCTCCATAACAGTGCCCATCAGCGCTCCATAACAGTGCCCATCAGCGCTCCATAACAGTGCCCATCAGCGCTCCATAACAGTGCCCATCAGCGCTCCATAACAGTGCCCATCAGCGCTCCATAACAGTGCCCATCAGCGCTCCATAACAGTGCCCATCAGCGCTCCATAACAGTGCCCATCAGCGCTCCATAACAGTGCCCATCAGCGCTCCATAACAGTGGCCATCAGTGCTCCATAACAGTGCCCATCACATCAGTGCTCCATAACAGTGCCCTTCAGTGCTCCATAACAGTGCCCTTCAGTGCTCCATAACAGTGCCCTTCAGTGCTCCATAACAGTGCCCAACAGTGCTCCATAACAGTGCCCAACAGTACCACATATCGGTGCCCATCAGTGCAGTGTATTAGTGCCCATCAGTGCAGTGTATTAGTGCCCATCAGTGCAGTGTATTAGTGCCCATCAGTGCAGTGTATTAGTGCCTCCTGATCAGTGGCCATAAGTGAAGCAGAAAACGTACTTGTTTATAACAAACGAACAAAGAAAATTTTTTTTTTTTTAATATTCAGTCTTTATTTGTAGCGCAAAAATTAAAAAACCCAGTGGTGATCAAATAACACCAAAATAAAGCTCTATTTGTGGGGGGGGGGGATTATAAATATGTTCTATGTGTAAAGTGTAGCATGACCGCGCAATAGCCATTTAAAAAGCGTGGCAGCGCTGAAAGCTGAAAATTGGCCTGGGCAGGAAGAGGGTGAAAGTACCCGGTATGGAGGTGGCTAAACTTTTGAACATAAAGTTTCAGAAAAGGCCTGGTCTTCAAGTGGTTAAAGCAACTGACGTAATACATTACAAGCAAAGGAGATCATATATTCATCAGTGTTTACAAAAAATAAATAAAAAAAATGAAAAGCACAAAACAATAAGAAAAACCTGAGGATTTGAAACAATGCTTTCCTATAACGGGATCTGTACCATCCCTGGGATTTCCCGAGGTCAGCGGAGGATTATACAGCCATTGGGTGATAGGAAATGTTACAGAGAAGTCATTTTAGTTGTAATTATCACTGGAAACTTTCTGTTCTCATCTATATGGCAGGAATTGTGATCACACGGGTGCAAGACGATCTCTAATGTAACAGCGTTACAAATGAACCGTACTTCCCAGAGAAGTAACAATGTAATTTAATGGAATGTTTCCAGTCTGAGCTGGCACTCGGCCATACTAAAGATAATCAAGCCATTTACTTAAAGCTGACTTCCAGTAGAGCAGCTGAATACAACATTCAGATACACATGGAAGAAGCTTTACCTGCCAATGGATTTGTAATTCTGAGCAGTCAGCTTTGCAATTCAAGCCGGTCAGCACAGCCAAATCCTAAACTTCTACTGCAGCCGCAACGTTACAACTTGGTACACGCCCACCACCCTGCTGATTGGATGATGGAAGAGCAAAAACTGGATGAGTCAGCATACCTCTGCTCATTCTCCTGCCGTGAAAGAAACTGATTGGCTCTCAGTCTCCGTTCAAATGTGCGCATTCCGGGAACATTACAGTGATATTACACTAAGCACTATCACCAGTTTATTTAATCACTTACTGAGTTATGCAGCTTTTTTTATCTTTTAATCTTTGTCTACTTTCCAGTTTAGGTTGGTGCCCCAGGTTTGCTGTGTCAGGGTGGCTCCTTTCTCTTGCAGCATCCTATGGAGCCACCCTTGTATGCAGGGACCAGAATCGTTCCTAGCTACAGTGGGAAGACGATCGGCTGAGCCACTGGAATGTGCCTACAGGATTTTCAAATCTCCAGCTAGACATGTGCAGAACGAAAAAAATGGGTTTCTTTTTGATTCTTTAGTTACATAAATTTGTTTAGTTAAATTAGTTTTGTTTATTCAAATTCGGATCGATTAAAGTTTTCCGAATTCATTCAAATTGAACTCGGATCAAACGAATCCGGAAAAAATTGGAATAATTTCCAATTCCATTCAAATTCTAATTTATTCTATGCGAAATGTGAATTTCGGAAGATGGTTATATTATTTCTATTCTATTCTTTTTCTATTCTATTATATTTATTTTCTATTCAAAATTAAATCTATTACAATTTACATGTATTGTATTTGGATTTTGGGAAATTGTTATATTCTTTCTATTCTAAATGTTTTTTTTTAATTCTATTTTCTTCTTATTTTTTTCAATCAATTACTTACTATTCTACTCAAATTTATTCTATTCTAATATTTCGGAAGAAGGTTATATTCTATTTAAATTCCAGGGTGGTTTTGATTTAAATCACTAGTAAAAAGGCTCAATTTAAATCATAATTTTTAAAGAGCAACTGTCATCTCTGTCCCACAGCGGCTCCTCCTCTGACCCGCTGTTGACTCACTCCCATTCACTTTAAATGGGACGGCTGGTGATGCGGCAGTGACACAACAAGGTGAGGGACGTGGCGGCAGCAAGTGAGTGGACGCCCGCTAACAGGCGCTGCCATGATGGATCTGAAATGACAGGTGCTCTTTAAATGTAAGGACTTATTCTTCCCGATAGTTAGAATCTATCATTTCATTCTTACTGCTTGCTTTTCCTCCTCACACTTAGAGCCTGGTACAGATGCATTTCTCTTCAAACAATCATACAGTTTGTAGTGTACATAGATTTGCAAAACAATGGGATAAAGGAATATTCCTGAACTTTGTTTTATCTTATGGCTACTGTGAAATTGTGGGAATGCATCAATGCAGTGCATGTTATCTCAGCTTGCAGTTTCGATTCATTGAATAAGTTTACAAAAAATTAAATATTGCAGAATATACAGCCTCATGCTTCATAATTAAGCTCCATATTATGCTGAATAAACTAAATTATTATTAACAAAATTAATATTTCAGCAGGAAACACTATTTCATGCTGAATATACTAAATTATTAATATATCTTAAATAGAAAACGATCTTTCGATAGATTTTTACTCCAAATGCATTTCCTTAAAATAAATTTCATTAAAAAAAAAAAAAATAATAATATTTTTTAAAAATCTGATTTTTATCCACCTGTTTTTAAGCTATTCTATATTTTTTTTTCTATTCTATTGTTTTTTTTTTCTATATTTTTCTATTCTGCTTTTTTTGAATTTGAATTTCAGAAGATTGTTATATTCTATTATTATTTCTATTCTATTCTTTTATTTTCTATTCTGTTATGTTTCACGTGATTATATTCTATTATTTTATTTTCTATTTTTTTCTATTTTATTCTCTTTGGAAATTTGAATTTGATTTGAAAACAATTTAAATTTGATTAAAAAATTATTTGAATTTCGTCTGAAATTTTGTTTCCTTATTTCTGATTCTTTTAAATTTGTTACCAAGGTAGATAAACATTTTTACATTTGGTCCTAATAAAAACTTTAGCTGGCCCACTAAGTCTAAAAGGTTCTAAACCACCCTTTCACAAGGGCTATGAAAATATACATATATAATAATATATAATTTTTGGATACATGTTATATATTTATTCTTATTAGGTCCATAATTTAATCAGGATGTAGTATTATTTTTACTATTTGTAGTACTATTATTACTGTTTTTAACCCAGTTGATGAACTGAACCTGTATATATTTAGATTCTTACATTTGTCCAAGATTCTTGCATACCAGTTATTTATTCCATGTTGTCCCAACCTTTAGATTTTCATACCATCAACACTATTGGTTATTTGGTTTTAATTATGCCCCCTGAGGGGATACTATATTGATATTGTATTAACAGCCCGTGCAACCACCTACATACAGTATATGGTTTGCTGCCCCCGCAGAAAGCTCATTTTGGACAGAAATCTTCTAGCTTATCCCATAATGCACCCAAACATTCCTGATCCATTGGTTGCCCTGATGAACCAAAAACCAGACAAAAACTCAGTTTGTTTTTGTGGCGGACCACCTGGCGCCCAGCCTGGGTGCTTCCGCCAAGATACAGCTTCCTCCAATCTGGAACCAGGAATGATAGCTGAATATTGCACCCAAGAACTAGACAACACTAGCTTAGGTGAAAACTGGAACTGCCTTTATTGTAAACTCACATCACATTACCCTAAACAATGCAAACTGTAAACAGTATATCTAATGAACAGCCAACATTAACAAACAGTAATCTAATTAAACAGTAATCTAATTAAACAGTAAGCAAATTAACACTTAGATAAGCCTAGGTGACTCAGATCAGTGCCCACCCAGACAGTTCGGCACCAGTCCCACAGATACAAAATGTACATTACACCTATGCAGTCTTTCAGGTTTTTTAGCTTCCACTGGTGTAAACTGTTCACTACACCAGTCATAAGACAAAACTCATACACTGTTCCAGAAGTCTGAAAAAGTGAAATTCATTGATCTTCATCAATTTCTTGAGGGATTTTGTTAATAAATATTTCTGTCCCAAGTGGAGGAACTTCTCCAACCCAGTCGCCAAGGAGGCCACCATATTTTCATCTGACCATTAACCTGTACAAGATTATTACACCTTTCCATCCACTCCAGAAGGGAGGCTTTTATTGTCCTTATTCAGAAAATTAATCCAAGCATCGCGCTCAGCGTTCATCACATTGCTGTCCATCATTACAGAATGATCTTCTCTCTCCATGGGATCTCTTTTTCATGCTCTGACCGAGAGAAGCAGACAAGATTCCCGGTCTCCTCCATGGGCCATAATAAGTGGTTAGGAGGCTAGCCCTTAGTCCCCTCCAAAACTCTCTGTCCGGGTTAGGCTTGTCACAGCTCAACTCTTACAAATAGCAGCAGCAGCTAAAAAAACCGTTCATTCCTGGAAAACTCCCTCACTCAACCTGGTTCAGAAAAAAAAAAAATATATAAGTCATACTAGCCATGGTTCATGCTAAGGCTGAGACAGTCTTATGCAATAAGGTTGCACAATTGACCAGAATCTGGTAGCCATGGGTAGAATATTATCTCCCTCCACAATTCAACACCAACCTCTTGCTTCCATGTTGATGTCCCATCTTCGGAAAGCACAGAGCCCCCTCTACCCATCGCTGTTACCCCTCAGACCCCCGGTATGTTGACCCTTCCCCATCCTCCTCTCCCCTTTCCCCTCCTCCGTCTTCCTTCTTGCTTCCCACTCACTATGTCAACTTTTGGCAACCCAGTTTATCGCTCTTTAATTCCATTAGTACTTACATAGGAAAACGTGGTTAAACCTGTCTTATGCCACTGTCCTTCAGGATTTTTTTCCCCATGAAGGGTCCTTTCGATGCCCCACTAATTCTCGTTTTTGACTCTTGGATCAGCGGCCACAATCTGCCCTTTTGTTTTCTTATATTTTCTGGTTCCCTTTTTCTGCTTAAATGTACTGAATGTTCCATGCTGGGCCAGGACAAGCAGTAGGGGCAGCTGCCCTGGGTATCATGTGAGATGGGGGGGGGGCACCACGAGGAGATTGGGGAGGCAGGGGATTTGTGTTGGGTGGGGGAATTTGGGGGGCAGCAGGAGGTAAGAATTGTTCTAGGAGGGGAATTTGTGACGGGGGAAAAGGTGTCAGGGCTGGGCTTAGCCCTTCCTTCTCTGAGCTGGCCGCTCAGCTGTCGGCTAATCGCCAGCTCCCATCTCTCCACAGTTACTCAGCAGTTGATGATATCCTGCTCGTCAGTCCTGCCTACTTAAGCTGTCCAGCCCAGAGGATCTCTGCCTTCGCCTTAGTCAACATCACAAGAGACTATCTCCTGCATTCCTGTAAAAAGACTTGCTTGGCTGACAACCCTTCGGGCTCCAGATCCTGCTTGCTGTTTTACCACGCTCATCTCCGGCTCCCTGACGTTTGGCTTGTCTGACTATACGTTCCGGTTCCTGAACTCTGGCTATGTTTTGACTATGTTTGTTCTATTTACTTTCTATTATTAAACAAGTGTGATTCAACTGTACTTCTGACTTGGTCTGATTTCATGGTTTCTGACAAGAGGGGGATGGGGATTCAGGGGAAGCGATGATATAGTAAGGGGAGGGGGATTTGTGCTAGAAGGGGACATTTTTGGGGGGAGATCTGTGCAAGTAGGGATGATTGGGGGGGTATTTGTGCTAGGAAGGGAAATTTTGGGGGGGGGGGTGGTAAGATTTGTGCTGGGGGGGGATTTTTGTCAACACATAATGCGGAGGGAGGCACAGGTTGGCATGTTCGCCCTGGGCCCTAGATGGCCTTGTCCCAGCACTGGTTCCATGTACTGTTAACGGAATCTTTGGTTGTTGTGCTTGTATTTTGAGCATTGTAATAGGATTGTAACTCAAGAAACATATTGATCAAGATATTGTATTGACATGGATATGTCCTTATGTTTCTTCTAGCCCTGATGTGAAGGTTTGGGAACCCCAAAATGCATTGGAAACTCTTTTAAAAATTGTTCCCCAAACCTTTATTGGAATGAAGTCATGTATGGAGCTTTTAGCAATGCCGTGGTGCTACAGTTTACATTTATGTTACATTACACTATAAGCCAAGGAGACCATGGAGATCCTCTGGGGTGCAGAAGCCACCCGCCCAGGAACCAGACCCCCTACATCAGTGATGGCGAACCTTGGCACCCCAGATGTTTTGGAACTACAATTCCCATGATGCTCAGCCACACTGAATGAGTTCATAAGCATCATGGGCAATGTAGTTCCAAAACATCTGGGTGGCCAAGGTTCGCCATCGCTGACCTACATCATCATCAATACCTTAGGATAAAATAATAAAAGGTCCAACGCTATTTTTCCACTTTACTTAAATACTCAATCTAAAGACAGATGATTGGAGGACAGACGCAAACAAGGGTCAGAGGTCAAGTGTTGTCTTATAAAAAACAATTTAAGAGCTTGTAAATGAAAACAAAGTCCATTCATCTCACTTGCCAGGCGCGAGCCTCCGACATCCTCCCCTCTGCAGTACATTAAGGAAATCTAAAAATCGAACGGGACCTTAATTTGTTTATAATATATTACATTTCACTAATCTGCGATGAGGCATTTGCATTGCTATTATTGTGTGCATTTCAATGAGCCGCCCTCGCCCCCCCCCCGCCTCGGCTCGCTGTTGGCTCGCACCACCAAATCTCTGTCAAATCCGTACAATAATTCAGGAGGTAGATAGTCAATCACAGAGATAATTAGCAGGTTAAATACTCCTGCCCTGAGCAAGCGTTTCCGCCACCGCGCCAGCTTTCTTCAACGATGTATTCTTTTATGCCTTTATTTTATGTCTTTATTCCGCGGGGGTGGGGGGGTCGCGGAAAGCGGAAGCGGGTCACATTAAATTCCCCCATTGAGTGCAAATCGCATGGAAAAATTGCTAGCATTAAAAAGTTTGGCTCGGAGACACAGCGCTCCAGTTTTTATAAAGAGTTTGATTTTTTTTATTTCATATACGGGCAAAGAGGACGCAGCCAGAGGATCTGACACATATAAGATACACATAAATACTGCTTAATAGTGATACATTGTAATATACACTTTATTACCAAGTAGTGGGACGCCTGCCTTTACACGCACATGAACTTTAAAGAGGAACTGCAGTCTGCTTACATAATTTGTAATAAAAAAACTTCTTTACCATTCTGAAGCTTCTCTCCAACCACTTTGCACATTATTTTATATATATACTGTCATTCTGTATTTGCCAAATATGCTGCAGAAATCTCCCTCCACTGAGTCTGGCTACATCCATTTTAACTGTGGGCAGTTGAAGCTGCTGCCTGTTCACTTCCTGGATTTACACAGAGGCACACCTCCAGCTCTGCAGCTCTCATTGGCCCCCTTATGACTCACCCACCCCTCCCTTCCTGGCAAACTCTCAGTAGAATGAGAGAGAGAGAGAGCTATGCATGATGTCATAACCCTAGGCCAGTGATGGTGAACCTTGGCACCCCAGATGTTTTGAAACTACATTTCCCATGATGCTCATGCACTCTGCAGTGTAGTTGAGCATCATGGGAAATGTAGTTCAAAAAACATCTGGGGGTACCAAGATTCACCATCACTGGCCTAGGGTTATGACCAGACAGGAAACAGGAAGTGAGCTGTATAAGGGATTTACTGGCAGGAAAAAAAAAATGTTTTACTATCCAAAGATAAAACAACAACAAGGAGCAGAAGATTTAATAGATGGAAATATGAAAAAATGACTGAAGGTCTGCTTTAATGGCATCTCAGTCTTGAGTTGCATATTGCCTATATTTTTAGCACTGATCACTGTATTGGTGTCACTGGTCCCCAAAAAGTGTCAAAAGTATCAGTTAGTTTTAGGGCTGGGGAGATTTTCTTAAAAAAACCTTGATTCACGATTCGAATCGAGTTTTTTTTTTTTTTGGAAACCACGCCGGTCCTAAGGCGCTGCGGGCATGAACTTTTAGGCGAGGCCGCGGCTTCGGTCTAGTCCGCGGTGTCCGGCCTCGCGGACTAGGCCGAAGCCGCGGCCTCACCTAAAAACTTCTTGCCCGCAGCTCTTCAGGCCCGGCGCGGTGTCAGCGCCGGTCCGGAGGCGCTGCGGGCATGAGTTTTTAGGCGAGGCTGCGGCTTCGGCCTAGTCCGCGGCGTCCGGCCATAGCCGCGGACTAGACCGAAGCCGCGGCCTCGCCTAAAAACTCATGCCCGCAGGGCCTCGGGACCGGCGCGGTGAAAAAAAAAAATCTAAAAAAAACGATTTGTTTAAATTTTGAATCGATTTGACCACTCAACTCGATTCAAGATTTAAATAGATTTTTTTCCCAGCCCTAGTTAGTATGCAAATTGTCCGCTGCGATACCGCAGTCCCACTATAAGTCGCTGGTCGCCGCCATTACTATTAAAAAGTAAATAAAAAATATCCCATAGTTTTTAGATGCTAACTTTTGTATAAACCAATCCATATACCCTTATTAGGAAAAAACTTTTAACCAGAAATATGTAGCAGAATACATATTGGCCTAAATTTATGAAGAAATTACATTTTTCAAATTTTTTTATTGGATATGTTTTATAGCAGAAAGTAAAAAAAAAAAGTTTAAAAAAAAATTTTTTTTTGTTTACAGCGCAAAAAAAAACAAACAAAAAGAAGCACCAGAGGTGATCAAATAGCACCAAAATAAAACTATTTGTGGGACGGAAAAAAAAGGACATAAATTCTATTTGGGTACAGGGTCTCATGACCGCACAATTGTCAGTTAAAAGAACGCAGTGCCGTATCGCTAAAAATGGCCTGGTCAGGAAAGGGGGGTAAATCTTCCGGAGGTCAAGTGGTTATATTTTAGAATGGTAAAATATTCATGCTGAATAGACTAGTGCCTCTAACTCTCATTTATTTTTATTTAGTAAGAGAGGATGCACAAGACATTTAACATGGCCGCAACTTCCAATTTTTTTTTTTTTATAAAAAAAAAAAAAATCTAGTGCAAAAAATTATAATGTATAAAGCGCAAGCGGACTTCTCAATTAACCACCCCAAATAATCTTCTTAAGCAAGCAAATGTTCTGGACTAGGAAAGCTCATTATTAATTAAGAGGCAGAAATCTAATTAAGCACTTGCTCTCTTTTGTCAGCTGGAGGCACGGCCAGCGCTGGGGGGGCCAGGCCGCGTCTTGCGTACGCCATATGTCTGCGCAGACATGAAACTCTTGGAACATATGTGGAGGAGTTAATGAGAACCCGGTAGACTTCAGAGTCTTATTAGGTCACCATCCAGCCCTGAACTTTATATGCTGATCTGCGGCTTTGATTGCACTGCGGAACGAGGAGCACGGGGGCGCAACAAAATGCTAAATTTAAGCCAGGTTTTGGGAACGCGCCTCCCGACGCTTGGCTGGCTGTGTGCGTGTTTAGGGTCAGCGGCTCACAAAGTAGCGGAGGTGAGATGGGACGTGTGAAGCCTGCACCTTGAACAGCAAGTCAGTGATATCTCCTGTATTTCTGTCATGGGAGGTCCTCTTGAAGTCATTTTTAATTTAAAGCCGCTTATGTGTTTGCTCTCCATGCTAGTGATATTTTGAAAAAAAACAACCCTTTTTGTGTTTATTACTTCCTTTATATGAAGACATAGAAGTCCTCTTCTGGGTGTCTGTGCTTCTCTATGCAATGCAGGCAGATCATGGCTGGTGGAAGGGCCCGACAGATCTGTCTCTCTCCCTCCCACCGCCCACCAGCCATGGGGCACTCTCCCTCTTACCGCCCACCAGCCACGGGGCACTCTCCCTCTTACCGCCCACCAGCCACGGGGCACTCTCCCTCTTACCGCCCACCAGCCACGGGGCACTCTCCCTCTTACCGCCCACCAGCCACGGGGCACTCTCCCTCTTACCGCCCACCAGCCACGGGGCACTCTCCCTCTTACCGCCCACCAGCCACGGGGCACTCTCCCTCTTACCGCCCACCAGCCACGGGGGCACTCTCCCTCTTACCGCCCACCAGCCACGGGGGCACTCTCCCTCTTACCGCCCACCAGCCACGGGGGCACTCTCCCTCTTACCGCCCACCAGCCACGGGGGCACTCTCCCTCTTACCGCCCACCAGCCACGGGGGCACTCTCCCTCTTACCGCCCACCAGCCACGGGGCACTCTCCCTCTTACCGCCCACCAGCCACGGGGGCACTCTCCCTCTTACCGCCCACCAGCCACGGGGGCACTCTCCCTCTTACCGCCCACCAGCCACGGGGCACTCTCCCTCTTACCGCCCACCAGCCACGGGGGCACTCTCCCTCTTACCGCCCACCAGCCACGGGGGCACTCTCCCTCTTACCGCCCACCAGCCACGGGGGCACTCTCCCTCTTACCGCCCACCAGCCACGGGGGCACTCTCCCTCTTACCGCCCACCAGCCACGGGGGCACACTCCCTCTTACCGCCCACCAGCCACGGGGGCACACTCCCTCTTACCGCCCACCAGCCACGGGGGCACACTCCCTCTTACCGCCCACCAGCCACGGGGGCACACTCCCTCTTACCTCCCACCAGCCAGGGGGCACTCTCCCTCCCACCAGCCAGGGGGCACTCTCCCTCCCACCAGCCAGGGGGCACTCTCCCTCCCACCAGCCAGGGGGCACTCTCCCTCCCACCAGCCAGGGGGCACTCTCCCTCCCACCAGCCAGGGGGCACTCTCCCTCCCACCAGCCAGGGGGCACTCTCCCTCCCACCAGCCAGGGGGCACTCTCCCTCCCACCAGCCATGGGGCACTCTCCCTCCCACCAGCCATGGGGCACTCTCCCTCCCACCGCCAAAAGCCATTGGGCACTCTCCCTCCCACCGCCAAAAGCCATTGGGCACTCTCCCTCCCACCGCCAAAAGCCATTGGGCACTCTCCCTCCCACCGCCAAAAGCCATTGGGCACTCTCCCTCCCACCGCCAAAAGCCATTGGGCACTCTCCCTCCCACCGCCAAAAGCCATTGGGCACTCTCCCTCCCACCGCCAAAAGCCATTGGGCACTCTCCCTCCCACCGCCAAAAGCCATTGGGCACTCTCCCTCGCATCGCCCACCAAACACGGGGCACTCTCCCTCCCACAGCCACCAGCGACAGGGCACTCTCCCTCCCACCGCCACAAACCACGGGGCACTCTCCCTCTGATCACATAGGTCAGCTATACGTAGGAGTCCTCTGTCCTGTCCTGTGCTGTTGGTCCTTTGTTTTTCTGGGGGTGAGATCCGGGGTGAAATTCGCATTTCCAAGAATAGTGGCCAGTGGGTATGCTGGGATTTAAAGTTATAAGATTTTGTTAACCTGTCCCAAATATTCATGGAGGAGCGTGCTGGGCATAGAATTGGAGGCCGTTCCTTGGATGATAACCATAAGATATGCAATATCAGCCTTTCCCTGCATGCATAGGTCTCCGTCTGCATCTCCATCCATATCGGGTGGGACTTAGTAGAGTGAAACCTGGCCAACTGAGCCAACTGTGCTGCATAGTAGTATTTTGTAAATCTGGGGCCCCCAACCCACCTTTCCTCTTAGGGGGGAATAGCGTTCGCTTAGTCACACTAGGCCTCTTATCCCCCCTAGGCCTCTTATCCCCCCCAGGCCTCTTATCCCCCCAGATGAAAGATACAAGTTTATTCTGGAATCCCAACAGATCCGATCGGATAAATGCTACTGGTAGTGTACGAAATAAGTACAATATTTTCGGAAGAACATTCATCTTTACAGTATAAAGTCTGCCAAACCACGACGTTGAGGTGAAGTATCTGGCTAAATCAGCTGTTAACCGTTTTTTTCTTTAAATTAAAATATATATATTTTTATTAAAACAATTACAGTGCCGTCGTCCACATACAGAAATAGATGGGACAATATAAATTAGGCAGTGTGTGTTTAGTACCACTTTAACACAGGACATGTTAACGCATGACCCCATACAAATGGAAATGAGCCCTTAAGATGTATCCCGCAAAACGATATGCTGGGAGCGCAATTAATTTATCACACGTCTACTTTGCTTTGCGGATGAGGGTACGCTTTTCCCTGCCCTCTAGACAATTAGTAGGCGGTTCTTTCACATGAAGCACCGCATCTACAGAGACGTCTGAACCCCGTTTTTTTTTTTTTCTTTTCATCTCTGTGTATATTCTTGACATCAGCTCCCTGCCAACTCATTATCTTGCATAGCGGGAATTTGGGAGGACTGGATTCTATACCTATGACATTGTATCCTTTGTCAGCTTGTAATATTGGCAGGACGGTTTCCTTTAATGAACGATTTCAGTGAATTCCAGCGGGCGTGCACGTCCCGTCATAGGTGCGCCGTTACCACTTCTGATAACATCCGTTGTATTTTTTTTTTTTCAATTTTTTTGGAGAGATCTACAAGCAACCTCCGCGTCCTGAGGGCAAGAACGGAGACAGCCATGTATTATTAACGTTCAAAAGAAAAAGTAGCACCACCGCATGATATCCCGGGGAGATCAAGCTTACAGAAGGCATTAATCATTCATGGATCGGAATCTTAATACGTTTTACTTAAAGGGACGCTCCCGTCAATAAAATGATTTGCCAGATCGCATTTCCGCACGATGGGAATCAGAGGCTGCCAACAGTTTTGTGTTATTTCTAAGCACAGTTTGTCTACGCCAGGGTCCATGTTAGTCTCCTCTTATTCTGCCTTCTAAACTGGGATACCAGATATGTACAGACACACCCACATTAATGCAAACCCCACCCCTGAGGATTACTACACCTTATTATACAGGATTTATATAAAAATCCCCATAGGCAACGTTTTAAAATGTTTTACAGGTTACCTCTTTAAAACTACAGTGGAGATCCTGGGCTAGAATTATTGCTCTCGCTCTAACGATCGTGGCGATACCTCGCATGTGTGGTTTGAACACCGTTTACATCTGCGCGCGCGACTTACGTTTTTGCGTGCGAGCACGGAGGGATGGGGAGCCTCAATTTTTATTTCTTATTTATTTTACTTTTTATTTTTACACTATCATGTGTAAAAATAAAAAATAAAAAGCCCCATATTGCCGCTCTACAGGAGAACCCAGTCCCATACTGCCACCCTACGGGAGAACACAGCCCCATATTGGCGCTCTACGGGAGAACCCAGCCCCATATTGGCACCCTACAGGAGAACCCAGCCCCATATTGGCACCCTACAGGAGAACCCAGCCCCATATTGGCGCCCTACAGGAGAACCCAATCCCATATTGCTGCCCTACAGGAGAACCCAATACCATACTGCTGCCCTACAGGAGATCCCAGCCCCATATCGGTGCCCTATAGGAGAACCCAGCCCCATATTACCACCCTACAGGAGAACCCAGTCCCATATTGGCACCCCACAGGAGAACACAGCCCCATATTGCCCCCCACAGGAGAACACAGCCCCTTATTGGTGCCCTACAGGAGAACCCAGCCACATATTGCCTCCCTATAGGAGAACCCAGCCCCATACTGGTGCCCTACAGGAGAACCCAGCCCCATATTGGTGCCCTACAGGAGAACCCAGCCCCATATTGGGGCCCTACAGGAGAACCCAGCCCCATATTGGGGACCTACAGGAGAACCCAGCCCCATATTGGGGACCTACAGGAGAACCCAGCCCCATATTGGGGCCCTACAGGAGAACCAAGCGCCATATTGGCTCCCTACAGGAGAACCCAGTCCCATATCGGCGCCCTACAGGAGAACCCAGACCCATATTGCTACCCTACAGGAGAACCCAGCCCCATATTGGTGCCCTACAGGAGAACATCCCTTTAAATGTCAGGGGTCGCTGACCCTGTCTCCAGCCCCCAGGAGCATCTGCTTCATCACATCATAATAGATGGTACTATAAAATGTTGCTCAGCAGACAGTATATCACCGCAGCTTCGACATTTCTGTTCAGAACCACCAAGCATTGAGCCAAGCCAGAAAATTAAACCTGCACCGCAGTACATCACATTCCGCCGCGTACCGTCCCTCAGAGATGCAGCAGATTGGCATTGCTAAAAACGCAATTTGATGTCTTTACGTTTGATGAATATTGCTCTGGTATTCGAACCCTTCTAGAAGGAACAGCTTGTCTATTCCCTGCTGTCTGCGGAGGGAGAAGTTCTGAGCGAACTCTGGCTTGCTGTGGAAAGGGGAAATGCGAGGGAAAAAAAAAAAACTACAGGGGCTCCAATTTTATCCATTTAAAAGATTGTAATAATCAGTAATCATTACAGACAGACTTCGATGTCTACAGAAGACGCTCGATGTAGAAAAACTGCTGAGATCACGAAGTAGAACCAATTAATGCTTTTATGTCCCTGCCTTGCAATGGGAAAGAAGCAGCTATGCAAAGACAATATTGTTTGCTTCCGCCTCTTGCAAGTTTCCTCCTGCTCAGTGTCAGCACAGGAGCAGAGCAGGTAAAACTTGCATTGCATTATACAGTATATACTGTATATTCAATATATTACCAAAAGTTTTGGGACACCTGCCTTTACACGCACATTAACTTTAATCGTATCCCAGGCTTAGTCCGTAGGGTTCAATATTGAGTTGGCCCGCCCTTTGAAGCTATAACAGCTTGAACTCTTCTGGGAAGGCTGTCCACAAGGTTTAGGAGTGTGTCTATGGGAATGTTTGACCATTCTTCCAGAAGCGCATTTGTGAGGTCAGGCACTGATGTTGGACAAGAAGGCAAAGCAAGGTTCATGAAGACATGTATGAGTGAGTTTGGGGTGGAGGAACTTGACTGGCCTGCACGGAGTCCTGACCTCAACCAGATAGAACATCTTTGAGAAGAATTCGTTTGGAGACTGTGAGCCAGACCTTTTCGTCTATCAGTGCCTGACCTCACAAATGCGATTTTCGTAAGAATGGGCAAACATTCCCATAGACACAGTCCTAAACCTTGTGGACGGCCTTCCCAGAAGAGTTGAAGCTGTTATAGCTGCAAAGGGTGGGCCAACTCAATATTGAACCCTACGGACCAAGACTGGGATGCCATTAAAGTTCATGTGTGTGTGTAAAGACAGCGTCCCAATACTTATGTTAGTATAGTGCAGTTTCCCAAAGTGCATCAAAACAGTGGGACATCATAGAAAGAGGAAGAAGCAGAGTCCTCCAGCAGAGCAGAGAACTTCAGGAGAAAAGAGTTTGATAGATAAAGGAGCAGAGCTCTCCAGAGGTGCAGAGTATTTCAGGAGAAAAGAGTTTGATAGAGAAAGGAGCAGAGTCCTCAAGCAGTGCAGAGTATTTCAGGAGATAGGGGGTTAAATAGAAGAAGGAGCAGAGTTCTCCAGAGGTGTAGAGTATTTCAGGAGATGAGAGTTAGATAGAGAAAAGAGCAGAGTCCTCAAGCAGTGCAGAGTATTTCGGGAGAAGAGAGTTAAGTCAGCCAAACATGGATTGAAATTCAGGCCGGTTCAGCAGGGACCAGCAGAATTTTGACGCATATATTGGCAGGAAGGTTGTACATAATTTGATCGGTCGATCGATCTCTGTACAGCCGCCCTGTTGGATTTTCCTCGCTCAATTAGCGCTGCTGGCTATAGCCTTACAACAGGTTTTAACAAATAGCTTCCTCAGGATCCAGGCCCTTGTTTTACCTATACAGTCAATGTTAAAGGCTGGGTTCACACTTATGCGCATAGGATGTGGGTTTCCTCGCATCCAATTTGCATGACAGGAGACTGATTGGCTCTGTGCGTCTTTAGCTCCATTACAGGTCTGAATTCAGGCAAAAATTTGGGCCCGATTCATCTCTGCAATGGAGAACAGGGACGAACCAGATCCCTGCATGCGAATTAAGTGTGGCTTGGATCCTGAGGAAGCAAGTTATTAGCAAAACGCCTAGATTCGAAATGCCACACTAGACTCAACTACATATACCTGATGTATCTGTCAGAAACCATGAAATCGGGCCGAGACAGAAGTACAGTTAAATCACACTTGTTTAATAATAGAAGTAAAAAGAACAAACATAGTCAAAACATAGCCAAAATTCAGTAACTGGAACGGATAGTCAGCCAAGCCAGAAGTCAGGGATCAATGTAGTGGAACAGCAAGCAGGGTCTGGAGCCAGAAGGGATGTCAGCAAACAAGTCTTGACCAGGATCGCAGGCGATAGTCTCTGATGTTGACCAAGGTGAAGGCAGAGCTCCTCTGGACTGGACGGCTTAAGTAGGCAGGACTGACGAGCAGGATATCATCAACAGCTGAGTAACTGTAGAGAGAGATAGGAGCTGGCAATTAGCAGACAGTTGAGTGGCCAGCTCAGAGAAGGAAGGGCTGAGCCCAGCCCTGACAGTATCGCTGTATAATATCCATATACATACATAGAATATTTTTAATTATGTTTTATTTGTGGAATAAAGATTGTGAACGTTTTATCGATCTATAGGTGTATGTTCCCTTACTGGCACATTTAAAGTCCCTTCTTCCAACTCATTTCATGGGCGGGAGGAATGACATTGTTGTTTTAAATAAGGGATGGTGTCCATAGAAGGAAATAATAAAACCACAGGAGAGTCTCACCATCATTCTATTTTCAGATCATAAAATGATACAATATGGGTTTTCAGTATATTATTTTATTTATTCCTTTATCTACAATTTACTAATCACACACCATGACCTGTAGGTATCATTTTTAGCAAAGGTTCCCTAGGGGCTGAAAATTCAATTTTGAGGGTTAAAAAGGTTGTGAAATTCTACATTTGTGTTTAAAAACGTAGAAATGTTAAAAAGTATATAAATACAAAACCACTAAAGCGATACATTTTGCAGCTTTCCCATGAAAAATGTGGATACTTTGTTCAATCTGCTTCCAGCATGAAATCCTCTCTGCGCCCGCAGATGGTGAACACTCCGGAGGTCTCATACGGTCCCCACCAAGTACAAAAGTATTTGTACAACCAAAGCCAACGCCATCGCCTCTAATTCCAGATAACGGCGGTCTTGTAAGAACCTGACATTTCAAAAAGGCAATAATGAAGTTCAAGGGATCTGGCTGCAAGTCAAATTTCTTATCAGAGAAGCGAGCCAGATTCATTAGGGAGGAGGGGGAGGCGGCCTGCTCTGTATTCCGGCCACTTCTGGAGTCGGGAGACTGCTGCGACAAAGTAAATAATTTAAAGCCATTAATTGCATAATTGAGGTCAGGCTGTTTAGCAGACAGTTTAACTGTTAATGACCTCCTAGACTCACACATTGAACCTTAAATCGAAACAGCGGATCAGCGGAAAATACAGAACTAGGCGCTCCGCAGGAGATCTTAACGCTTCAATAAAAAGTTAGATTTTGTATAATTTAAGTAGTATTAAAGGGGTTGTAAAGGTTCGCTTTTTTGTTTTTGTTTTGTTTTTTAAACTGCTTCAACCCTCCGAAAGATTTTACCCCTTTCCTGACCAGAGCACTTTTTGCGAATTCGGCACTGCGTCGCTTTAACTGACAATTGCGCGGTCGTGCGACGTTGCACCCAAACAAAATTGACGTCCTTTTTTTCCCACAAATAGAGGCTTCTTTTGGAGGTATTTGATCACCTCTGCGATTTTTATTATTTGCGCTATAAACAAAAAAAAAAAAGAGCTCCCTGTGTCCATTCAGACACGGAGCCCTGACCCGGCCCTGACCCCTCTCTCCCCTGATTGGCTGACCGACTTTGATTGACAGCTGCAGGAGCCAATGGTGCATAGAATGTGTTAAAAAAAAAACTGCCTTTACAACTCCTTTAACCACTTCAATACCGGGCACTTACACCCCCTTCCTGCCCAGGCCAATTTTAAGCTTTCAGCAAGGTCGCACTTTGAATGACAATTGCGCGGTCATGCTACACTGTACCCAAACACATTTTTTTATTATTTTGTTCCCACAAATAGAGCTTTCTTTTGATGGTATTCGATCACTGCTGGGGTTTTTATTTTTTGCGTAATAAAAGACAGAAAATTTTGAAAAAAAAAAAAGTTTTGTTTCCGTTATAAAATTTTGTAAATAAGTAAGTTTTCTTCTACACTGACGGGCACTGATAAGGTGGCACCAATGAGGCGGCACTGATGGGCACTCATAGGCGGTACTGAAAGGCTGCACTGATTTGTACTTATGGGTGGCACTGATAAGGAGACATCTGGCAGGCATTTGTAATGGGCACTGACTGGCACCATTTGTGTGCACTGATTCACATTTTTTTGGGAATATTTTGGGCACTGTGTGGCATCCCTGGTGGCCATGGGTGGCATACCTGGTCATCCATCTGTGGTGGCCATCCCTGGTGGTTCAGTGTGGGAATCCACGTGGGGGGGGGGGGGCTACGCTGATAATCAGTGCAGATGACCCCCCTCGTCAGGAGAGCCGCCGATCGGCTCTCCTCTACTCGCGTCTGTCAGGGGCGAATGAGGAAGAGCCGATACTCGACTTTTGAAGTTTACATTGTGATCAGCCATGATTGGTAGCAATATAGAAACATTAAAATCGCTCAAAACCTGTGGAATAGGTATAAACCATGGATAAGTAAAATGTGCAAGTCATTAACAGTTCAATGTACACTACCGTTCAAAAGTTTGGGGTCACATTGAAATGTCCTTATTTTTGAAGGAAAAGCACTGTACTTTTAAATGAAGCTAACTTTAAACTAGTCCTAACTTTAAACAAATATACTCTATACATTGCTAATGTGGTAAATGACTATTCTAACTGCAAATGTCTAGTTTTTGGTGCAATATCTACATAGGTGTATAGAGGCCCATTTCCAGCAACTATCACTCCAGTGTTCTAATGGTACAATGTGTTTGCTCATTGGCTCAGAAGGCTAATTGATGATTAGCAAACCCTTGTGCAATCATGTTCACACATCTAAAAACAGTCTAGCTCCTTCCAGAAGCTACAAAACTGACCTTCCTGTGAGCAGATTGAGTTTCTGGAGCATCACATTTGTGGGGTCAATTAAACGCTCAAAATGGCCAGAAAAAGAGAACTTTCATCTGAAACTCGACAGTCTATTCTTGTTCTTAGAAATGAAGGCTATTCCATGCGAGAAATTGCAAAGAAATTGAAGATTTCCTACAACGGTGTGTACTACTCCCTTCAGAGGACAGCACAAACAGGCTCTAACCAGAGTAGAAAAAGAAGTGGGAGGCCGCGTTGCACAACTAAGCAAGAAGATAAGCACATTAGAGTCTCTAGTTTGAGAAACAGACGCCTCACAGGTCCCCAACTGGCATCTTCATTAAATAGTACCCGCAAAACACCAGTGTCAACATCTACAGTGAAGAGGCGGCTGCGGGATTTTGGGCTTCAGGGCAGAGTGGCAAAGAAAAAGCCATATCTGAGACTGGCCAATAAAAGAAAAAGATTAAGATGGGCAAAAGAACACAGACATTGGACAGAGGAAGACTGGAAAAAAGTGTTGTGGACGGATGAATCCAAGTTTGAGGGGTTTGGATCACAAAGAAGAACGTTTGTGAGACGCAGAACAAATGAAAAGATGCTGGAAGAATGCCTGACGCCATCTGTTAAGCATGGTGGAGGTAATGTGATGGTCTGGGGTTGCTTTGGTGCTGGTAAGGTGGGAGCTTTGTACAGGGTAAAAGGGATTCTGAATAAGGAAGGCTATCACTCCATTTTGCAACGCCATACCATACCCAGTGGACAGCGCTTGATTGGAGCCAATTTCATCCTACAACAGGACAATGACCCTAAACACACCTCCAAATTGTGCAAGAACTATTTACAGCAGAAGCAGGCAGCTGGTATTCTATCGGTAATGGAGTGGCCAGCACAGTCACCAGATCTGAACCCCATTGAGCTGTTGTGGGAGCAGCTTGACCGTATGGTACGCCAGAAGTGCCCATCCAACCAATCCAACTTGTGGGAGCTGCTTCTAGAAGCGTGGGGTGCAATTTCTCCAGCTTACCTCAATAAATTAACAGCTAGAATGCCAAAGGTGTGCAATGCTGTAATTGCTGCAAAAGGAGGATTCTTTGATGAAAGCAAAGTTTGATGTAAAAACAATGTTATTTCAAATACAAATCATTATTTCTAACCTTGTCAATGTCTTGACTCTATTTTCTATTCATTTCACAACGTATGGTGGTGAATAAGTGTGACTTTTCATGGAAAACACAAAATTGTTTGGGTGACCCCAAACTTTTGAACGGTAGTGTAAATGACAAGTGAAACACAAATAATAAATCATGAATCCCATAGACACCCAATGTCAATGATTGTGAATCAGGCAAACAAAATACATTAGGTAATAGAAAAGATTGTGAATGAAATATAAATTTTAAAAATAAAAATAAAATGAAAATAAACAGTCTCGGTGAGTGGCTGAAAAATAGCAACATCCATCCATGCACAAATTGGGAATCAAGAAGAAATCACTTCTTACCAAATGACCATGATCCCCCACTACGGAGGATCATGATAGGCATATAAATGGCTGTAACTCTGGAATACACCAAACGTGCTGACTTTCTGTTGGATCCTCAGATCACCTCATTGGTAGACAAGCCCTTAGGGTGCGCACAGCATGTAAAGAAACATAGGGGCTCTAGAAGTGTAAAACCTTCAGGTTTATTTAAAATTTATTAACAAAAAAAAACACACTTACAAAAAGGTAGAATCATAAGGAAAGCCTGAAGTCCAATGTGTCGGCCATACACGATCGGACAAACCCGTCCTACTGGAATCACAAGCAGTAGCTCAAGGTGATGTCAGCGCGTCGTCCTGCTCCACTCTGCGCGTTTCGTAAGAGAATTGCGTCATCCAGGGGCTGTATGGCCGACACATCGGACTTCAGGCTTTCCTTATGATTCTACCTTTGTAAGTGTGTTTTCTGTTAATAACATTTTAAATAAACCTGAAGGTTTTACACGGAGGCCCTATGTTTCTTTACATGCTGTGCGCACCCTATGGGCTTGTCTACCAATGAGGTGATCTGAGGATCCAACAGAAAGTCAGCATGTTTGGTGTATTCCAGAGTCATAGCCATTATATGCCTATCATGATCCTCTGTGGTGGGGGATCATGGTCATTTGGTAAGAAGTGATTTCATGGTGGATCACATATTTGTATCACATAGCAGATGAAGAGTCATCTTCCTATTGGATGGACTTGATTCATAATTTGTGCACGGGTGGATGTTGCTATTTTTCAGCCACTCACTGAGACTGTTTATTTTCAAATTTTATTTTTCATTCACTTTTTTTCTATTAATTAATGTATTTTGTTCGCCTGATTCACAATCATTGACATTGGGTGTCTATGGGATTCATGATTTATTATTTGTGTTTCACTTATCATTTACATTGAACTGTTAATGACTTGCACATTATACTTATCCATGGTTTATACCTATTCCACAGGTTTAGCAAGTTTCTAATGTTTCTATTTAGTTTTATTATATTGATGTTGTATAGGAGAATTGCCGCTTCCATTGCATATCTTGTGTGTCACTCATAGGTGTTTTATTGCATACTTTGCATATCACTCATAGGTGTTTACCTTAACGCAGTTTTTTTTCCCTTTTCCATGTGATTGGTAGCAAGTCTGCAGCATTGTAAAAATAGGTCCAAAAAATAAAATAAAATAAAATAAATCAGACTTTGTTGCCCCCCATCCTGGTGCCCTAAGGCAGATGCTTGCGCTGCCTTATGGTAACACCGGCCATGCTCCCACACTCACCCCCAGAATGGTTAGACATTCTGGACACTGAAGTTTAGTGAGCCAATCCAGATTATGTCTTATGTTTTGTAAGCTTGTTTTCTATTCTGTACGCATGTTATTGCACCACTATTACCACTTACGCTTTTGTTTTTAATTTACAATAACTGCTTTGACTCTTCCATCCTCCCGAGGAAGTGGCACTATCTGTGAAACATGTCAAGGAACCCCTGGATTCCCCTTACAGCTATTTGACACAATATTTCATCAGTTCATCTTTGGATCGATGTTGTATGCAGTGGGGAATCTTTCTACTGTGACACAGAGGCAGTGTTTAGGCTTTGCATTTTAAGTGTTGTTTTTATTGCATTTGATAAATAAATACTGAATGCTCTAAATATTTTCTGGTGTTACATTCTTGGGGTACCAATAAGTCCATTAGTTCTGTGGATTTTTTATGCATAACGACGTGTTACCCCCTTTTGTCGAACCAGTAACCCATCTAATTTCTTTACTAATTTAATTCCAATAGTAGTCTGAACACTAAGCCTAATGATAGCACTAATACTAATCTTCACACTAACAGTAGCCCTAGTGGTAATCCTAACACTAACCCCTAATGGTAGCCCTAACACTAAACCTTATGCTTACCCTAGCACCAACCTTATTTCTAGTAGAAGCACCTTCTACTTTACCCTAAAAAGTAGTTATAATGCTAACACTAACCTGATCTCTAATAGTAGCCCTTATGCTAACCTTAAAGTGGTAGTAAACTAGTGCGATGCATACTAGCACATTATGACTTTGCCTTGCAGGGGAAGTTTTTTTTTCCTTATAAGTTGCGGTTTACTACCACTTTAACCCTAATGGTAGCCCCCACACTATCCCTAATGGTAGCCCCCACACTATCCCTAATGGTAGCCCCCACACTATCCCTAATGGTAGCCCCCACACTATCCCTATTGGTAGCCCCCACACCAACCCTATTGGTAGCCCCCACACCAACCCTAACGGTAGCCCCAACACCAACCCTAACGGTAGCCCCAACACCAACCCTAATGGTAGCCCCAACACCAACCCTAATGGTAGCCCCCACACTATCCTTAATGGTAACCCCCAACACTATCCCTAATGGTAGCCCCAAAACTAACCCTAATGGTAGCGTCAACACTAACCCTAATGGTAGCGCCAACACTAACCCTAATGGTAGCGCCAACACTATCCCTAATGGTAGCCCCAACACTATCCCTAATGGTAGCCCCAACACTAACCCTAATGGTAACCCCAACACTAACCCTAATGGTAGCCCCAACACTAACCCTAATGGTAGCCCAACACTAACCCTAATGGTAGCCCAACACTAACCCTAATGGTAGCACTAATGCAAATCTTTTCCCTAACAGTAGCCCTAAAACAAACCCTAATGGTGGCATCAACACAAACTCAAATGGTAGCCCTAACATAAACCCTAATGGTAGTCATAACACCAACCCTAATGGAAGACGTAACACTAACCCTAATGATAGTTCTAATACTAACCGTAATGCTAATGGTAGCCCTAACATTAAAGTGTTTGTTACCCCAACACTAACCCTAATGGTAGCCCCAACACTAACCATAATGGTAGCCCCAACACTAACCATAATGGTAGCCCCAACACTAACCATAATGGTAGCCCCAACACTAACCATAATGGTAGCCCCAACACTAACCATAATGGTAGCCCCAACACTAACCCTAATGATAGCACTAATGCTAATCTTAACCCTAATCAGCAATGTCCAGGCAGAGGGGTCAGGGGAGAAAGAAAAAAACTCTTCCTACAGGCTTTACTAGGAACTGATACAAGTTACAAGACTGCTATATACTGCTGAAGAGAAAAAGGTATTTAGCAGTTTATATTTAGTAAAATATTTGCATTTCCATGTTCTGTGTACTGTGGGAGACCAGATATTAGTTTATGCAGGTTCTGAGTTTAGTAATAATATTGATATAAATACTTTATTTTACATAAAGCTAGTACAGGAGATATCCCATGTGCTCACGCTGCAAAACATACCGAGTTTTAGAATACAAAAAAAAAAAAAGCCTAAAACACAAACTTCCTGCTTGTCGGCAGCCTGTGCACAACTGACAATGCCAGACAGTCCTGTCTCTGCTATGAGAGAAGCGGGGATTTGTCCCCATCAGAGTTATCCAGCAGTCTATGTAATCTGATCTCCGCTGCTGTACAAGTCTATTTTATGGCATCGGTGAAAGAAAGGCCCGGCAGCAAACCGACACTCTAGTATGGAGCTCAAAATTCGCTGGCTGCAGGTGTGTGTATATTATATTTTATATATAGTGTGTGTATATATACATACATACACACACACACACACATACACATATATACATATATATATATATATACACATACATATATATACACATACACATACATACATACACACACACACACACACTATATTTTATTTTTGTCTGAAATGAAGCATAAAAATTCACCTTTATCTATTTAATTTTATCTAAAAAAAAATTAGACGTTCTGTTTTTCCTGAATAATAAAAATAAAAAAAATTATGTTATCCAAAGATATGAATTGTAATTTTCTTGATTAAAAATAAATACGTAAAGTACATAATATACGAATGTGCATAAAAAAAAAAAATCCTCCCCTTAAGTGCAAAGCTGAGCCGACTTTGTGACTTTAGCGGACTTGCAGTGTTTCCTGGACAGACCTATCAGTTCACCGGTTGATTCCGCTTGTTGCCTAGAAATGTTCCCTAATTAAATTATCTCATTTACATTAAATAAACTCAATGTTCTAGGACTAAACAGGGATATAGTTTAATGAAGCGGAGTGAGATGTATTTTCCTGCCATAAAGAACTGGAGGAGAAGTCCGCTGCAGACTTCCCTAGGATAAAACCTAGCAATGTACGCAGCTCTGAGGACCGCACAGAACAACCTGTCATTTCATTTATCAAAGTGGTTGTAAACCCTTCCATACACCCAGTGAACTGAATAGCCTCAGGTGATACACAAAGATTAAACAAATCCTCCTACATAAGTTGTACCCGTTTATCTGTAGTCCTATTTCCTTTAAGGCCGTTCAAAGTGCAGTATTCACAACATTTGTTTGAGCGGTCAGAAAAAAGGGGGCGGATAGCTGATGTTACACTCTGCAAGGCTCAGTGAGTAGAGCTCTGAGAGCTGAATGAAGGGGAGTGGAAGCAAGCAAGGGGAGGAAAGGCAAGGTGAGGGGAGACCCCATCACACAGGAACAGAGCTAAGGCTGGTCAATCACATGCTGTGTGCTGGAGCTCCCCCTCTGTCACTTTTTTTTTTTTTTTTTTTTTTTTTTTAGCCCCATTTTCTTTACAGCCGTTCAAAGTGTAGAATTGACACCACTTGTTGGGAGATGTCAGAAAGAAGGGGGTGGAGAGCTGAAGTAACACTTTGCAGAGCTCAGTAAGGAGAGCTCTGAAAGCTGAATGAAGTGAAGGGGAAGTGAAATGGGAAGGGGGACGGGGAAAAGGAAGGGGGAAGTGGACGGGGAAAAGGAAGGGGGAAGTGGACAGGGAAAAAGGAAGGGGGAAGGGGACGGGGAAAAGGAAGGGGGAAGGGGACGGGGAAAAGGAAGGGGGAAGTGGACGGGGAAAAGGAAGGGGGAAGGGGACGGGGAAAAGGAAGGGGGAAGTGGACGGGGAAAAGGAAGGGGGAAGTGGACGGGGAAAAGGAAGGGGGAAGTGGACGGGGAAAAGGAAGGGGGAAGTGGACGGGGAAAAGGAAGGGGGAAGGGGATGGGGAAAAGGAAGGGGGAAGGGGATACCCCTGTCACACAGGAACAGAGCTAAGGCTGTCAATGGCAGGCTGTGTGCTGGAGCTCCCTCTCCTGTCACCTTTGTTTTCCTTTTGTGTCAGGAAAACTTGTCAGAAGTGATTCATGCTGATAGTAGAGGAAGGAGGCAGCAGACAGAAATGACACTGAATTGAGACAAGTACACACTATAGAGGGGTATGCTTTGTTCATATTTCATGTCTGAGGTTTACAACCACTTTAAGGTAGACTTTTCAGTAACTTTAAATTTGCATTACTAAAGCTGCTAAACTAGTTTTTTTTATTAAGGAGAAATCAAAAAAAAAGTTCCAAAGGAATAGGTTCTTTCCAGCTTAAGCTGGAAAGAACCTATTTCTTTGGAACTTTTTTGCTTTCTCCTTAATGTTATATTAGATTATAGCAGCTTGAGTGCTGGATAAGTGACCCTGTTTGCTTTTACTTATTGTACAGTTTTTTATTGTTAAGTGCTACTCCAGTTTTGAAAAAAATAACACCCTCTGGATGATTTTGTACATTGCAAAGATTTTATGAAACTTTGTTGCAGTTTACTTTTTTTTCCTGTTTGTCTCACTATGTCCGCTGCAGACTGACTCCTAAATGGAGGGGGGGGCTCAGCTTTCCTATAATCGCCTGAGCAAATCTCAGTGGTATAAAGAGGAAAGCTGCAGTGTCTGCATCTTTTTAGTAGACAAACCTTAGAAAGTATCTAACCAAAAATAAAATTCCTGATGCAGGAGATTCCTAAAAATTTTGCTTGCAGCAGACTTCTGAGCCAATCACAAAAGCCGGTATAGATATTCTGGAGCATTGGGTAACCCAGCTGTCTACAGAACACCTCTAGACAGGTTGCCAATTTATTTTTTTTTGGACACTTTTAGAAAATTACCGACTACAGGCTGAAATGGGAACAATTTTTTAACAGCCTTAAAATCACAGAATGGTTTGTGTAGCATTTTTATATGCTATATTAACTTCTTTTTTTTTTTTTTTTTTAACAAAAGGAATTTTCCTTTATACATTTAGATCCTTGTGTTTTTTACCACTTTAGGAGATCTTTAAACTCCGCTGAGAGCCCCTGTTCCATACAGTGCAGTGCCGCACTTCCAGCTCCTCCCTGTATCTTTTTTATACAATTTTTAAAGTTAATATTATTGCAACAGTTTGTCAAGTGCACTATTTTAGTTTAAAAAAAAATGTTAACATTAGTTTTAGAGCAAGCAAACACAATATATTACCTACTATAAAAGAGGAGGTTGTGCCAAGTAAATAGATACCCAACATATGTTACCAAAAATGAGGTAATATATTGTGCCTGCGTACTCTAAAACTATTAGTAATGTATTTTTCTTTAATGAAATAGAGCACTTGACAAACTGTTGCACTAATATTGCACTACTTTAAAAAAAATTGTAAAAAAATAAAATGTATCAACTAAGAGCTGCACAATTTTGGCCAAAATGAGAATCACAATTTTTTTGCTTAGATCGAAAAGATCACGATTCTCTCAAGATTCTCGCGACGGAAAATCTTTCACATTATACAAAAAAAAAAAATTGGGCTGACTTTACAGGTTAGTGTTTTTGAAAGACCGCTGCGCAAATACAGTGTGACATAAAATATTGCAACAACCACCATTTTATTCTCTAGGGTCTCTAGGGTAAGTAATTTTCTAGCAAAAAAAAAAAAAAAAAGTGTTTAACTTGAAACCAACAAATGTCAGAAAAAGGTTTAGTGTTTACATGGTTAAACTTTCTTGATTTACACACAAGTCCATTGACAAATTGTTACAATGTTTATACTTAAGTTTCACTGCTAAAGAATGTTGTGATTTTTGGCAGAATGCCCGTTTTTTTTTTTTCTTTCTTTCTTTTGATGGCCATGGCTTCAGAAGAGCAGAGAGAATTCTTTACATAGACAGAATCGTCAAACAATTGTCAAGATCGCAACAGAGAAAAAAAATAATAAATCGCGATAACGATTCTTGACGATTAATCGTGCAGCTCTAGTATCAACATTATATTCTCCTGGGCCTCTGCTTTAAGGAATTTTGATTTGGGGGTCTTAAGTAATCTTCAGGCCTAAAAAATTTTTTAAACATGCAAAAAAATGCAAACATTGCAGTAAAAAGGGTTAAACCCTAGACCAGTGATGGCGAACCTCGGCACCCCAGGTGTGCACTCTGCAGTGTAGTTGAGCATCATGGGAAATGTAGTTCCAAAACATCTGGGGTGCCAAGGTTCTCCATCACTGCCCTAAACCAACCATACTCATCCAGGGTTCCCCTATGGCAGGCATGTCCAAAGTCCGACCCGCGTTTCGGTTTCAGACAGCCCGCCTGGTAATTTTGACATATATATCTTTTGTGGCCCCCAACGAATCCCCGGGCGCTGGAGGCCACAAAAGATATAAATGCTTTGGAGGGGACGGGACGAGCGCCGTACAGGATACAGGAGTATTTCCTGTTTATACGGCGTCCTGTGTAAAAGGAAGTCCCATCTCCTGCGCTGCCATTGGACAACTGTTCTGTCCATCACAGAAGGCGGGACTTTCAATTAAAGAGGCTGCAGAGAAAACAGGAGTTTCTCCTGTATGTCTGTCGGCGCTCGTCCTGCCCCCTCCCTGTCTCCTCAAGGCTGCAGATGGACGTGAATCAGGCTGCACTGACGGCAATGGTGAGTCTGCATTCATGTCAATGTGGGTGCGGCATTCATGTCAATGTGGGTGCGGCATTCATGATAAAGTGGGTGCGGCATTCATGATAAAGTGGGTGCGGCATTCATGATAAAGTGGGTGCGGCATTCATGATAAAGTGGGTGCGGCATTCATGATAAAGTGGGTGCGGCATTCATGATAAAGTGGGTGCGGCATTCATGATAAAGTGGGTGCGGCATTCATGATAAAGTGGGTGCTGCATTCATGGCAATGGAGTGGGTGCTGCATTCATGGCAATGGAGTGGGTGCTGCATTCATGGCAATGGAGTGGGTGCTGCATTCATGGCAATGGAGTGGGTGCTGCATTCATGGCAATGGAGCGGGTGCTGCATTCATGGCAATGGAGCGGGTGCTGCATTCATGGCAATGGAGTGGGTGCTGCATTCATGGCAATGGAGTGGGTGCTGCATTCATGGCAATGGAGTGGGTGCTGCATTCATGGCAATACGGTGGGTGCTGCATTCATGGCAATACGGTGGGTGCTGCATTCATGGCAATACGGTGGGTGCTGCATTCATGGCAATACGGTGGGTGCTGCATTCATGGCAATACGGTGGGTGCTGCATTCATGGCAATACGGTGGGTGCTGCATTCATGGCAATACGGTGGGTGCTGCATTCATGGCAATACGGTGGGTGCTGCATTCATGGCAATACGGTGGGTGCTGCATTCATGGCAATACGGTGGGTGCTGCATTCATGGCACTTGTGAGGCTGCAGATGGGCACTGATTAGGTTGCATTGATGGTCACTGACCCTTATTTTGCTTCACAGTTCTTTATTTAAAATTCACGATTTCTTCCTGAAACTTCCTTTTTAAAGTTAAGGTGCGTGTTTTAAGCTGATAAATACGGTATATCCAAATAACACGCCCGAGCTCATCTCTTCACCACACACAGCCACAAAGGCAAGAGAATTCTTGTTGGGCCGTGTATTAGTGCTTGGACGAACATACTTAGACCGAATTTTAATGGTTTAAAGAATGTCAGGCAAAATGGTCGGCCCTCACGCATGTTCACTTCATCAAATCTGGCCCTCTTTGAAAAAAGTTAGGACACCCCCACCCTAGGGCTAGGGGTCCCTTAAAGCGGAGTTTCACCCACAAGTGGAACTTCCGCTTATCCGATCCCCCCCCCTCAGGTGACACATTTGACACCTTTTTTGGGGGGGGCCCAACTCCTTCCCCTGCTGCAGGGCCAATAAGAGAGCGCAGCGCGATTCGTGCAGTAGGAATTCACTGCCTTGTCCCCTTACCAGCAATGGCGGTGGCAGCACCCGAAGGAAAAATGGTCTGGGGTGCTGACATCATTGGACTCCTGGACAGGCAAGTGTCCTGTTAATAAAAAAAGTCAGCAGCTACAGTATGTGTAGCTACTGACTTTTAATTTTTTGATAGGGGTGGGGGACACCGCTTTAAGCTGCGGCAAACTGATGGTACCTGCATAGTCCCAGGTCCAATGGCACTTGGTAGAGCCAGCGGCATGACCGCACGGGAGACATTCTGGCCACCCCTATAATGGGGACATTCTTCCCACTTATCACCATCAATGTAAGGGACATTTTTCCAATGACCTCAGAAAAAAAAAAACTAATCTTACCAGGGGGTCCCCGGTATCTGAAAATAATTAAGGGTTCCTCTGGGGTGAAGATGTTGAGAAAGGCTGCCATAGACCAGAGGTAAAAAAGAAAAAAAAAACAACAACTCCTCATCCTTTCCTTGTGATGAATACATCCTGATAAACAATGTGACAAATAATCTCGTGATTCTTCTGGTGTCGGTTGGCAGGAGCGATAAAAAGCGACCGGCTCCGATAGGCAAGAAATCTGTCCGGAGCATTTACATCTCTCCCGCAGCCGTATTTTGCCATAAAAAAGTAGAAAAATGAAGACGCTCGTAAAGAGCAATAAGCAAGATGCTGACGTGCGTGGAAAAAAAAAATACAATCTTATAAACGAGAGCGTGCGGAGCAGAGCAAGAAATTACTCGCCAATAAATATGCATTCACTTTCTGGAAAGGCGAAGTGCCAGAATCTGACATTAAAAGTATTCCCGCATTAATCAGCGAGCGTTTTGCAAATGTCAGAGTGAGAAGCGTCGCTCGTACATCACCGCCGCCGTAAATAGCGCTGAAAGAAAAAAAAAAAAAAAGAAGGATGGAAAGTAAGCAGGCTGGATTAACGGCCATTAATGAGCAAGAGAGACGGTGAGCGGAGCCGGCGGTTCGCTGCATCCTGTTAGCCACGCCCCCTTGCGGAAAGTGAAGGGTATTAAAGTTAGTTTGGCCAAACGGCCTTTCTATAAAGCTGGCTCACATATCTGCGGGCCAGCTGCAGTGCGTTTTTCAAAAGCGCCCTGTATGATACGCACCTGAACCGGTGAACGAAACCGCGCCGGACTCCTTTTGCAAAAAACGCACTGAAACCGCACCCGGACATATGTGAACCGAGCCTAAAGCAGCATTAACCACTTCCCACCAGCAGGGCGTACATGGACGTCCTCCTGTTTCAGTGGTTATACCGGGATGATGCCTGCAACCTACAGGCATCATCCCGGTATCGATCTTTTCAGCCGGCGATTCTGTACAAGGGAGAAGTGATCCAAGTGGCTAATTAGCCACTTCCCCCATCGTGGAGGCCGGGAGCGATGGCTATCCTGGAGAGAGAGAGAGCACGAAAGCGAGAGAGAGAGAGAGAGAGAGAGAGAGAGCATGAAAGCGAGAGAGAGAGAGAGCGCGCGAAAGAGAGAGAGAGAGAAAGAGAGAGAGAAAGAGAGAGCGCGAGAGAGAGAGAGCGCGAGAGAGAGAGCGCGAGAGAGAGAGCGCGAGAGAGAGAGCGCGAGAGAGAGAGAGCGCGAGAGAGAGAGAGCGCGAGAGAGAGAGAGCGCGAAAGGGAGAGCGCGAAAGAGAGAGCGCGAAAGAGAGAGCGCGAAAGAGAGAGCGCGAAAGAGAGAGCGCGAAAGAGAGAGCGCGAAAGAGAGAGCGCGAAAGAGAGAGAGCGAGAGAGAGAGAGCGAGAGAGAGAAGAGAGAAAAAGAGAGAGAAAAAGAGAGAGAGAAAAAGAGAGAGAGAGAGAGGGGGGGGAGAGAGAGAAAAGAACGGACGTCGTTCCCCTCTCTCTGTAACCTGCAAACCGTGGAGCGACGAGCAGCTCATTTCCTGTTCCACCCCTTTATTTACCTGGCCACCAACGGCCAGATAAGTAGCCGATCAGACAGATCTGTGTCTGATCGGCTACATGGGAGGCCAGAGGAGAGATTTATTGTCTAACAGACCCCAAATCTCTCCATAAGGTGGAACGGTCAAGGCCCATGCCATCACATAGGATGTTGTTCATCCCTTGGGATAGCAATAAAGTTAGTACAAAAAAAAGTGTAAAAATTACATTTTTGTATAAAATACATTTTAAAAATGCATGCTTATGTGCAAATCAGTGGCACCCCGTGCATTAAGGGCATATATGGTTGCCGCTGCCACCCCCTATTCAGGCGCCCGGCCCCCTTTTCGGGCGCAGGGCACCCGATTAGAGCCATAGGCTCTAATAGGCATCAAAAAAGGTGGCGCTCGCAGGTCACTCAGCTGTTTTAGAAAAGCGAATTAATATTCGCTTTCCTAACACTTAACCGCCTTCTCCGCCAATCAGGTGCTTGGGTCTGTTACCTGTCACCTGATTGGCTGAAACGACAGGCGCCGCTATTGGATGCCTATCAGGAGGAGAGGACGAGAGATGAGGACGGAAGGAGACGCACGAAGGACTCCGCTCGTCGCCATCACCCGCTGCCCCACCAAGACAGGGTAAGTGCCGGGCAGACAACGAGCCGGCGGGGGTCACACTGGGAGCATTCAAGGGCACAGTGGCTGCATTTGAGGGCACAGTGGCCGTAATTGATGATTTTTTTTTTCAAATTGTTTTTGCGCCCCCCCCCCCCCAAAAAAAATTTAAGCACCAGCCGCCACTGGTGCAAATGCGGACGCATGCGTTACTCCCGCACCCATATGTAAAACAACAGCGATCGAACCACATATGTGAGGTATTGTCGCGAATGTCGGAGTGAGAGCAATAATTCTATCACTTTCTTTTTGGGATAAAGGTGTTGAATGGACAAGTAAAAGCTGATCATTGTAAGAACACCTGCCAGTGTTAAGTGGTTTGTTCCATGTATACTGATACATTCTGCTGGAGAGCTTGTGCTTTTGAAAAACAACAGACTTACTGGCTGGATCGCCAGATGAAAATAGAAGAAAGCATAAAAAAGAAAAAAAAACGAATGCAGCCATCACATCTAAGAATTGCTAAGCTGCAATATAATAAATGTTTGCTTTTTGGGTTTAATACCGCTTTAATATTCGTTTCCCTCTATATCTGCCTGGAGTTCCGCTGTAAAAGCCAAGCCTGGGGCACAGAAGGAAACAAACAAATTAAAATCTGATGTCATTTTAAGTGATCCTAAAGCCAACTGTAGTGACAGAATACTGGAACTGCCAGGGCTGGGATAAGGGGTGGGCAGGAGGGGAAGTGGGGGGAGGGGGGAATATATGTGTTGGGAGGGGGCAAGAATTGTTCTAGGAGGGGAATTTGGGAGTGTGTGGTAGGAGTGGTGGACTTAGGGGGATTTGTGTTGTAAGGGGGGATGGGAAGTAGGATTTGTGCTAGGAGGATAGATATAGAAGAGGGGAGAGGGGAATTGTGCTTGGAGGGGATATTTTTTTTTGGGGGGGGGGGGGGGATTTGTACTACGAAGGGAAAATTTGGGAGGGGGGCGAATTGAGCTAGGAGGAAGATTGGGGGGGGGGGGGATATTTGCTGGCAGAGATGAATAGGTGGGGGGGGGGGATTTGTGGTACGAGGGGAAATTTGGGAAAGGGTGGAATTGAGCTAGGAGGAAGATTGGGGGGGGGGATATTTGCTGGCAGAGATGAATAGGTGGGGGGGGGGGATTTGTGGTACGAGGGGAAATTTGGGAGAGGGGGGAATTGGGCTAGGAGGGAGATGGGGGGGGGGGTTATTTGGAGTGTTGGGGGAGAGTATGTGTACTCAAAGAGGAAACTTGAGGAACTTGAAGGGTAGGGGATTTGTGCTGGTAAGGGGTGATTTTTTTCTTTGGGGGGGGGGGGGGCATTTGTGCTGGGTGTGGGGATTTCAGCAGGGGGAAGCCTCTCCATGATAAAGGGGATGTTAAGCCACCCAGCCTGGTCACTGACCCGCCCCCCCCAGCAGGTCAGGAAGGTGGTCAGTAGTGGCCGCCTCCATGTTTCCCTTACTACAGGTCCCCTTAAAATACGTAAACCTATTAAGCTTAAAAAAATATATTTATATCTATTATTTCATGGCAATCGTCTTCTAATCTGTATCTCATTTCCGTTGTTTGCGTAGCATTACCATCGCTATGCCTCGCTCCCCCCCCCCCCCCCCATCAACCTACCGGCGGACTCTGTCATCTTCAGCGCTGGAGCATCTACGCCGAGAGAAGCAGCAAGCTCCGCTGTGCCGCGCTACAGACAATTCCTTGATATATGTCATTGCAGATGATTGTCGACCGTTTCCCCCGTCGCCCTATTACAAGCTGCGAGTTTTCCTGTCATTTGCATAGATTAGAGCAAATGAATATTCAGATATTTTAAACAGCGCGGAACGCGGTGCCAGGAAAAGCCCCTCATGGATTCATTACAGCTGGGTTCACGTCAACCGCTAAATGGCTTTAGTTGCTTTGCGGTTCGAAAAGCAGCGCCATTTCACAGTGCACCATTGCCATTGTTATTACAGGGGGCGCCGTTATTTCTGCATTAAATCGGTGCGGCAGAGGGCCGTTTAAAAGGGACCTGTCATTTGAAAGAAGGGCATAGACCAGAGTTCTCCAAACTTGTCAGTATGAGGGGCACATTGTATATTTTACAAATACTTGCAGGCCATAAAAAAAAAAGAGATAATTTTTTTTTTTTTACTTGAATGAATAAAATTGAAATGAATGAATAAGTTAACTGGAGGGATATGATTCAGAGCAAGAGAAAAAAACTTCAGAAACAAAAGCAAAAAAAAAGATCCAAATAAGCTTCTGCCATTAATAAAGTCAGTCTGCACCTTTCTAATTAGAGTCCCCCCCCCCCCTTTGATTAGTGTCCCCATCAGTTTCCCCCCTAACATCAGGGTCCCTGTCACAATTCCCCCTTACATGGGTCCCTATCAGTTCCCCCTTTTACAGAAGAGTCTCCATCAGAATCCACCTTTACCTCAGAGTCCCCCATTAGTGTCCCCGCTTACATCGGAATCCCCATTAAAATTCCCCCTAAATCAGGGGTTCCCCAGAGTCTCTACTAACATCGGGGTCCCTCTTACATCAGAGTCCCTAATATTCCCCCTAAATCAGGGGTCCCCAGAGTCTCTACTAACATTGGGGTCCCTCTTACATCAGAAACCCTAATATTCCCCCTAAATCAGGGGTCCCCAGAGTCTCTACTAACATTGGGGTCCCTCTTACATCAGAAACCCTAATATTCCCCCTAAATCAGGGGTCCCCAGAGTCTCTACTAACATCGGGGTCCCTCTTACATCAGAGTCCCTATTATTCCCCCTAAATTCAGGGTCTCCATCAGCGTGTCCACTTTACATCACAGTCCCCATCAGAGCAACCCCTAATATGAGGGTCTCTATCAAGGTCCCCTTTACATCAGACTCCCTATTAGAGTCCCCCCTTAATTCCAGGTCCCCATTAGAGAGTTCCTCTTTACATCAAAGTCTCCATCAGAGTCCATCCTTACCTCAGGGTGCCCAGATTCCCCCTTACATCACAGTTCCCATTACAGTCCTGCTTACATCAGAGTCCCCATTGGAATTCCTCCTTGAAATCAGGGTCCCCTTCAGAGTCCCCCTTACATCAGGGTTACCATTAGTGTCTCCCCTTTACATCAGATCTCCACATTAGAGTCCCCCCCCTTAATGCAGAGTCCCCATCAGAGTTCCTTCTTACATCAGAGTCCCCATTAGAATTCCCCCCTGAATCAGGGTTTCTACCAGAGTCCCCATCAGTGTCCACCCTTAATTCAGGGCCCCCTGTAGAGTTCCTCCTTATATCAGAGTCCCCTCTTACATCAGCGTCCTAATTGGAATTCCCCCTTAAATCAGAGTCCCCATCAGAATCCCCTCTATCATCAGAGTCCCTACCAAAGTCCCTCTTACATCAGAGTCCCTTCCTTACTGGGGGGGGGGGGGGGGAGCTCAAGAAGCAGAAGCTGTGCACATCAACTGTTGGGGGAGAGGGGGAGCAGAGAAAGTGCACATCACCTGCAGGCCATTTAAAAATGTATTGTGGGCCACATGATGTGGCCCGTGGGCCATAGTAGGGAGCCCCAGGCATAAAGGGGCACCCCGTTGTGCCAGAACATACAGCTACCTGTGTGCAAGAGCCCCCAAGCAACCCAGAAAACGAACTCCCCGAATACACAATATGGCTCAATGCTATTTGTCAAGAAAAGAAAACATGAACATAAAAGAAATATTGTAACATCATAATACAGAAACATCACACTACTATGTAACTATTTTTATGCAACTTTGTATGTACTTTTTTCTTTTAACCCATACAACTATTATGTAACAATAAGTACCTGAAGTGCCAAGTAATACACATTGGTGAATTTATTGATTATGTAAGATTGCACACAGAGCAACAAACTTTTATTTCAGGTTTTATTTTGTTTGATTTACACTTTTTTTTATTTTTTATTTTTTTTACACTTTTGTTATTATGCGTGCTGCCTATTATTACTTCTTTTGGCCTTTGAAAAAAAGAAAAAAAGTTAGCCACGCTCCAAAACGGAATGCTCCGGATTGCACAGGGATGCGAGATTAATCCCCAAGTAGGAAGACTTTTTATTGCGAAAGTTATTACACTAGAAAAGCCGAAATATCACCAGAGTATTGTTTTAATAATGTTGTTAACTTTGTCTCGCTCATCCAGACATGACAGATACGTCAGTTTGTTAGTTCTACCGACAATTTTTATCCGGAACGTTTAAAATACTTAGTTTATGATGACAAGTCAATCCCCCCCCCCCGAGTTAATACAGACTGATCATAGACGCAAATGATTAAAACTCAACTGCCACTTTTCCCTCGGGAGAGCTTCTCATCCGGTCACAGTCTCAGATAATAATACCTACCCAGTGAGTTGAGTAAGGTCTTAAAATAAAACTGCCAGATCCAGTGAGATATAAAGGAATCATAATAATCGTTTTAAAAAAAAAAGAAGAACGGAGAAGCTTAGAGCCTGCACTCCACTGCATGAAGATTTTAAACAAAGTTATCGAACGTTACATTAAATACGCCCATTCTGATGACTGGCCTTAGTTACCCCCGAGGCACCTCAGATTCCAGGACTTTTAGTAGTAGAGCGATTCCACCTCCATGTTTTCATCAAAAGGGGAATTAAAGTTGTTGTAAACCTCAGACATGAAATATGAACAAAGCATATCCCTCTATAGCAGAGATATGCAATTAGCGGACCTTCAGCTGTCCTCATGGGACTTTTAGTTCTGCAACAGCTGGAGGTCCGCTAATTACATATCCCTGCTCTATAGTGTGTACTTGTCTCAATCCAGAGTGTCATTTCAGGGAGAATTACTTCTGACAAGTTTTCCTGACACCAAGAGATAAAAGGTGATAGGGGTGGAGCCCCAGCACACAGACTGTGATTGAAAGCCTTAGCTCTGTGTGTGTGTGTGTGTGTGTGTGCGTGTGTGTGTGCGTGTGTGCGTGTGTGTGTGTGTGCCCCTTCCCTCCAATCAGCTCTCAGAGCTCTACTCACTGAGCTCTGCAGTGTGTCATTTTAGCTCCCTGGCCGCCTTTTTTTCTGACCACTCAGACAAGCTGTAAAAATTCTGGATTGGAAACAAAGTCCATCCAAACGCCAGCCTACAGAAGACAAAAATATAAGTGAACCAAAAATTCATTGACAGAATATCTGACTAGTAAATAACAACTATATAAAATATGAGGAAAACCGAAAGGCAGGAAATCTGGAGGTGCAGGGAGCAGATGGGAAGGGGAACAAAAACTGGGAAAAGGAACAAGGTAGCACAGATACAAGACAGCAGGATACAGAGAACAGGAGCAAGATCAGGATAAATGTCAACAGAATCTTGCAGCAAGCAAAACACTGGAGCAAGAGACACAAATAGGTGAAGACCTAAATACCCTCCCAGCAGCCAGCATCAGGTGGAAACTGATTACTGCGATCTGCTGGGAGACACCAGCTGGTGGATGCCATTACTACAACCCTTCCACTCTGGAAGCACAGTGCCACCAGCAGGTGATCCAGGTCCGGACATGATGATTCTTCATTACTGGTTTAGGAACTGGGTCCAGCACCCCACCACCATCTCGCTTTTAAAATTACCCTATCTGAATTTGTATTGATCACTTTTACTCTTCTATGCAGAAGACTGACAGATTGGATAATATAGGGCACCCTACCTGCCAACTCCCTCTCTTGTAGGTTGGAGATGACCCAGTTGTCACTACAAATGGCCGGAATCTGGGGCTCTCTTTTAATGTAAAGTTTAGAGACCCATTATAAGTGAAAGTATTACAGCTGAAGTTTAGGTATGCATATTTATGCAACAGCTTGGACCAATAGAAGTATGGAAGTGACATACCTGTGGGATCCCCGTGGAAAATGGAAATCATCGTAGCCAACAAAACTACTACAGTGATCTCCATTAGCTTCCAAGTCCTGTGCCAGGCACCTGCCCTACTGCTTAGTGCACACAAGAGGTCACTCGCTTGGCACAGGCGCCATTCAGAGAACACTTGGCAGTTTTTCAAAGACTTCAAAGTGTTCTCTGACTGGATGAGGTGCTAATTGTGACATCACTGCCCTCCTTCCTACTTCAGCCAGAGAATGCTTTGCATTCACCGAGAAAATGCTAGTGTTCTCTGAATGGTGCCCGTGCCGAGGGAGCCCTAGGCACTGGAGCCGGAGATCACTGGACCAACGGTGCCTACTAAAAGTGATTTCCGGCCTCCAAGGGGATCTCCCAGTTTTGGCGCAGGCATTCTTACACTGGTCCAAGTTGGACAATGTAACTATGCAAACCTAAACTTCAGCTTTAACAGTTTCTAGAAAGCCGGGATTCCAGAATTCTCAGACTTTCCACCTCTTTTATCCCGTGGCGTGCCGAGACTTGTGAGACCTTTTAAAGCTGCACAAGAATGTGAAACCGTTTCCAAGGTTTTCTCACCGTGCTCAGTGTCGTACGAGGAGACTGCATGTCTCTGCTACGTGTGACGACCGCAGGATGTCTTTGGACAAAGGAGAGGGAAAAAAAAAACAAAAAAAAAAAACAGTAAAAATCTAATTTAGGGATATCGGCGATTTAATGGCAGAGTTGCGGTTTGTCTGCAGAATCTAAAATGTTTAGAAGTTGGCAGACTAGCACAATTAGGTGCATTTTAAGCAATTCCGTGCCTGGCTGTAAAAAAAATATACGAGGGTCCGGCACGGGAGAGTTTCACAGCTGAAACCAAATGTGACTTTCTACGTGAGGATCCACGCTCCCCTCATACAAAACCAACCCTTTAAGTGTTACTAAACCCACAACAGTAAAATCAGTCTGTAGATGCAGTAAAGCATGCATGTTATACTCACTGTGGAACCTAAGGGGTTAATCCTCTGCATTGTGTAAAAAGTCTGTTTGATCCTGTCTACTCTGATCCTCCCCTTCTTACTATCCCCAATCCATCTCCTGATAGCACAGAGCCCTAGGAAGCACTCTGCACATGCTCAGTTTGGTGTGTATTGCTAGAGATTATTTTTTTTTTTTTGAGAGGGTGCATGTGATGAGCACAGGGCTAATCAGCATGGTCTAGACAGAAAGTCAGGGGTCATGCAGCCTCAAAGGACAGTCAGAGGAGAATGAAAACTCCTTTTACAAGCTTTAACCAGTGCTCAGCCAGACACCGATAGAAGTCACAAGACTGCTATATACGGCTGATGAAAAAAAGGTCTTTAGAAGTTTATATTTACTAAAATATTTGCATTTCCATGTTCTGTGTACTGTGGGAGACCAGATATAGTGAACGCAGGCTTCTGGGTTTGGTAACATTTTAAAGTGGTTGTAAAGCTCAGACATTAAAAATATGAACAATGCATACCCCTCTATAGCAGTGGTCTTCAAAGTGCGGCCCGGTGGGCTGGATGTGGCCCTTTGCTTGCCTTTATCTGGCCCTTGGGGCATTATTTCACCAACTGACACCAATAATGGGGCATTATTCCCTCTACTGACAACATCAATGGGGCACTGTTCTTCCATTGATGCCAACAATGGGGCACTATATCTCCAATTAAAGCCAATGATGGGGCACTGATTTTGGGGCATTTTCTACTCCCACTGGCCACAGACTGGCCCCCCTAAACCCTAAAAGGACAGTAAGGGTCCTTTCACATGGGACGGATTCATGATGATCCGCCCCATGAACATCCGCTTGCTCAGCGGAGATCGCCCCGTTGATCCCCGCTGAGCAAGCCCCCCTATGGGGACCATCTGTCCGCGTTCATACGATCTGCAGACGGATAGAAAAATAGGATTTTCCTCTGTCTGCAGAATCTGGCCATAGCGGAGACGGATGATATCGGGTGTCAGCGGATGTTCATCCGCTGACACCCGCTATCCCATAGGGATGCATGTATGTCCGTATTTCATCCGAAAATGGATGGATGAAATACGGACATACTGTCCGCACATGTGCAAGGGGCCTAAACTGGCTCTTTGGTTAGAAAGTTTGAAGACCCCTGCTCTATAGTGTTTTCTTCAATCCAAAGAACTAAGTATCATTTCTGTCTGCTGCTTAATTCCTCTGCTATTTTCTTATTAACAAAATATACAATGTAGCAGTTCTAGAGAAGGATAGATGGAATTAGCAAATACATATTTTTTTTACATTTATTAACCAACTCCCTCCAGCATTCTCTAGGATTGTTATATTGTATCTCCTTAAAAAAAGCATATTTCCTGTGCTCCTCAGCTCCATCTAGTGGCCATGGATGCAGTATTTTACTACTTCCCATATGAAGTGCCGCCCTGCGTCTTTTGCAGGGTTATCTCAATGAAACTTATCAAGAATGGTCCTAGGACTACTAAACACAACCCCCCATGTTATGGAGAAGGAGAAAGGAAGAAGTTTTCTGTAGTCTAAACACTTCCTGTCCTATGGTGACAACACTGCTGCTCCTCCATACAGTACTGTGAGTGCTGCCACCCCCTAGGATGGGAAGTGTTAGTGGCATTATCACCAAGTGAAAAAAAAAAAAAAAGGACTGAAAAAGAAATCTAATGCAGTCACCACTTTTGCTTTTGTAGAAATACTTCTGGGCTCAAATGATGAGATTTCTTTCCCAGAATTCTCAGATCCTCCACTATGTAATCCTCGGCTTGTTCACACGATCATTCATACTTACAATAATGCCATGTATCTTCACATGCACCGCACTGCAGTTTCCTATTAAAAGGACCAAGGATTCCGTTCAAGCTGGCATCCAGAACGCCGCTTTCCCAACTGACCTGTGTAAAGTATATTATACTGGCCTCAGTCAGAGCTACAGCAATGACCACATCTGACGCGTTTCGCACTGCTTAACAGGGCTTAGTCATAGAGGCTCTATGGCTTTGCCCTGGTGAGCAGGGTGAAACGTCGGGGGGCGTGGTCAGTGGAGTAGCGCTGCCTGAGGCTGTATAATACACTGTACATGGGTTGGGTGGGAGAGCAGCATTCCAGACGCCTGTTATCGATACCACCGGATGCGATAGTTTGAACGTCGGCGCCCCTATATCTGAAGACCACAGGGAAAGAGAATATACTCTTGCTTGGAACGGTGCTGCAAGGTCTTTCAGGTCACATCTTGTTCAAACTGCTTTAGCGGCAACACACGTAGAAAACCGCAAGCAGGAATTGTTCAGAAGTGAAGAACAGTTGCGGGAATGGGTCCTACAGAACGGGTCCTACAGAAATCATGTTCGTTGATACGTCGTATTTGGCGTGCCTTGCACCTAACTCCAAAATGAACAGAAACATGCCTGAAGGTGAACAAGTCAATCCTAACCATTATGGGCATAGCAACAGCAGCGGTCAGTTGCAGAAGTCTGTCCACTGAAAGAAGATAAGGAACTCAGATAATTGAGTCCGTCAAAGTCTACCCAAAACTAGACCCATCCATTCTGCCCAGACTGACCTTCTGAAAGCAAAATCTGAATGAAACCTCAAACTGAGCATAGAGGGAATCTCGATGAAAGGCCGCAGATCTCCTAGCCACAGCAGGCAGCCAGCGTCACCGAGAAGCATCGTGTGGATTTGCACAGCTGCAAAAGTCAAAGGAACTGAAAAAAAAAAAAAAAAAAGTCCTCGAAAAAGCCTGAGAACAGACCTTGTAAGATGAAGAAGGCGAGGGAGAAAAGACCACTTGTAAAGCAGCTCTCCAGGGGCCGATGCAATCTAAGAGGCCATTGAAGGCACCAACACACACACATTGTAGACCGTGTGCTCCGGCAGGAGGAAAATCCCGACTGAGAGGCACAAGAGGCTTCCTACGAAATACGGGAACCATTAGCACAGCAGAGAAAAGCCCTCATGGTGCTCTGGAGCTTTTGTGTTCTGGTGCAAAGCTACTTGATTATGGCCTGCTGAGGGGTGGGAGTGACCACACAGAGGAACAAAAAACAAATAAAATCTCCCTTCTCGGTAGGGGTATACGGACATTATAAAAAAAAAAAAAAAAAAGCTTCTTCAGGGGGGATTGGGGGTCGGTTGTGATAATGTAACTGTGCTATTTTATATACAAATAAAGCGTAACAGATTTATTTAAATAACAATAAAAAAAAACTCCAGTCTAATTAACCAGCAAGATGCTTGTGTTCAAATGGCTATATTAACCACTTAAGGACCGAGCCTCTTTTTTGAGATTTGTTGTTTACAAGTTAAAAATTGTTTTTTTTTTTGCTAGAAAATTACTTAAAACCCCCAAACATTATACATTTATTTTTCTAACACTCTAGAGAATAAAACGGCGGTCGTTGCAATACTTTGTCACACCGTATTTGTGCAGCGGTCTTACAAGCGCACTTTTTTTTGGAAAAAATACACTTTTTTGAATTAAAAAATAAGACAACAGTAAAGTTAGCCCAATTTTTTTATATTGTTAAAGATAATTAAATTGATACCCAACATGTCGCGCTTCAAAATTGCTCGTGGAACGGCGACATACTTTTACCCTTAAAAATCTTCATAGGCAATGTTTAAAAAATTTTCTACAGGTTGCATGTTTTGAGTTACAGAGGAGGTCTATGACTAGAATTATTGCTCTCGCTCCACCGATCACGGCGATACCTCACATGTGTGGTTTGAACACCGTTTTCATATGAGGGCGCTATTCATTTATGCGTTCGCTTCTGCACATGAGCTTGGCGGGACGGGGCTCGTATAAAATGTTTTTTCTTCTTATTTATTTTTACATACGTTTTAAAATAAAAAAAAAGTTGTGTCACTTTTATTCCTATTAAAAAGGAATGTAAACATCCCTTGTAATAGAAAAAAGCATGACAGGACCTCTTAAATATGAGATCCGGGGGGGTCAAAAAGCCCTCAGATCGCATATTTACACTAAAATGCAATAAAAAAAAAAAAAAATTGTCATTTAAAATAAATAAATAAAAATGGCCCTTTAAGAGCTATGCTATGGAGACGGGTGGGGGCCATCTTCCTCTCACTCATCTAGATGCCCAGGAAGGGTGAAGATCCGATCGGCCTCCGCCACTGCCGGCGGCTCCGGTAAGTGGTGGAGGACACCAGAGCGCGGCGGGGGGGGGGGGGGGTTGGCCCTCTCCCACCGCCAATAAAAGTGATCTTGCGGCGAATCCACTCTTATCGGAAAGTGGACCGCTGGCCAAAGAAGAGGATACCGGGGTTATGGCAGCTAGCTGCTGCCATAACAACGATATTCTGCTTCAAAGTAAGGACGTATGTCGGCGTGCGGCGGTCCGGAAGTGGTTAAAGCATTAGTTGACCCAAAAGTGATATTTTAGTTATAATCGGATCCTAGTGGGCTGAGTCAGCCCATCTCAGATACAGCAAGATCTCACCCATCATTTCTGACTCTGTTTCTGTCTACCTGGAAGTAAAGTAAAACTATAATTCAGTGAAAACCTTTTGTGCTGTTTTTGAAATGTTTTACATTTTATCTTGACATTTTTGGTTCACCATTTACATGCTTGCTGAGCCATATTTCCACAAATGCGTTGCACGCACATCTTAGTAGACTCCACCGCTCGTGGCTACCTATATTCAGTAGAACTGGGATCATTCTTTGCGTCTCTGATCAACAATTGTTAATTTTACAGATCAGTCACACAGGAGAGAGAAAGAAAGCTGGGAAAGAAGAACAACGAATAGAGAGAAAGATATGTAGAGAACTGAAATGAGTCACGACTGACATCAAATATAATCAGGTAACTCCATTACTATAAGAAGAAAAATGTCTCAATCATGGGAAATGTATTTTTCTAGCACTAACGATGTATAGATGAAAACAGAGGATAAGCACAGGAACTAACACTTTCATTTCTGCACTTGTATCTGGCAATAAGAAACATGCGGCCTTTTAGAAGAATTTTTTTCCACAAGAAGAGCTGCCATTTTCTGAGAGAGCTGAATGGGATAATTATGTGCCCATTAATTAAAGTTCCTTTTTAAGATCCAGCCATTGGAACTAAGGTAATTATTGGAGTTTGCTGGCTTGGGTTTCATTTCACAAATGATTCTGTTGGCATTCGACATGGGTTGGAAATGGAAAAAGTGTCACGTCCAGTGACATCATTCCGCTTCCCCTTATTTAAAGCTTTCCTTGATTCCCCAGAGCTGACAATGACCTCGATAGAGAAGCTCTCCCTTCCTGGCATTTCACAGCAACTCGCTAAACACTGCAGACTAATACGGAGCTGGAGCCGGGGCTGCAAGCAAAACCTCCATCAGAGATACTATTTGTCTTACTTTAATACGAGGGAGAGAAGGGAAGGAAAAGGAATGGAAGGGGGAGAAAAGAGAAGAGGCAAGGAGTGGCAAAAAGGCAGGGGCAAGGGCTGGCAAGGGACAGGGGCAAGGGACAGGGGCAAGGGACAGGGGCAAGGGACAGGGGCAAGGGACAGGGGCAAGGGACAAAGGGCTGCCAAGGGACAGGGACAAAGGGCTGCCAAGGGACAGGGACAAAGGGCTGCCAAGGGACAGGGACAAAGGGCTGCCAAGGGACAGGGACAAAGGGCTGCCAAGGGACAGGGACAAAGGGCTGCCAAGGGACAGGGACAAAGGGCTGCCAAGGGACAGGGACAAAGGGCTGCCAAGGGACAGGGACAAAGGGCTGCCAAGGGACAGGGACAAAGGGCTGCCCAGGGACAGGGACAAAGGGCTGCCAAGGGACAGGGGCTGCCAAGGGACAGGGGCTGCCAAGGGACAGGGGCTGCCAAGGGACAGGGGCTGCCAAGGGACAGGGGCTGCCAAGGGACAGGGGCTGCCAAGGGACAGGGGCTGCCAAGGGACAGGGGCTGGCCAAAGGCCAAGGGCATGAGCTGGCTAAAGGCCAAGGGCATGAGCCAAGGACAGCGCTCCCAACCCACCCAAAAAGATGCTGCTTGCAGGACTTTTCTGAACATCCCGCAAGTGCACTGCCCGGGTGTGAAAGCACCCATTGCAGAGAATGGGAGGCAGTTTTCAGGTGCACTACAAACGCCATTTGTAGCGCTGAAGGCCTGAAAACTGCCTTAGTGTGAAAGGGGTCTTAAGAAAGAGGACAAGAGATGGCAAAGTACAAGAGTTAAGAAAAGGACAAAAATGAGGGAGGGCAAAGGCAGTTGGCAGAGGACCAGGGATAGCGAGGGGCAAACGGTAACAAAGAGCAATGACAAGAAAAGTAAAAGGGCAAGAGATATGAAAAGATGATGGAGAAAAAGAAGTAGATAGAAAGAAAGGGAAATGGGGAGAAGGCAAAAGAAGAGAATGGAAAGCAACGGAAAAGGCAAAGTCTGTCAGGGAATGGGCAGATAAAGGGAGCATCGGCAAATTAAGGGAAAGGAAGAGAAGAAAATACAAAGGGGAGAGGAGAGAAGATACCTGGAACAGAAAAGGAGACAGCAAACAAAAGGCCATGAGAATGGATGCACAAAAGGAAGAAAATTAAAAAAAATAGCAAAGGGGAGTAACAGAACAACCATCAAAAATCAATTTTCATTTTTCTATTTATTCCAGGCTGCTGTAATGGAAATTTTAATTGGCTGGTGTGTCACTGCACATTGGTTTCTTTTCTACAATTCGTCCAATCCAGTTTATCATCTAGAACAGCGATGGCGACACAAAAACAACGTATTTATTTCAAAGTGCCAACATGGAATTAAATCTACCAGAGGCTCTGTACAGAGGATGGGACTGATCATCCCTCTGAATGAGCCTTTAGGGACCAAAAACATAAGATTCTGCCCAGAAAAAACCTTTTGTGCTTTTTCAAAGGAGTGCATTACGCTCAGAATGCAGCGTTCGGGAAGGCGTTGTTCTCTCAAACAGGGTTCGGGAAGGCTCTGTGCTCAGAATGCAGCGTTCGGGAAGGCTCTGCGCTCAGAATGCAGCGTTCGGGAAGGCTCTGCGCTCAGAATGCAGCGTTCGGGAAGGCTCTGCGCTCAGAATGCAGCGTTCGGGAAGGCTCTGCGCTCAGAATGCAGCGTTCGGGAAGGCTCTGCGCTCAGAATGCAGCGTTCGGGAAGGCGCTGCGCTCAGAATGCAGCGTTCGGGAAGGCGCTGCGCTCAGAATGCAGCGTTCGGGAAGGCGCTGCGCTCAGAATGCAGCGTTCGGGAAGGCGCTGCGCTCAGAATGCAGCGTTCGGGAAGGCGCTGCGCTCAGAATGCAGCGTTCGGGAAGGCGCTGCGCTCAGAATGCAGCGTTCGGGAAGGCGCTGCGCTCAGAATGCAGCGTTCGGGAAGGCGCTGCGCTCAGAATGCAGCGTTCGGGAAGGCGCTGCGCTCAGAATGCAGCGTTCGGGAACGCGCTGCGCTCAGAATGCAGCGTTCGGGAACGCGCTGCGCTCAGAATGCAGCGTTCGGGAACGCGCTGCGCTCAGAATGCAGCGTTCGGGAACGCGCTGCGCTCAGAATGCAGCGTTCGGGAATGCGCTGCTCTCAGAATGCAGCGTTCGGGAATGCGTTGCGCTCAGAATGCAGGGTTCAGGGGAGTGATGTGAAGGCCAGTAGAGGACACTGCTATGAGGGTGGCCCTTCGAAAGCAGTGTCCTCTGCCCCCTTCATATCCCCCCCCACACACACGTGACCTCTGCCCCCCCCACTTTTCCCCTATAGCAGTGACCTCTGGCTTCCCTCCCATAGGACTGTCCTACCTGTGTATGTACACAGTCCTCCACATGGTCATGATTCAGCGCCCAAGCCCCTGCACAGGCAGCCACTCTCCTATTGGCTCTTAAAGTCCAGGAAGGGAGGAGTCACTCTTCTCTTCCTTGGTTTCCAGAGGCATTGTGGCGCTACTTACAGCATCAGACACTCTGTGTAAATCCTCCCCTCGGTGCATGCAGGGAAGAATTTACACACATCGGCCACCCCGCTGCCCGATCGGACTGATGCAAGGAAGGGAGCCGGCAGCTCCATGCCTGCACTGCCAGTGCAAGTGACTGCCTGGCTGGGGGATAACCCCCCTTCCTATCCTGGCGGCGCTGGCTCTGTAAGATGCGTGCCCACAGAGAGGGCTCTGCGTGCCAGCTGTGGCACGTGTGCCATAGGTTCGCCATCACTGATCTAGAATATTTCTGTACTACCCAACAGATCGGCCTACATCCCATATACATCCTCTGCAGATACCGTTTACCATTCTGAAATGTTCCAACACTTTCCCAACACAGGAAAATTCATAGCAGCCCACAGGAAGCCTCTGCCGTTCCCAGCGGCTCAGAGCTCTCTAAAGGGAAGATTAACAGGGATTTAAATACAGTATTTCCCTTCACTTGCCTGGCTGAACAGAAAAATCTGTCAACATTTAACGGTGACCAGAAAAAAAAACGACATCAAAATACAAAGGGGCTGGAAGCCAGACAACTGACAGGCTGGAAAGGTTAACGTTTAATGAAACGCCAAACAGAAGAGAATAAAAAAACACCCTCCAATAAAACATCTCAACAAGGCGACAAACTTGTCCAGGTAGAGAAAGTTGGTTTATTATACATCACCTGAGGAGAACCCATAAACCGTGTCTAGACTAGAAGCAGCAATGTTGTGGAGGCCTCAGCTGTGTCTGGAATAAGCCAAGACTTTGCTGGTTATTTAAAGTGTATGTAACCCTTGGCATTTAAATAGTATTAATGTATTCATTTATTTACATCCTGTCAATGATAGGTTGCATCTAGTGTCCCAGCAGTCCCTTTTCCTAGAACCTAGTGACCATGCCAGAAACCCTGTCTGACCAGGCCAAGCACAAGTGCAGAACAGTCTTGGCATGGGCAGGTTGCGTGCCTTTTCCAGCTGATCAGATTTACAGAGCCTGTACTTCCATGGTCAGCTTGACAGCCAAGTCACCCCCCCCCCCCCTCCCCGTGCAAGCTCTGCGGCAACAACAACCTGTAGGAGTGTTGTCAGCTTTGCCGCCATGCCTCCACCCCCAGTTCTGCTGCAACAACAGCCAGTAGTTAGCTTTGCAGCCATGCCTTTGCCCAAACCCTGCTGCAACAGCAGCACAAGGAGGATGGTCAGCTTTGCTGCCACAACTCTCCACCCAGCTCTGCTGCGACAGCAGCCAGGAGGAGCATGATCGGCTTTGCCGCCATGCCTCCGCACTCAGCTCTGCTACAACAGCAGCCACAAGGAACATGGTCAGCTTTGCCGCTACAACTCTCCACCCAGCTCTGCTTCAACGGCCGCCTGGAACAGCATGGTCAGCTTTGCCGCCATGCCTCCAAACCCAGTCCTCCTGCTACAGCAGCCAGCAGTGAGCTTTGCAGCAACAGCAGCCACAAGGGGCATGGTCAGCTTTGCCACTGTATTATTAGAACAGGGAATAAATACCCTCCCAGCAGCCAGCATTAGGTGGAGACTGATTACTGGAATCTGTTGAGACACCCGCTGGTGGACACTGGAACTGCAACCTCCCACTCTAGGAAGCACAATGCCACCAGCAGGCTATTCAGATCCTGACAGTTAAACCTTTCCTTTCTGTAATAAAGGCCAGCCAGAGCTGCTCTCTCTCGCTGTGCAGGGTGATTGGTCTTGTCTCCACCCCCTCTTGAGTTTTCTGTGGTGGGTGGTCCTGCTGGGCCTCTCCCGTAGCTCTGCTCTCTGCACAGGCTATGTACAGCCCAGTGGTGATGTCACTGCTACTTTTACAAGGTAATAATTGAATTTGCAAAAGGCATGTGATGCACACAAAGTGGATGTACTGTATATTCTTTGTGGTTATAGAGGGATATATTAAAATTATTATTATTTTCTGTGCTGGGAGTTCAGCTCAAAATTACTAAATCAGAGGCACTTCTGGAGTTCATATGTAATAAATAAAATAATATACTCCGTGCAGATCACCTGGCGTCCTAGTTTACCGTGGATGCTTACAGTAATGGTGAGCCTCTTTACAAAGGAACCCGGCATGGAACCTGCCTTTGAAGGGGCCCTATAAATTGCTATGCCTGCAGACACACACATCTACACGGCATAATTCAAAGCATTAGCGCCATCAGAAGCCAGCGCAGACCCGACCGCCATCAAACAGCGACAACAAACGATGGAGATAATTATTTGCTCGGTGACAGAGGAGATAAAATATTGCTGTTCAAAAATAACGGCCCCGGAAAAAAAAAAAAATATATAAAAGCCATTTTTCAAATGTGTCCACCTTTCGGTATTCAGAATGCCGGCTGTGAAAATATCATTAGAGAGTCTGTGAAAGCCTTCAAATATTTACTTATCTTCCCTGGTACTAAAAATGATCAGTGGCTGGAACCCGCAGCGGGGAGACGGATGGAGAAGGTCCCTGCGCAGCACCGGCCCCGCGCTCTGTCTGGCATGCTTACACCGATCAGACTCTGAAATGGGCCATTAAGGTAAAGCAGAAGTCCGGCCAAAAACAACAAATGTAGAAATGAGGAGCCCAGTAAAAGAGGAGCTTTTGCTGCACAATTCACCTTCAACCCAGGAGATTTCCTCAGCAGTACTTTTTTTTTGTCACTAGATGGCCGGCATCATTCAACCCACCTCCTCTGAGCCCAGGGCGTCCAGGACCCTCCCTCAGCCTGTGGCTGGACAAGGAAAGAGGAAGCAGGACAGTTAAAGTGGAACTTTACTTTAACTACTTAAGGATCGGAAGAATTTTCCCCTTTAATGACCAGTACATTTTTTGCGATATGGCACTGCGTCGCTTTAACCGACAATTGCGCGGTCGTGCGACGCTGTACACAAACAAAATTGACGTCCTTTATTTTCCCACAAATAAAGCTCTTTTAGTGGCATTTGATCACCTCTGCGGTTTTTATTTTTTGTGCTCTAAAACAAACAAAAAATATTTATATATATATATATATATATATATATATATATATATATATATATATATATATATATATATATATATATATATATATATATTTTTTTTCCAATTAGTTTAGGCCGATATATTTTCTTCTTTTTTTTTCCTCTTTTTGCTATAATACATATCCGGGAAAAAATTCTTATATTAAAAAATATTAAATATTTTTTTAATCTAATAATTTTTTTTCAGATATGTATTATAGCAAAAAGAGAAAAAAAAGAAAAAAAAAGAAGAAAATATTATATTATATATTTTCATCAGTTTAGGCCGATATATTTTCGTCTACATATTTTTTTTTTTTTTTAACCAAAAACAATTTTGGTTTGCGCAAAAGTTATCGCATCTACAAACTATGGGATAGATTTAGGGACTTTTATTTATTCTTTATTGTTTTTATTGGTAATGGCGGCGATCTGCGATTTTTAGCGGGACTGCGACATTGCAGCGGACAAATCCGACCCCAAATATGACACTTTTTTTGGGGACCAGTGACATTATTACATTGATCAGTGCCATAAAAAAAATGCACTGATCAATGTAAAAATGACACTGGCAGGGAAGGGGTTAACACTAGGGGGCGACCAAAGGGTTAACTGTGTTCCCTCAGCATGTTCTAACTGTAGGGGGGATGGGCTCACTGGGACAACACAGAGATCACTGCTCCCGATTACTGGGAACAGATCTCTGACATGTCCCCTGTCAGAATGGGGGATCCGTCTTGTTTACAAAGGCAGACCCCCAATTCTGTCTCTGTACTAGGCGATCGCGGGTCGCCGGCAGACATAGAGTCCGCCCGACCCAACCCGCGGGCACGCTCCCGCAGTGTGCAGCGGGCGCGAGAGCCCGCCGCCCACAACTGCGTGAGCCGACGTACAATGACGGCGATTCTCGCAGGGGAGCCAACCTGCCGCAGTGCAACTGTGGCGGCTGGTCTTTAAGTGGTTAAACACTGACCATTTTTAATCATTATGCTTTAAATAGATGTGAAAGTATGTCATATTTACTTGTTTTATACTTTTTTTTTTTTTTTTTTTTTTTTTACACACATTTCTCTCATTACTTCCTGGTTTTCATGCCTAGGCAAATGATGTCATACATTCCAGGAGTCTTCAGGAGGGGTCTTCTCACCCACCCTCCTGCCTGCATGACCGTGCTAAGGGCAGATGAATTAAACAGTGCTTTTGGTTTGTGGCACTTAGATGCAGAGTAGTTCTGCTTTAAATTGGAACTAAACCCTCCTATCCTTTTCAGCCAAGGAAGCCGCCATCTTAGCTTCTCTTTGATCTGCAACTGCCATGGTGCTGCAGATGTGATTAGTAACGACACCAGCCATTTGATGGTTTGACAGTTTAGTTGAGGGCAGAAGCAAATGTGACAGTTAGCATTCCTGGCATGCTAGGAACATAACTGTTATTCAAAACTGTTACACTCATCTCTGTCAGTTTGCCCTTTACTCCCATCAGCGAGCTTCTTGTCAGCACATGAATGGTTCCTTGTGCTGCTTCTTCCTCTCACACTCCAGCCCTGCTGAACGGGGACTGCAAGAAGACGATACCAGGTCGCATTTGGGTACTTACACTAATCACATTAAAAAAAAAAAAAATTAATGATGTATTAAGGTGGAACTAAACCCTTCACTTCCTGTCTCATAGCCAAAACAGGAAGTGAGGGAATCCCTGGCTGTCACCAGAACTAGTATACCTATTGGAAGATTTCCTTTTTCCTGCTCTGGTGACAACCCACAATTAGGGAGTTTTTTTTTCACTTTTACTGTCAGCGATATCAGTAAATAGGAAAAATAGAGAGGGGGAATCTCCCAGACACACAGATAGCTTAAAATATCTGTCAATTTTTATTGCTTTCTCTATTTTATCCAAAAATATAAAGAAAATAAGAGACTATAAAAAAAAAAAAAAATTTAAAAAAAAAAGGAAAAAAATTGCCTGTAGATGTACCGATTACAGAGCTGCACTGATATGTGTATTTCATATCTGTGTGGAGGCCGGCTTTGAAATTAAAAGCCGGCCATAGATGGATTGAATCCCGGTTGGTTCAGCAGGTCTGAAGTAAAACGGTTTGGCTGGACTGAAGTAAAACGATCGACATCAAAGAAGACCACGCAATGCACACACACACACACAGAGTTTGAACGGCACGCAGCAGCCACTACATAGTGAGCTGGAACCAGGAGAAGATGCAGTGAGTTATTACAAAATAGGCAGAGTAGGCACCAGCCTATGGGCCCCAGGACAACGGATAAAAAAAAAAATATTGATTTGATCGTGAAAGAAAAATGACAATTAAAGCTTTCTTAAATTGTTTAAAAAAATAAAAATAAAAAAAAATCAACTCAAAGAAACAAAAAATTTTCAATAAAGACTCTACAGAGAAAATCCTGTATTCATGTACCCAATAAAAACTTAAAGCCCATAAACCACAGATATCAGGATCACATTACAGTTTGTCTCTTAAAAGGTCATCTTCTTTCAGCTGCCAGTTTGTAGAACATTTTGGTGCAACCTCCGTCCGAGTAATGTACTGTAGTGATAGTCATCTCTATCTAGTGGCCGTTATGCACACTACTTCAAAGTTATCCCAGTAGAGGGCGCACTAGAAACCTCCAGAAACCTGCCAAAGGGGAGCCCCAATGTTTCCACTGCAGTGGTCATCAACCCTGTCCTCAGGCCAGGTTTGAAAGATAACTGAAATACATCACAGGTGATATCATTTGCTGCTCAGTGATTGCAGTATTCTAGTCTGCATCTCCCCAAGGTAATGCATAAAACCTGGCCTGTTAGTGGGCCCTGAGGACAGGGTTGATGACCACTGGCCTAGAGGGTCCTCCACAGAGTTTCATCTGGAACGGACTGTCCACACGCACAGCTTGAGCTGCCCAAAGCAGCCGCTAGGGGGCGCAATTTTATTGGCCTCTAGGGGCAGCATTGTCCATGTATCTGTATCCTAGTTCAATCTTCAATGCCTTTGATCTTTTGATCATCTGTAGCAGGACATTCAATCAATCCTCTTGTCGGCTATGGTCCCTTTCAAGTTTGCGTTATAGCAACAGACGGTCCGGAGCTGAGAAACGACATTCCAGACCGCCCCCAAGGAAAGCAAATGCTTGGTTGTATCAACCAGAAAGAAACTCAAACCTTTACATTAGACCATGTTGCCTTCCAACAGGGAGCCCCAAGGTTTCCGCTGCCTAGAGGGGCCTCCACAGAGTTTAATCTGGAACAGTTTGTCCATGCGCACAGCTTGAGCTGCCTAAAGCAGCCGCTAGGGGGCGCAGTATAGGGACATTTAGTCCATCCTTCAAACAGAAAACGGTAATGGGGGGGCAATGCTTTTTCTGGAGAAGACCCAAAACAGTTGCATCTAGAATGGGAGAACTTTCACCATTTCCTGTGGAAGAGCTCTGGTATGTACTATTCATTCAATGTAGAATTACATTGGGGGATTTTCTGAAAGTCTATTGGAAAGGTGAAAGAGGACAAACAAACTCATCAAGAGAGTTTGTGTTATTTATAAATTTTGTGATTACCGATCCCAGAAATATACAAAGATTGTATAACCGTCAGGTTTGTCAATACGAATAGCGCCTTTGCACTTCCCACAGCATTCAATAAAGAATGTTACAGCATGAAAAGTATATCCATTCATCAAGATCTCAATCCCAATATGAGATCCATAGGAATATTACATACAGTGCCTTGAAAAAGTATTCATACCTCCTTAAAATTTTCCACATTTTTGTCATGTGACAACTAAAAATGTAAATGTATTCTATTGGGATTTTATGTGATAGGCCAACACAAAGAGGGACATAATTGTGAAGAGGAAGGAAAATGATAAATGGTTTTCAACATTTTTTACAAATAAAATGTGAAAAGTGTGGGGGGAATTTGTATTCAGCCCCCTTTACTCTGATACCCCTAACTAAAATCTAATAGAACCAATTGCCTTCATAAGTCACCTAATTAGTAAATAGAGACCCCTGTGTGTAATTTAATCTCGGTATAAATACAGCTGTTCTGTGAAGCCCTCAGAGGTTTGTTAGAGAACCTAAGTGAACAAACAGCATCATGAAGGCCAAGGAACACACCAGACAGGTCAGGGATAAAGTTGTGGAGAAGTATAAACCAGGGTTAGGTTATAAAAGAAAAATCTCCCAAGCTTTGAACATCTCACAGAGCTCTGTTTAATCCATCATCCGAAAATGGAAAGAGTATGGCACAACTGCAAACCTACCAAGACATGGCCGTCCACCTAAACTGACAGGCCGGGCAAGGAGAGCATTCATCAGAGAAGAGCCAAGAGGTCCATGGTAACTCTGGAGGAGCTGCAGAGATCCACAGCTCAGATGGGAGAATCTGTCCACAGAAAAACTATTAGTCGTGTTCTCCACAAATCTGGCCTTTATGGAAGAGTGACAAAAAGAAAGACATTGGTGAAAGAAAGCCATAAGTCGTCCAGTTTGCAGTTAACGAGAAGCCATGTGGGGGACACACATAGGTGTGCCTGGGCACACCCTAATCACTACGTATGGTGCAGAATCCCCCTACTGCCCGCGCTTCCCCCCTGTGTTGCCCCCACCTGCCCTGCAGTGCTGCTGGCTTCCTTCCTGCCTGCTTCTGTGGGGGATGTTTCAGGATAGAGTGGGGGAAGGGGCCAGTAACTATGTCATTTTCCAGCCCCTTCCTTTTCTCAATGAACACAGTGAACACATTCACTCACTGTGTTCATTCATAACTCAAGCATAGTAAACTGTTTACTATGCTTCAGATGGTGAATGAACAATCATTCACTGTCCAGTGCAGCTGAAACTGCAGAGAAAGGCATGCACACCCTAATGTAATAGGCTGCGCACACCTATGGGGACACAGCAAACATGTGGAAGAAGGTGCTCTGGTCAGATGAGACCAAAATTGAACTTTCTGGCCTAAATACAAAACGCTATGTGTGGGGAAAAAATAACACTGCAAATCATCCTGAACACACCATCCCCACTGTGAAACATGGTGGTGGCAGCATTATGCTGTGGAGATACTTTTCTTCAGCAGGGACAGGGAAGCTGGTCAGAGTTGATGGGAAGATGGATGGAGCCAAATACAGGACAATCTTAGAAGAAAACCTGTTAGAGAGTCTGCAAAAGACTTGAGACTGGGGCGGAGGTTCACCTTCCAGCAGGACAATGACCCTAAACATACAGCCAGGGCTACAAGGGAATGGTTTAGATCAAAGCATATTCATGTGTTAGAATGGCCCAGTCAAAGTCCAGACCTAAATCACCTAGTCAAAGTCCGGTCTATCAAATACAATCCCAATAAAATACATTTACGTTTTTGGCTGTAACATGACAAAATGTGGAAAATTTCAAGGGGTATGAATACTTTTACAAGTCAGTGTAGCTCAAGCAATCACCGATACTTATTGTCTTGGATTAGATAGCGATTCATTGCACTGGGCATACGGGACCAGAGGCTGTGCTGAGCAGTTCCACATCCTTTACCGCATTCCTTCAGGAAATCAAAGCATGGTGGACTTTCATAGCATATAGAACAAGATCAGATCATAAGAAGAGTACAAACCGCTCAGGACAAGACCACACAAAGAGGCTGGAGAAGAGAATACCTCATCCAGATCAATCCGGAGAATTTCAAAGAGCATGTAAAAACAAAAAGGGAGGTAAAGCCGGGCAATCGGAAGGACACATCACATTCTAACACCTGCTGATCATTAACCAAAGCAAACATGACAAAAAGGTGTTATACTTAAAGTGGAATTTCAGGCAAAAATGACATCATTAAAATGAATATAGCCCATTTAAATAAAAATAATAAACCAGCTTTTGTTGCAGCATTCACAGCTTAAATCCAGAGATTTCCCCCCGCAGTACCTTTTTTCTGCCACTAGATGTCCTCAGCCTGATGGTCAGCATTATTTAACCCACTTTCTGGACCCGCCCCCAGCCTGTGACTGGACAGCGAAAGGAGAAGCAGCACAGTGATGAGCTAATCTCTCTGCTTTCTCTCTCCTGTCAGCCTATTCCTTTGTTGGTACACGAGCTGGTTAGCTCTTTGTGCTGCTTCTTTTTCTCATTCCAGCCCTGCTTCACGGGGATTGAAAAAGGTCAATACCAGGTCACAGTTAGGTAATAGCACTGGGTTCCCCAGTTGAAGTCACGAGCGGTGACGTAACGCGTAGGGCATGGCAGAGCAGACTTTACCGGAAGTCACGTAAGGAGGCGCCTCGGATGCCGCTCCTTTTGTTTTTATGCGCTTTTAACTTGTTTTTATGTAAGAGACCATTTGTTACATTAACCAATAAACATTATACTTTAAATACTACACCATTAGAGGCCTCCTCTCTCCTCCCCCTCCTCCCACCGGGCCGGCCCAGCCTAGGAGGAAAAATCCCTTCTATTTTAATAGGTGCCTGTCAGATGCAGAGGGGAATACAGCCAGCACCATATCGGTATGCTACAACGTACAACATTTAAAAGATACACATCGATGCCTGTTATTTCTTGGTTTAAGGTGAGAGTTTAGAGAGCCTGTTTGGGCCGGCAGTTGTTATATGAAGAAGAACACTATTACCTACATCTGCATCTCTTTATCCATATAATCCCAGCGGTTAATACCCACTTCCTATGAACTTTTTTATTGCTATTTTTATCCACTTGAACTATTTTGGATTTTGTTTTTTCGCATTTTTGCACATTTTATAGTTTCTTTTTTTGCACAATATTATATGCAATATTGGGGTTTATGAATTTTTTCTGTATTTTTTCTGATTGATGAATTTTTATTTCTTAATATTTCTCGGTGTTGGATTTTAGATTTTTTTCTTGCACACTCGCACATAATTTATGTGATATTCTATGTGATTTTTTCAGTTTTTATGATAGATTATATGCGCGAAATCTTTCTACTTTCATTTAGGTAATAGCACTGCTTGCTTTCAAAAAATATATTTAATGATTTATGAATAATTACAAAACTGCATTAGTTTGTGTCTTTTATATCTGTTGGGAGTTCAGCTTTGAAAATTATTACCGCATGACAGGCACAAAGTAAAAAGGGTTTCTGAATAGCATTTACCCCCCTGGACCAAAGATTCTCCTGCTCCAGATCTGAATGCCTAGCCAATGCCATTATGAAGGCAGGGAAGAACTAGGTTGGGGGCAGAGGGGCATTTACCCCCCTGGACCAAAGAGTCCCCTGCTCTAGAGCTGAATGCCTAGCCAATGCCATTATGAAGGCAGGGGAGAAATAGGCTGGGGCAGAAGGGCATTTACCCCTCTCGACCAAAGATTCCCCTGCTCTAGATCTGAATGCCTAGCCAATGCCATTATGAAGGCAGGGGAGAACTAGGTTGGGGGCAGAAGGGCATTTACCCACCTGGACCAAAGAGTCCCCTGCTCTAGAGCTGAAAGCCTAGCCAATGCCATTATGAAGGTAGGGGAGAACTAGGTTGGGGGCGGAAGGGAATTTACCCCCCTGGACCAAAGATTCCCCTGAATGCCTAGCCAATGCCATTATGAAGGCAGGGGAGCACTAGGATGGGGGGGGGGGGGGGGGGGCAGACGGGCATTTACCCCCCTGGACCAGAGATTCCCTTGCTGTAGATCTGAATGCCTAGCCAATGTAATTATGAAAACAGCAGAGGACTAGGCTGGAGGGCAGATGGGCATTTTCCACCTTGGCCAGAGATTCCCCTTCTGCGGATCTGAATGCCTAGCCAATGCCATTTTGAAGTCAAGGTAGCACTAATCTTGAGGGCAGAGGGGAATTTACCCCCTGGGCCAGTACTAATAAGATATATTGGTCTAGTGGTCCTGAGTGGAGATACTTCACCGTTAAGATAATGATCAGAGCAATAGCCAATCATTCTAAATCATTGAAGTCTATTTTTTTTTTTAACCAAAAAATTGCGTTTGAAAGACCGCTACGCAAATACAGTGCGACATAAAATATTGCAACGACCGCCATTTTATTCTCTAGGGTCCCTGCTGAAAAAAAAATATATATGTTTGGGAGTCCTAAGTAATTTTCTAGCAAAAAAAAATACTTTCCAAGCATCGAGTGTCAGAAAAAGGCTTAGGCGTGAAGGAGTTACCGTTAAACTGACCTGATTTGCAGACTGAAGTTCATTCCTTTGATCTGTAAATGAACAGAAAGATACAATGTTTCTTTTTATCTCTCTTTCAGCACTGATGTTGTTGATAAACATCACTGGCTGTTTTGGTTTTTTTTGTTTTCTTTTTTTTGACAGCTGTGAGCAGGGAACTGATCTGCACTTGTTACATGAATTGTGGAAATGCCAGATTAAGATCGTGGGGGGGGGTTTGAATAGAGATCGTGATTTTTTTAACGATTGATAGTTCTACTCCACACCTATGCTTTTTGGGAAGGGAGGGATTTCATTGTCAAATTACCAAATTAACAGCACCGCACATACAGCAGGTGCTTTGCTATGCGTTATGGCAATGTGCGTTGCGGCACCTGTGATTGGGTACTCAGAAGGGAGCGGCACCACTGTGCAGGAATAAAAATAAATAAATAAATAAATAAAATTAGACTGGAGATCCCGCTCAGCTGTCATTTATTTCTCCTCTCCTGATATTCCACAATCCCATTTAGCAGAAAGCCTCCCCATCCCAGCCGTCTCCCTCTCCCCTCCGCAGCAGCAGCAGCATCATTCTCCACAATTACAACCACCCAGCGCAAATATTGTACCAGCGAGCAAAATATAATTACCACATGTTAAGCGGAGTGACAGTTACCCCGCAACAGCCGCACAAAAAGACCAATTATTACCCAGAGACAAAATACAAGCGTTCATCAGAACAGATACGGTGAACGTGAGGCACGGAATCCCCCCCCCCCCCACCCCAATAGATTAACCACCTCATGTCTGGCCAGTCAACCCCTCTCCTCCCCACTCCACCTCCATTCCTTCTTGTTGAGCACCCAAAATTTCCGCAAAAGCAGAGGTTCTTGGAGTAGATTTAGATGTGGATCCTCTACCTCTGAAGCACGTTCCGCATTCAAATCGCGCTTCAGAATTGATTGACTGGTAGTGAGGCGGTGACGCGACGTGGCGCTTCCTCACTGCCTGTTTTAACCCCATTTCTCCCAACAAACGCAACTCAACTGAGTGCATTGCATGCGGTTGTGGGGCATTTGCGGCATTTCCCTGTTTGCATGAACGTGTCGCGTTGGGGGGGGGGGGGCTTGCCACCAGACGATCGCTTCATGGTCGGCATATAAAAACACTCCTGTGCCTCTCAAATAAAAAAAAAAATATCACATCCGATTTTCCACAACACACATTGGGGCGCGGGCCTGGGCAAAGCACAACTAACCCGCAGTTTTCATGCCGGCTAGCCACTCTTTCCTCTAGACTTCTATGAGGTCCTGCGGTTTTGGTGCGGTTTCAGAAAGCGCATCAAAACTCCTACATGATGCATCTTTGGTGCGCTTTCTGAAACTGCACCAAAACAGCAAGGCATCATAGAAGAGTGCAGATAACCCACAGGTAAGCTGCGCTTCGACATACAAAAACGGTACACAATTGCCGGCCAACAAACACGAATGTAGTGATGTAACTACGAGGGATTTCAGCTCTTGAGCGCCACCCTTTGGGCACCTTCCGCTAATGTCCTGTATGGTGAGCATTGATTCCGAGCATGCGTGTTTGTACTTTGGACTTTTGTGTGACGGACTTGTGTGCAGACGAGACGAAAATCTGACAACAGACCGCTGTCCGCCGAAAATCTACTAGCCTGCCATCCAACATTTGTTGGCGGAAGTTGGACAACAATTGTCTGATGGAGCGTACTAACAGTCGGATTTTAGGCAGACAATCTGTCATCACACAGTTCCCTGCCGAGGCTTTAGGCTGGGTTAGCACCTGAGCATAGAAGAAGCTTGCGTTCCCCGCTTGTGGGTTTTTTTTGTGTGCATTTTGTAGCGTTTCTGCTCATCGCGCAGCCCATTCACTTTGCCTCATACGCCTCAAAGAAGCTCCTTTCTTGGAGCCGAGTGTGGCGCGTTTTGGGGCATTATGTTGTAAAGCGCTGCGTAAACTGTCGGCGCTATATAAATTAATAATAATAATCATAAATATAAATTTGTAGCACGTTTGCCATGTGACAAAATGCACACCTGCTATCCACATTTGGGGAGCCATTAACAATTGCCTTGCGTTAGCAGCGCGTTTCTGAAATACGTGGTAAAAGGCACATTTTTTCAGTGCACTGTCACGCCTTAGGCCCTGTTCACACTTGCAGATTCAGAATCGCTGAAATTCTGGCCACGGTTCCAAAGCGAAGCAAAACCCGCAACGCACGTTTGGATGCCAATATGCTTAATGCAACCCCCCCCCCCCCCCCGAATGCGATCTGATTTTGCTGCGATTGCCCGCACAGCAATCATGGCATGACGGGCGTTTAAAAACCACGCAAAGCTTGTCCCCTAAAAAGGAGCAGGACATTCTTTTGGGTGACAAATGTGCATAGGGCAGCCCACTGAAAAGAATAGGCTGCTGTATGCGTGATATGCGGTAACGTGTGTAAATCGCGATTTAAGAATCGCAAGCCGACACGCCGATTCCTGCTGTGCGATATCCAGTGGCAGCTGGTGCTCCATCAGGAGGGATTGGTGATCAGGTCTCCCCCTCCCCCCACCCGGTCGCTCCAGCCCCCCACCAACCACACAGAACCCGATCACTCAAGCCAGCCACCGCACACCATACCCACCCACCCAGTCGCCGGCTCGCTTGCCCTCTGGGCCAGATTAGGGGGTGGGCACATGGCCTGGGGCGGGGGGGGGGCGCCCCTGTGTCCCCAATGGTGATATCTGAATTGGGCCTCAGAGACGAGATACTTGGCGAATTAGAATCGCCGCAATTTTGCCCATGGTTCTAAACTAAAGCAAAACACTCAAACGCACGTTTGGTGCCAATATTCCTAATGGCACCCCAACAAAATGGGTGGGGGGGCGCCCGTGCGCCCCTAATGAGCGGCTGCCACTGGCGATATCTGGACTAGGCCTCAGAGAGGAGAAGGGTCGATGGTCGATGATGTTTGATTTTCGTTTCACAAAACTTAAAATTTTATTTTAGGATAGCCGAGATCATAGATTGATACAATAAATGGGAGAAAAAAAAAAAAAAAAAAAAAAAACAAACAGTGAGAGAAATCATTAAAAAATAAAAGAATTTTTTAAAATGTATTTATTGTTTTATTTTTTTACAATGACTAGGAAGGTCACTGATTGCTCCTGACCATTGGCATAGGACTGGAGCTGTCAGAGGGAGCCTCAGGAGTACACACACCTACAGATACAAAGCAAGCAATGCCCAAAACACACCCACGCCATCAGATATTCCCCAATTTTACTATCTGATGTCCACAATGATTCATTCAGACATCACGGCGGGTCAGGAAGACCACACCTTCAACATACCAGATAATGTGTTCCAATCACCCCGCGCCGCCATACACAAAGGAACATTATTACTAAATTCACAGATCGAGATCTTCAGAGGTACGGAGCAACGTGCCAACATGCAAGAGGCTCACACCCTGCCATCAAAGGACGGCAATGGATACTTTTGGGAGGACTGGCCCTTTAAATAAATAAATAACCTTTACTATTGATGGTCCCAATGCTGACCCCTTTCTGGAAATGCTCCTTGTCCTGTCTATGCTGATAATTGCATAGCTTCATATATTTAAGTAGGCCACAGATTATGCGATTTTATTTCCTGCAACCCTGCAGGAAAGAAAATGTCTTGACCCCCCCCCCCTCCCCATCAGCCAGCCAGTGCCGATAGCTCAATCCCTCCTGTGTAGCCATTGTGTTCTCTTGTGGGGGGGGGGTAGCCATCCAGGCCGGGAAAAAAAACACAATGATTATTGCTAGCAGCTATAGCCACTGGCGATAATCGCATGCTAAATATCTGACATGCTGGTTGTACCAAAGTGGATCGATGAATTCACTTGCAATCAGCCTGCCCCCATAGATGGATAAAATCTTGGCCAGTCCCCTGCTGAACCGGCCAAGATTTGACCCATCTATAGCCAGCGTTAGGCTCACAGACATCAAGTATGCATTTTCTGATTGGATGAATTGGAAATTTTGATGTCACTACCCTGCCTCTCCATCTCATCCAATCAGAGAATGCTTCGCATTCATTGTGAAAAAATCAAGCCGTTCAGTGAACGATGCGCGTGCCAAGCGAGTGACTCCCTGTGGTCTCTATGCAGCAGGGGGACTCGGAAGACAGCGGCGTTCACTGTAGTAGCGGGGACTACTACAATGGTTCCTCTGTAGTCCCACAGGGATGGAATATGCATCCTTACAAAAGTAAATATACAAAAAAAATCCATACCTGGAATTCAGATTTATTTATAGCTCTAAAATCTCTCTCTGTCAATACAGATATAAAAACCTGGCAGGGGTTCCAACTCCTTCCCCTATCCAAGACTAGAAAATAAATATTTTGCTAGATCCCATCTAATAGCTGTCAATCCAAGTGCCAGTCAGTCCTCTCTGGTGATCCACTATGCAGAGGATGCTGGCATCTTTGGTGCTCATCCAAGCACAGTATGTAAATCGGAGATGGAAGGATGGAAGGATGGCGCACTCCTGACAGCCTGTGTATAAGTTCAAGTGCAGCATTAGCCTAGGCTCCACCGAGGACGAGCCATTGACGCGTTTTGCCCCAACCACAGGGCTCTGTGACCAGGGCGAAACGCGTCAAGGGTCATTGCCTGGAGGGAACTTAGGCTGAGGCCACTCTTCACTTGAACTCATACACAGGCTGTCAGGAGCGTGGCATCCTTCCATCCCACATTCCAATATTTTGCTAGAGTTTCACTTTAATATCAGAACAACAGAACTCCTTCTGAATGGAAGGCAGAGGGACCAGGCCGGAGGGAAGGCGTGGGATCAGACGTGCGGTGATCCAGGAATAAACGCTGCAGCAACAAGCCGGTGACCCAGCTGCCGCCAGTTGCTAGGAGGATTAGATGCCAACAATCTGCTATATAGATAAGAAGGTTAGCGAAGCGATTATGGAGCGATGAACATAACACATTCAGAGATGGAGCGCGCTGCAGAAATGCCGACCCTCAGTATGATACGACTTAAAGGCTTGGAAAGCTTCTGTAGGACCCGAGGCAGGCTGGACAGCAATGTACACAGAATCCGTATCAGTGCGAACTGCGAAGCCTATGGAAGAGGGAATGGAAAGAGCGATATCACCGGGGTGCAACGGACTCCAAACACACTTCTAATATATGGAGAACACTGGAAGAAAAACTACGTCCGGTACAAGAGCTGTCCAGACAAAAGTTTATTGTACAGTATCTCACAAAAGTGAGTACACCCCTCATATTTTTTGTAAATATTTTCTTCTATCTTTTCATGTGACAACACTGAAGAAATGACACTTTGCTACAATGTAAAGTAGTGAGTGTACAGCTTGTATAACAGTGTAAATTTGCTGTCCCCTCAAAATAAATCAACACACAGCCATTAATGTCTAAACCACTGGCAACAAAAGTGAGTACACCCCTAAGTGAAAATGTCCAAATTGGGCCCAATTAGCCATTTTTCCTCCCCGGTGTCATGTGACTCGTTAGTGTTACAAGGTATCAGGTGTGAATGGGGAGCAGGTGTGTTAAATTTGGTGTTATCGCTCTCACTCTCTCATACTGGTCACTAAGAGTTCAACATGGCACCTCAAGGCAAAGAACTCTCTGAGGATCTGAAAAAAAGAATGGTTGCTCTACATAAAGATGGCCTAGGCTATAGGAAGATTGCCAAGACCCTGAAACTGAGCTGCAACATGGTGGCCAAGACCATACAGCGGTATAACAGGACAGGTTCCACTTAGAACAGGCCTCGTCACGGTCCAAAGAAGTTGAGTGCACGTACTCAGCGTCATATCCAGAGGTTGTCTTTGGGAAATAGACATATGAGTGCTGCCAGCACTGCTCCAGAGGTTGAAGGGGTGGGGGGGTCAGCCTGTCAGTGCTCAGACCATACGCCGCACACTGCATCAAATTGGTCTGCATGGCTGTCGTCCCAGAAGGAAGCCTCTTCTAAAGATGATCCACAAGAAAGCCTGCAAACAGTTTGCTGAAGACAAGCAGACTAAGGACATGGATTACTGGAACCATCTCCTGTGGTCTGATGAGACCAAGATAAACTTATTTGGTTCAGATGGTGACAAGCGTGTGTGGCGGCAACCAGGTGAGGAGGACAAAGACAAGTGTGTCTTGTCTACAGTCAAGCATGGTGGTGGCAGTGTCATGGCCTGGGGCTGCATGAGTGCTGCCGGCACTGGGGAGCTACAGTTCATTGAGAGAGCCATGAATACCAACATGTACTGTGACATACTGAAGCAGAGCATGATCCCCTCCCTTCAGAGACTGGGCCGCAGGGTAGTATTCCAACATGATAACCACCCCAAACACACCTCCAAGATGACCACTGCCTTGCTAAAGAAGCTGAGGGTAAAGGTGATGGACTGGCCAAGCATGTCTCCAGACCTAAACCCTATTGATCATCTGTGGGACATCCTCAAACAGAAGGTGGAGGAGCGCAAGATCTCTAACATCCACCAGCTCTGTGATGTCGTCATGGAGGAGGGGAAGAGGACTCCAGTTACATCCTGTGAAGCTCTGGTGAACTCCATGCCCAAGAGGGTTAAGGCAGTGCTGGAAAATAATGGTGGCCACACAAAATAGACACTTTGGGCCCAATTTGGACATTTTCACTTAGGGGTGTACTCACTTTTGTTGCCAGCAGTTTAGACATTAATGGCTGTGTGTTGAGTTATTTTGAGGGGACAGTAAATTTACACTGTTATACAAGCTGTATACTCACTACTTTACATTGTAGCAAAGTGTCATATATACAACACACACAGAGGTTGTTCCAGTCATAATCCAGTCCTTACATTTACACAGCAGTCCTGAAGACCTGATTTTTTTTTCTGCTGCAGCTGTCCCCATTTCAAGGGGCATTCTTCCCAATGGTGACCACCAATGTAAGGGGCATTCTTCCCAATGGTGACCACCAATGTAAGGAGCATTCTTCCAACTGACCACCAATGTAAGGAACATTCATCCAATAATCACCAAATTTAAGAAGCCCATTCTTTACTGACCACCAATCTAAGGGGTTCCTTCTCCTATTGACACCAATGATTAGGAACTATTCCTCATTGTGACACTAATGACATGGGGCATTTCCTCCCAATAATGAGGAGCGATTCCTCCAACTGATGCCAACAATCAGGCACTATTAGTCTCACTAACAGCAAAGATGGGGCACCATTCCTCCCACTGACACCATATTGTACTCCCACTGGTCACGGACTGGCCCCTCAAAAAAGTCTGAGGGCAGTAAACTGGCCCTTTCTTTTTTTCAAAAGCTTGAAGACCCCCGCTCTAGAACATAGGTTGGTTTTGCTCTGCTCCATGCTCTAGAACATAGGTTGGTTTTGCTCTGCTCCATGCTCTAGAACATAGGTTGGTTTTGCTCTGCTCCATGCTCTAGAACATAGGTTGGTTTTGCTCTGCTCCATGCTCTAGAACATAGGTTGGTTTTGCTCTGCTCCATGCTCTAGAACATAGGTTGGTTTTGCTCTGCTCCATGCTCTAGAACATACGTTGGATTTGCTCTGCTCCATAACATACGTTGGATTTGCTCTGCTCCATGCTCTAGAACGTACGTTGGATTTGAAGACCTGTTGATACAATGTAGCATCATCTTCTCATATGCCATATAACACATACAGGGCCCGGCTCATATCACTATTGTAGAAAAGGTTCCTTATTTACTGAAGAGTGACAGTTATTTATGTCAGTTATTTTCAGAGACCAATGAAGCTTGAAAAGAACTGTCACATAACTACAAATAAAGATGGTTATCATTGTGTAAAGCTTTATGAGTTGAGCCCACAGGATAGGAGATTGTACAATAAATAATAAGCTGTATAAGGATCATTCCACCCAGAATATGAGTTAGAAGATACCGGTTATCCAAACACCCCACCCCCATAGTCCAATCCCCCCGCCCCCATAGTCCAATCCCCCCGCCTGGGAGCCTCACTCCTCCAGCAGCAGTCGGAGTCTATTTTCTCCTTTTCTCGCGCTAGAACTCTGTACTATTAGGTAACAAGAAGGATGACATAAAATAAATGAAAATGTTCAAAATCCAACAGAAGCAATTCATAATGACAGATGTAGGTGGGCAGACATATCGGGTGCTGGGGATCCTGAGAGATAAGAGAGGGGGGGGGGGGGTGACTCAGTCAGCCGGCATCTTAAACATCGGCTCAGAGTGGTATACAGGCATGTGGGTGGTGCAGGTTTGGTGACACTTTTCAGCACAAAGTGAGGTTGTTTCTGCAGGCTGATCTTCAGTGCAATGTGCCGGGCGATGCAGAGCTGGGCCGGGCGATGCAGAGCTGGCGATGCAGAGCTGGGCCGGGCGATGCAGAGCTGGGCCGGGCGATGCAGAGATGGGCCGGGCGATGCAGAGCTGGCGATGCAGAGCTGGGCCGGGCGATGCAGAGATGGGCCGGGCGATGCAGAGATGGGCCGGGCGATGCAGAGATGGGCCGGGCGATGCAGAGATGGGCCGGGCGATGCAGAGATGGGCCGGGCGATGCAGAGATGGGCCGGGCGATACAGAGATGGGCGATACAGAGATGGGCGATACAGAGATGGGCGATACAGAGATGGGCGATACAGAGATGGGCAATACAGAGATGGGCCGGGCGATACAAAAGGTGGGCACATCATATGAGATGGGAGGTGCAATGCTACTTTCACACCATAAGACTCCTTCCCACCACTACCCATCAATTACAATCATTTATCCCTCCCTAGTGAATAAAATTTTAACTTAGTTGCACATCTCCAAAAGGAATGAACCAATACGTACTATTACTATCATCCACACATATTATTTATTTTTTTATATATTTATATTTATTTCAATTACTTTCTTTTTTTTGTCAAGCTTTAGTGAAAGTCCACAAAAAGCCAGGTAGTGCAGCACACAGGCAGGTGATTGTATGGTACAGGTAGAGGAAAGGTTTAATACACAGGTACCCAGCTCATCTGGGATATATACACATTGCACTGTTATTTATATATACGCACACACACACACAGGTAAACATTTTAGGGTTCCTATACGTCATACAGAGTTAGGGGTGCTCTCCATAATGGTGCCCGTGTCATATAGAGGTATACAATCTAGTACTTAGATCAGTGTAATACAGAGGTAGAGAACTTTTTTTATAGAATTGGCTCTTCAGCCAACATGCCCGGGTAACACGTCTATTACAAAGAGAGTTTAATACAGAGATAACGAACTTGGTATTTGCTGGGATGTCCCGTGATCCTCCCAGAGCCGTATACATATACAATGTGACTAATCTATAGCTTGGCTCTGTATACAGCATTCTATATGTAATCTATAGCTTGGCTCTTTATATACAGATTCTATAAGTATACAGTAATATATATAGGGTATAGGTTCCATATATCGGACTACATACCTGTATATAAAACAAGAATATATTATATATATATATATATATATATATATATATATATATATATATATATATATATATATATATATATATATATATATATATATATATATATATATATATATATATATATATATATTCTGGTTCTATATACAGGTATGTAGTCCGATATATGGAACCTATACCCTGGTTCTCTATACAGTAACAGTATATATTAACATTAACCAACATTTTTCACAGCACTTTACAAGATAAAAGGGGGACGGTACAGTTACAATAAAATACAAGAGGATTACTAAGGAATATATGGAATCTTTAATATGATTCTCTATATAGGTGTACTGTATTTAGTATACAATATACTGGTTCTCTATATAGGTATTAGGGATGAGCCGAACACCCCCCGGTTCGGTTCGCACCAGAACCTGCGAACGGACCGAAAGTTCGCACGAACGTTAGAACCACATTGACGTCTATGGGACTCGAACGTTCAAAATCAAAAGTGCTCATTTTAAAGGCTAATTTGCATGGTATTGTCCTAAAAAGGGTTTGGGGACCCGGGTCCTACCCCAGGGGACATGTATCAATGCAAAAAAAAACTTTTAAAAACAGCCGTTTTTTCGGGAGCAGTGATTTTAATGATGCTTAAAGTAAAAAAAAAAAAAAAAGTGAAATATTCCTTTAAATATCGTACCTGGGGGGTGTCTATAGTATGCCTGTAAAGTGACGCGTGTTTCCCGTGTTTAGAACAGTCCCTGCACCAAATGTCATTTTTAAAGGAAAAAATCTCATTTAAAACTGCTTGCGGGTTTAATGTAATGTCGGGTCCTGGCAATATGGATGAAAATCAGTGAGACAAACGGCATGGGTACCCCCCCAGTCCATTACCAGGCCCTTTGGGTCTTGTATGGATATTAAGGGGAACCCCGCACCCAAATTAAAATAAGGAAAGGCCCTATATACTCTGAACAGCAGTATACAGGCGGTGCAAACAAGACAGGGACTGTAGGTTTGTTGTTAAGTAGAATCTCTTTGTAATTTTGAACGGGTACATTTTTAACGTGTTTAGCTCCAGCCAAAAAATCTTTAAGCTTTTTGGAAAACATAGGGAAGGGTTATCACCCCTGTGACATTTGTTTTGCTGTCTTTCCTCATCTTCAGAAGATTTCACCTCACTTTTTGTCCCAATGAAAAATGTTTTTTGAAAATTTGGGTTTTTTTGTGGAACAAGGATTGGAAAGCATCAGTGGAAAGGAGAAATTGTTTTCCCATATTAACTCTTACAGGAGAGAATTTCCCTTCCTAGGGGTAGATTTCATCTCACTTCCTGTTGTCTCCTTCCGTTTGCAAGTAGGAGTCGTTTGTAAGTTAGATGTTTGAAAGTAGGGTCCTGCCCTATATACTCAGCAGAAATTTGGGCCTTAGGTGTTGCTGTGGCCACAACACTGTAAGCCCTCACAGGGCCCTGCTGTGAAATATTAGATCAAGAATTGTAATTACACGCCCCTGTTGAACAGGAGCTGAAAAATTAGGCCTTAGGCACTGGTGCTGGTGCCACAACACTGCAACCCCTCACAGACACTCTAGTTGGAACGCAGGAACGAGCCCTGCTGCAAAGTATTGCATCAAAAATTGTAATTACACGCCCCTGTTAGACAGGGGCAGAAAAATTGGGCCTTAGGCACTGGTGCTGGTGCCACAACACTGCAACCCCTCACAGACACTCTAGTTGGAATGCAGGAACGAGCCCTGCTGCAAAGTATTGCATCAAAAATTGTAATAACATGCCCCTGTTAGACAGGGGCTGAAAAATTGTGCCTTAGGCACTGGTGGTGGCGCCCAGAACCAAAAATGTTCTTACAAGCTATCAGCGTGATGATTGAGGAGGAAGAGGATAATTACTCAGGGATAGTCACTCAGCATCAGCATAGGCAGTCTTTGAAGGGATCTGAGATTTCAAAAAAAAATATTCGGTTACATCAGCATAAGGTGCTTGGTAGCTGGTGGTGATCCAAGACTGATTCATTTTTATGAAGGTCAGCCGATCGACCGAGTCGGTGGACAGACGCACCCTGTGATCGGTTACCACGCCTCCAGCAGCACTGAATGTGCGTTCCGAAAGAACGCTGGATGCAGGACAGGCCAGTAGCTCAATTGCATACTGTGCAAGCTCTGGCCAGTGATCCATCCTCAAGACCCAGTAACCCAGAGGATTTTCGGTGGGAAAGGTGTCCAAGTCTGATCTTGCCCCTAGGTATTCCTGCACCATGTAAAACAGACGCTGGCGATGGTTGCTGGAACCGATCATACCTTGGGGCTGCGGACCAAAAAATTGTCTGAACGCATCGGTCAGACGGCCACCTTCTCCACCGCTCCTTCTTTGACTGACCGAAGCCTCAGCAACACGTTGTCCAGAAACAGGAGTTTGTAACCTCCCAGTCTCTGGGAACGCATTGCACAGACCTTTCTGCAAGGCCTCCCGAAGATGTTTCATCCTCTGCTCCCTCTGCGATGGCAAGATAAGGTCCGCAACCTTACCCTTGTAACGTGGATCAAGGAGGGTTGCCAGCCAGTATTGGTCCTTCTCCTTGATACCACGAATACGAGGATCCTTACGCAGGCTTTGCAGGATCAGGGAGGCCATGCAGCGTAGGTTTGCTGAGGCATTCGGTCCGGAGTCCTCTGGGTCACTAAGGACGACAACATCCGCAGCCACCTCCTCCTAGCCACGTACAAGTCCATGTGTTTCTTGGGACTGATCCCTTAAAGACTGCTGCTGATGCCGAGTGCCAGGCTCCACCTCCATACTGACACAATCTTCCTCCTCCTCGTCCTCTTCCTGTGTGATCGGCGGGCACGCAGGAACACTGTCTGGATAAAGGGGGCCTTGAGAGCTAAGGAAGTCCTCCTCTTCCTGCCTCTGTTCTGCCTCAAGTGCCCTGTCCATTTTTCCACGCAGCGTGTGCTCCAACAGGTGGACAAGGGGGACAGTGTCACTGATGCATGCACTGTCACTGCTCACCATCCTCGTGGCCTCCTCGAATGGTGACAGGACAGTGCATGCATCCCTGATCATGGCCCACTGGCGTGGGGAAAAAAAACCAAGCTCCCCTGACCCTGTCCTGGTGCCATAGTCGCACAGGTACTCATTGATGGCCCTCTGCTGCGTGTGCAGCCGCTGCAGCATGGCCAACGTTGAGTTCCACCTGGTGGGCATGTCACAGATAGGCGGTTCTTGGGCAGGTTAAACTCCTTTTGGAGGTCCGTCAGCCGAGCACTGGCATTATATGACCGGCGGAAATGCACACAGACTTTCCTGGCCTGCCTCAGGACATCCTGTAAGCCCGGGTACCTGCCCAAGAACCGCTGCACCACCAAGTTAAGGACGTGAGCCAAACAGGGCACATGGGTCATTTGTCCCTGTCGGAGGGCAGAGAGGAGGTTGGTGCCATTGTCGCAAACCACCATTCCTGCCTTAAGTTGGCGTGGCGTCAACCACCTCTGAACCTGCCCCTGCAGAGCTGACAGAACCTCTGCCCCAGTGTGGCTCCTGTCCCCCAAGCACACCAGCTCAAGCACCGCATGGCATCTTTTGGCCTGCGTACTTGCGTAGCCCCTTGAACGACTACGGAGCACCGCTGGTTCCGAGGAAGAGGCCATGGAGGAAGAAGAGGAGGGGGTGGAGGAGAGAGGTGTGTCACAATCAGCATTTTGGAGGCGTGGTGGCGGAACAACCTCCAACACTACTGCACCTTGTCCTGCATCCTTCCCAGCTGCCAGCAGAGTCACCCAATGCGCCGTGAAACTTAGGTAACGTCCCTGTCTATGCCTGTTGGACCATGAGTCAGCGGTAATATGCACCTTACCGCTGACCGCCCTGTCCAGCGAGGCATGGACATTGCCTTCGACATGCCGGTAGAGAGCCGGAATCGCCTTCCGTGAGAAAAAGTGGCGTTTGGGTACCTGCCACTGAGAAAACGCACATTCCACAAACTCACGGAAGGGGGCAGAGTCTACCAACTGAAAAGGCAGCAGTTGAAGTGCTAGCAATTTTGCCAAGCTAGCATTCAACCGCTGCGCATGTGGATGGCTGGGAGCAAACTTCTTTCGGCGGTGCAGCAGCTGGGGCAGGGAAATTTGCCTGGTACAATCTGACGTCGGTGTACCAAAAGCAGATTGCCCACAAGTACTTGGCTGTGACACACCTAATTCTACACCTTCATTCCTCTCACTGCAGGTCTCAGAGAGGACTGAAGGTCTAGTGGGGTTGGAAATCTCAGCTGATGAGGAGCAAGGAGAGATCCTCTTTGTTCTTTGGTGTGGGTCTTTTAGATACGCTTGCCAACGAACTGCATGGCAGGTCAACATATGTCTGGTCAAGCATGTGGTACCCAAGCGGGAGATGTTTTGGCCACGTGAGATACGCTTGAGACATATGTTGCAAATAGCAGCGGTGCGATCTGATGCACTCGTCTCAAAAAAGGCCCACACCAAAGAACTTTTTGAATAACGCGCAGAGACTGCAGCGCCCTGCACATGTGGAGCTTTGGGGTGTGATGCAGTCAATGTGCTGCCCTTAGGCTGGCCCCTGGAGGGCATCCTGCCTCGTTGGTGATGTGCCGCCTCCTCCTCCTCCTCTCTCCTATCAGGCACCCACGTTGAGTCAGTGACCTCATCATCCCCTCCCTCCTCATCACTGGAGCAAACCTGGCAGTATGCTGCAGCAGGGGGAGCATGACTGCCAGATTGCTGTCTTTCTTGGGCACCCCCTCTGTCCGTGCTCATGTTACTGCCTTCATCGAGCTCAGTATCATCATCAGAGCCTTCCAAACGCTGGGCATCCTCCTGGAGCATGTACCCAACACTGTGGTCAAACAGTTCGAGGGAATCCTCAGGAGGACATGGTGGAGCTAGGGAAGGAGTCACTGATGACATTGAGCTGAGGGAAGAGGCCGCTGCTTTGCCAGACAAAGCACCCTGGGCATGGGTGAGAGAGGATGAGGAGGATGAGGACGGCTTGGTCATCCACTCGACCAAGTCTTCCGCATGTTGCGGCTCAACACGGCCAGCTGCCGAAAAAAAGGCCAAGCGTGTCCCATGGCCACGTGCTGATGAGGATGCACCGTCTCCACGACCAGCACTAGACACAGAGCCTGCTTGCCCTCTCTTATTGGCTTGTGACTGTCTGCCTCTCCTTCTTGGCCTTCCAGACATACTAATGGCCTGTAGCTGCACTAAGCTGGGATAGAACACCTGTAATTTTCTTCAGGTAGCTTTATATACTGTAACCAGACAAGCCTGCCTGTCAGTAGGAAGATAACAGGAACGGATCTAGCTGAACACTGTGAGCAGGACGCACTGCACTAAATGTAAATACCAGGAACGGATCTAGCTGAACACTGTGAGCAGGACGCACTGCACTGAATGTAAATAGCAGGAACGGATCTAGCTGAACACTGTGAGCAGGACGCACTGCACTGAATGTAAATAGCAGGAACGGATCTAGCTGAACACTGTGAGCAGGACGCACTGCACTGAATGTAAATAGCAGGAACGGATCTAGCTGAACACTGTGAGCAGGACGCACTGCACTGAATGTAAATAGCAGGAACGGATCTAGCTGAACACTGTGAGCAGGACGTACTGCACTAAATGTATATAGCAGGAACGGATCTAGCTGAACACTGTGAGCAGGACGCACTGCACTGAATGTAAATAGCAGGAACGGATCTAGCTGAACACTGTGAGCAGGACGCACTGCACTAAATGTAAATACCAGGAACGGATCTAGCTGAACACTGTGAGCAGGACGCACTGCACTGAATGTAAATAGCAGGAACGGATCTAGCTGAACACTGTGAGCAGGACGCACTGCACTGAATGTAAATAGCAGGAACGGATCTAGCTGAACACTGTGAGCAGGACGCACTGCACTGAATGTAAATAGCAGGAACGGATCTAGCTGAACACTGTGAGCAGGACGCACTGCACTGAATGTAAATAGCAGGAACGGATCTAGCTGAACACTGTGAGCAGGACGCACTGCACTGAATGTAAATAGCAGGAACGGATCTAGCTGAACACTGTGAGCAGGACGCACTGCACTGAATGTAAATAGCAGGAACGGATCTAGCTGAACACTGTGAGCAGGACGCACTGCACTGAATGTAAATAGCAGGAACGGATCTAGCTGAACACTGTGAGCAGGACGTACTGCACTAAATGTATATAGCAGGAACGGATCTAGCTGAACACTGTGAGCAGGACGCACTGCACTGAATGTAAATAGCAGGAACGGATCTAGCTGAACACTGTGAGCAGGACGCACTGCACTAAATGTAAATAGTCTAGAAGATATCAGGAACGGATCTAGCTAAACTGAATACAGTGTATATATATATATATATATATATATATATATATATATATATAAGCAACACCTGGGATGCATATATATATATACACACAATACACTGTAAGAGCCCTTGCACACTGGGGCGGGGGCGGCGTCGGCGGTAAAATGCCGCTATTATTAGCGGCGTTTTACCGTCGGTATTCGGCCGCTAGCGGGGCGGTTTTACCCCCCGCTAGCGGCCGAGAAAGGGTTAAATACCACCGCAAAGCGCCTCTGCAGAGGCGCATTGCCGGCGGTATAGCTGCGCCGTCCCATTGATTTCAATGGGCAGGAGCGGTAAAGGAGCGGTATACACACCGCTCCTTCACCGCTCCGAAGATGCGGCTAGCAGGACTTTTTTTACCGTCCTGCCAGCGCATCGCTCCAGTGTGCAAGCCCTCGGGGCTTTCACACTGGAATGACAGTAGCGGCACTTTCGGGGCGGTTTGCAGGCGCTATTATTAGCGCAATAGCGCCTGCAAACCGCCCCAGTGTGCAAGGGCTCTTAGTGCAGCTAACTGACTGTTCTGCCTAATCTATCTAACTCAAATCAAATGACACTGTCTGTCTCTCTCTCTCTATCTCTCAGCACACCGGAACACACACTACACAGGGCCGCCGTGCAGGCGGCCTTATATAGTGTGGGGCGTGTACTAAATCCCCTGAGCCATAATTGGCCAAAGCCTCCTTGGCTTTGGCCAATTACGGCTCTCTGTTCAGGCGGCGCTGTGATTGGCCAAGCATGCGGGTCATAGTGCATGCTTGGCCAATCATCAGCCAGCAATGCACTGCGATGCCGCAGTGAATTATGGGCCGTGACGCGCCACACGAATTTGGCGCGAACGGCCCATATCATTCGCAATTCGACGAACGGTCGAACAGCCAATGTTCGAGTCGAACATGGGTTCGACTCGAACACAAAGCTCATCCCTAATAGGTATACATTATTCTACATGTAATCTATAGCTTGGCTCCATATATAGGTAATCAGTATTATTATGGAATCTATAGGTTGGTTCTCTGTACAGATATACTGCATTCTATATAGAGATTCGACTGATTGGCACTTTCTATAGATATACAATATTATACATGGAATACAAAGCTTCTCTATATATATATATATATATATATATATATATATATATATATATATATATATATATATATATATATATATATATATGAAATCAATGGCTTGAGTTCTACACACGGGTATACAGTATTACTCAGTATATGGAATCTATAGCATGGTTCTCTACACAGGTATACAGTATTATATATGGATTCTGTCGCTTGACTCTTTCTATATACAGTATTATATATGGAATGGGCATTATAGATGTTTACTGGTAACCCCACATGGTCCAGACTCTACATCCCTCATGGTGTAATACACAGGTATATAATACACCATACAGGTGTATAGAGAGGTATGAAGTGTATTATACAAAGGCTCCCAGTCATGTGATAGGAGACACTATGAGATGTCATTCCCCATCACCTCTCCAATCCTCCCAGTGTAATATACAGGTGTACAGGGAAGTCAATGGTGTAATATACAGGTGTAGTGGGAAGTCCATGGTGTAATATACAGGTGTAGTGGGAAGTCCATGGTGTAATATACAGGTGTAGTGGGAAGTCCATGGTGTAATATACAGGTGTAGTGGGAAGTCAATGGTGTAATATACAGGTGTAGTGGGAAGTCCATGGTGTAATATACAGGTGTACAGGGAAGTTAATGGTGTAATATACAGGTGTAGTGGGAAGTCCATGGTGTAATATACAGGTGTACAGGGAAGTCCATGGTGTAATATACAGGTGTACAGGGAAGTCCATGGTGTAATATACAGGTGTACAGGGAAGTCCATGGTGTAATATACAGGTGTACAGGGAAGTCCATGGTGTAATATACAGGCTGTTCTCTCTCCAGCATCTCTAATCATTGGGGGGAAATATACAGATTTACAGGGAAGTATTGTGTGCAATACACAGAGGTAGAGGTATACAGGCAGTAATAAACAGGTATACAGTGGTCTATATGAGTACACATTGTAATAAACAGGTATACAGTGTAATAGCCAAGTATGCCGTGTAATACATATACAGGGAGGGAGTAATAGACAGGAACGAAGTAACAACCAGATATGCAGGGTTATAGATAGGTATGAAGTGTAATATACAGGTACACACGGTGTCAGACAAACATGAAGTGTAAACATGATGTTGTAAGTGTATCTGTCATAGAGAGGTATGCAATGTCATAAACAGGTACACATGGCATAGTAGAGAGGTATGTAGTGCTATAGACAGGTACACATGGCATGGTAGAGAGGTATGTAGTGCTATAGACAGGTACACATGGCATAGTAGAGAGGTATGTAGTGCTATAGACAGGTACACATGGCATAGTAGAGAGGTATGTAGTGCTATAGACAGGTACACATGGCATAGTAGAGAGGTATGTAGTGCTATAGACAGGTACACATGGCATAGTAGAGAGGTATGTAGTGCTATAGACAGGTACACATGGCATAGTAGAGAGGTATGTAGTGCTATAGACAGGTACACATGGCATAGTAGAGAGGTATGTAGTGCTATAGACAGGTACACATGGCATAGTAGAGAGGTATGTAGTGCTATAGACAGGTACACATGGCATAGTAGAGAGGTATGTAGTGCTATAGACAGGTACACATGGCATAGTAGAGAGGTATGTAGTGCTATAGACAGGTACACATGGCATAGTAGAGAGGTATGTAGTGCTATAGACAGGTACACATGGCATAGTAGAGAGGTATGTAGTGCTATAGACAGGTACACATGGCATAGTAGAGAGGTATGTAGTGCTATAGACAGGTACACATGGCATAGTAGAGAGGTATGTAGTGCTATAGACAGGTACACATGGCATAGTAGAGAGGTATGTAGTGCTATAGACAGGTACACATGTCATAGTAGAGAGGTAAGTAGTGTTATAGACAGGTACACATGGCATAGTAGAGAGGTATGTATTGTTATAGACAGGTACACATGGCATAGTAGAGAGGTATGTAGTGTTATAGACAGGTACACATGTCATAGTAGAGAGGTAAGTAGTGTTATAGACAGGTACACATGGCATAGTAGAGAGGTATGTATTGTTATAGACAGGTACACATGGCATAGTAGAGAGGTATGTAGTGTTATAGACAGGTACACATGGCATAGTAGAGAGGTATGTAGTGCTATAGACAGGTACACATGGCATAGTAGAGAAGTAAGTAATGTTATAGACAGGTACACATGGCATAGTAGAGAAGTAAGTAATGTTATAGACAGGTACACATGGCATAGTAGAGAAGTAAGTAATGTTATAGACAGGTACACATGGCATAGTAGAGAAGTAAGTAATGTTATAGACAGGTACACATGGCATAGTAGAGAGGTATGTAGTGTTATAGATAGATACACATGGCGTCACAGAGAGGTATGTAGTGTTACAGACGGGAAAATATGGTGTAATAACCAGGTATTCTCTGTATGGAACAGGGTTGGGTACCTGATATATGCTGGTTGTAGTAGTATATAGTGTTATAGACAGGTACACATGGTGGAATCTGCAGCTGTAGTACAGAGTTGAGTACACTATGTGCTGGTTGATGACACAAGAGGTATGCAGAGTAATAACAATGCACTCTTGGTGTGGTGCGGACGGCAGTGTCATACCTTGTATGTGCTGGTTGTATAAGGTGTATATAGTGGTATAGACAGGTACACACGGTGTGAAGTATTATAAACAGTGTTGTACTTTGTATGTGTTGGTTGTACTGGTATAAGCAGGTACACACAGCGTGCAGTGTGATAACCATGCTCTCTCAGCATTTTACCTTGTACGTTCTGGTTGATGACACGAGAGATATGAAGTATTATAAACATGCACGCTCGGTATGGGGGTCATACCTTGTATGTGCTCTTTGTATTGGTGGTATGTAGGTATAGACATGCGCGCTCAGTGTGGAGCAGAGTTCAATGTAGTACCTTATATATGCTGATTATATTAGTAGTATGTAGTGGTATAGACAGGTATTCTCAGTGTGGTGCCTTGTTGTATGTAGTGGTATAGACAGGTATTCTCGGTGTGGTGCCTTGTTGTATGTAGTGGTATAGACAGGTATTCTCGGTGTGGTGCCTTGTTGTATGTAGTGGTATAGACAGGTATTCTCGGTGTGGTGCCTTGTTGTATGTAGTGGTATAGACAGGTATTCTCGGTGTGGTGCCTTGTTGTATGTAGTGGTATAGACAGGTATTCTCGGTGTGGTGCCTTGTTGTATGTAGTGGTATAGACAGGTATTCTCGGTGTGGTGCCTTGTTGTATGTAGTGGTATAGACAGGTATTCTCGGTGTGGTGCCTTGTTGTATGTAGTGGTATAGACAGGTATTCTCGGTGTGGTGCCTTGTTGTATGTAGTGGTATAGACAGGTATTCTCGGTGTGGTGCCTTGTTGTATGTAGTGGTATAGACAGGTATTCTCGGTGTGGTGCCTTGTTGTATGTAGTGGTATAGACAGGTATTCTCGGTGTGGTGCCTTGTTGTATGTAGTGGTATAGACAGGTATTCTCGGTGTGGTGCCTTGTTGTATATAGTGGTATAGACAGGTATTCTCGGTGTGGTACATTGTTGTATGTAGAGGTATAGACAGGTATTCTCGGTGTGGTACATTGTTGTATGTAGAGGTATAGACAGGTATTCTCGGTGTAGTACATTGTTGTATGTAGTGGTATAGACAGGTATTCTCGGTGTGGTGCCTTGTTGTATATAGTGGTATAGACAGGTATTCTCGGTGTAGTACATTGTTGTATGTAGAGGTATAGACAGGTATTCTCGGTGTAGTACATTGTTGTATGTAGAGGTATAGACAGGTATTCTCGGTGTAGTACATTGTTGTATGTAGAGGTATAGACAGGTATTCTCGGTGTAGTACATTGTTGTATGTAGAGGTATAGACAGGTATTCTCGGTGTAGTACATTGTTGTATGTAGAGGTATAGACAGGTATTCTCGGTGTAGTACATTGTTGTATGTAGAGGTATAGACAGGTATTCTCGGTGTAGTACATTGTTGTATGTAGAGGTATAGACAGGTATTCTCGGTGTAGTACATTGTTGTATGTAGAGGTATAGACAGGTATTCTCTGTGTGGTGCCTTGTTGTATATAGTGGTATAGACAGGTATTCTCGGTGTAGTACATTGTTGTATGTAGTGGTATAGACAGGTATTCTCGGTGTAGTACATTGTTGTATGTAGTGGTATAGACAGGTATTCTCGGTGTGGTGCCTTGTTGTATGTAGAGGTATAGACAGGTATTCTCGGTGTGGTACATTGTTGTATATAGTGGTATAGACAGGTATTCTCGGTGTAGTACATTGTTGTATGTAGAGGTATAGACAGGTATTCTCGGTGTAGTACATTGTTGTATGTAGAGGTATAGACAGGTATTCTCGGTGTAGTACATTGTTGTATGTAGAGGTATAGACAGGTATTCTCGGTGTGGTACATTGTTGTATATAGTGGTATAGTCAGGTATTCTCGGTGTGGTACATTGTTGTATATAGTGGTATATAGTGGTATAGACAGGTATTCTCGGTGTGGTACATTGTTGTATATAGTGGTATAGACAGGTATTCTCGGTGTGGTACATTGTTGTATATAGTGGTATAGACAGGTATTCTCGGTGTAGTATCTTGTATACACTATGTTGTATATAGTGATATAGACAGATGGTGTTTAGTATTATAGACATGTACGGTCGGTCGGTGTGGAGCGGGTCGTACCTTGTATGTGTTGGTTGATGACACTCTCCAGGCGCTCCAGCCTCTCTATGATGCGGAGGGTGTCCCCCTTGTCCTCGGGCTCCAGTTTGGTGCTGTCGGGGGTGACATAGAGTCCGGCCATGTAGTTGGTCACCCATCCCACATAGAGCAGGCACAGGATGTTACTCATCCCGCTCAGGATGACACAGGTGGACACCAGCGGTTTGGTTTTCCTGGTACACACCATCCTCAGCTTCCTCCATAGAGCCGGGCAACCCCGCCACCCACTCCGCTCCTTCCGCCGCTTCTCATCGCACTGAGCGGACAGACACAGAGCACAGCGCGCCGCACCGAACCCACACAGGGGAGCGACCAATCCCACTGCGAGCCCACTCACCAACCACCAATCAGAGAAGGAGAGGGGCGGGGCCGACCGAGAGACTCAACTTGCTCTTCTCTCCTCACACATTCCACAGCGCGGAGAGGAAAAGAGATACAATGTATATGAATATCCCCCTATATACAATGTATATGAATATTCCGAATATCCCCCTATATACAATGTATATGAATATTCCGAATATCCCCCTATATACAATGTATATGAATATTCCGAATATCCCCCTATATACAATGTATATGAATATCCCGAATATCCCCCTATATACAATGTATATGAATATCCCGAGTATCCCCCTATATACAATGTATATGAATATTCCAAATATCCCCTATATACAATGTATATGAATATCCCCTTCACTATATACAATGTATATGAATATCCCCTTCACTATATACAATGTATATGAATATCCCGAATATCCCCCCATATACAATGTATATGAATATCCCCTTCACTATATACAATGTATATGAATATCCCGAATATCCCCTACACTATATATAATGTATCCGAATATCCCCCTATATACACTATATAAAATGTATCCAAATATCCACCTATATACACTATATACAATGTATCCGAATATCCCCCTATATACACTATATACAATGTATCCGAATATCCCCCTATATACACTATATACAATGTATCCGAATATCTCCTTATATACACTATATACAATGTATCCGAATATCTCCTTATATACACTATATATAATGTATCCGAATATCCCCCTATATACACTATATATAATGTATCCGAATATCCCCCTATATACACTATATACAATGTATCCAAATATCCCCCTATATACACTATATACAATGTATCTGAATATCCCCCTATATACACTATATACAATGTATCCGAATATCCCCCTATATACACTATATACAATGTATCCGAATATCTCCCTATATACACTATGTACAATATATCCGAATATCTCCCTATATACACTATATACAATGTATCCGAATATCCCCCTATATACACTATATACAATGTATCCGAATATCCCCTATATACACTATATACAATATATCCGAATATCTCCCTATGTACACTATATACAATATATCCGAATATCTCCCTATATACACTATATACAATGTATCCGAATATCCCCCTATATACAATGTATCTGAATATCCCCTATATACACTATATACCATTAAAGTTCATGTGCGTGTAAAGGCAGGTGTCCCAATACTTTTGGTAATATAGTGTATATCACTTATTCATGATACATATGTTATATCATCATATACTCTACATACCCTATATACATTATATTACCTTACAACCGTCACCTGTAGATATATATATATATATATATATATATATATATATATATATATATATATATATATATATATATATATATATATATATATATATATTATTTCACCCAGTGTCCCTTCTCCCCTCACCCAACCCAGAGCAGAGATAGAGAGTACATACACTGTATATCTATATACTGTATAACCAATATATTATACTCTAAATTACCAAAACACTATATAGCTACATATCAGCAACACGTGAAATATCTTCTATCTGAGTCGTTTAGTCACATATACAATCTATCTTATCACTGAGAATCAGCTATTATATTGTCTATATATATATCCTATCACTAAGACTCATCTATTGTATCACCTATATATCATATCACTGAGACTCATCCATTATATCACCTATATATCCTATCACTGAGACTCATCCATTATATCACCTATATATCCTATCACTGAGACTCATCCATTATATCACCTATATATCCTATCACTGAGACTCATCCATTATATCACCTATATATCCTATCACTGATACTCATCCATTATATCACCTATATATCCTATCACTGAGACTCATCCATTATGTCGCCTATATATCATATCACTGAGACTCATCCATTATATCACCTATATATCCTATCACTGAGACTCATCCATTATATCACCTATATATCCTATCACTGAGACTCATCCATTATGTCGCCTATATATCATGTCGCTGAGACTCATCCATTATATCACCTATATATCCTATCACTGATACTCATCCATTATATCACCTATATATCCTATCACTGATACTCATCCATTATATCACCTATATATCATATCACTGATACTCATCCATTATATCACCTATATATCCTATCACTGAGACTCATCCATTATGTCGCCTATATATCATATCACTGAGACTCATCCATTATATCACCTATATATCCTATCACTGATACTCATCCATTATATCACCTATATATCCTATCACTGATACTCATCCATTATATCACCTATATATCATATCACTGATACTCATCCATTATATCACCTATATATCCTATCACTGAGACTCATCCATTATGTCGCCTATATATCATATCACTGAGACTCATCCATTATATCACCTATATATCCTATCACTGATACTCATCCATTATATCACCTATATATCCTATCACTGATACTCATCCATTATATCACCTATATATGATATCACTGATACTCATCCATTATATCACCTATATATCCTATCACTGAGACTCATCCATTATGTTGCCTATATATCATATCACTGAGACTCATCCATTATATCACATATATATCCTATCACTGAGACTCATCCATTATGTTGCCTATATATCATATCACTGAGACTCATCCATTATATCACCTATATATCCTATCACTGATACTCATCCATTATATCACCTATATATCATATCACTGATACTCATCCATTATATCACCTATATATCCTATCACTGAGACTCATCCATTATGTCGCCTATATATCATATCACTGAGACTCATCCATTATATCACCTATATATCCTATCACTGAGACTCATCCATTATATCACCTATATATCATATCACTGAGACTCATCCATTATATCACCTATATATCCTATCACTGAGACTCATCCATTATATCGCCTATATATCATATCACTGAGACTCATCCATTATATCACCTATATATCCTATCACTGAGACTCATCCATTATGTCGCCTATATATCATATCACTGAGACTCATCCATTATATCACCTATATATCATATCACTGAGACTCATCCATTATATCACCTATATATCCTATCACTGATACTCATCCATTATATCACCTATATCTCCTATCACTGAGACTCATCCATTATATCACCTATATATCCTATCACTGAGACTCCACCACAACCACACCACTACTCCACCACAACCACAACACTACTCCACCACTACCACACCACTACTCCACCACAAGCACACCACTACTCCACCACTACTCCACCACAAGCACACCACTACTCCACCACTACTCCACCACAACCACACCACTACTCCACCACTACCACACCACTACTCCACCACTACCACACCACTACTCCACCACTACCACACCACTACTCCACCACTACCACACCACTACTCCACCACAACCACACCACTACTCCACCACTACCACACCACTACCACACCACTACTCCACCACTACCACACCACTACTCCACCACTACCACACCACTACTCCACCACTACCACACCACTACTCCACCACAACCACACCACTACTCCACCACTACCACACCACTACTCCACCACTACCACACCACTACTCCACCACAACCACACCACTACTCCACCACTACCACACCACTACCACACCACTACTCCACCACTACCACACCACTACTCCACCACAACCATACCACTACTCCACCACTATATATCCTATCACTGATACTCATCCATTATATCGCCTATATATCATATCACTGAGACTCATCAAATATCACCTATATATCCTATCACTGATACTCATCCATTATGTCGCCTATATATCATATCACTGAGACTCATCCATTATGTCGCCTATATATCATATCACTGAGACTCATCCATTATATCACCTATATATCATATCACTGATACTCATCCATTATATCATCTATAATGTATCATATCACTGAGATTCAGCCATTGTAATACATATACAGTCACGTTGTAAAGCGCTGTGTAAACTGTTGACACTATATAAATCCTGTATAATAATAATAATACAGTATATTGTATTGGTGAGAGTCAGCCATTACTATCTGTTACTGAGCTGTTATATCATCTTATCGCTGATAACTTCCTTTCTCCCATCATATATTCCAGCCCAGGCTCATTGGAATGTTTCAGGACACCTCTCATGCAATGTATCACTGTATTGATACTAACAATAGTTCCAGGCATGACATATTTTTACATAGTTACATTGTTCAAGCTTGGACCAATCTAACTATGTACTGTATATACCAGGGGAAGGCAACCCCCGCCACTGGTGCCGCAAGCGTTCTCTAACTTTGCTGTAGCTGCCATCGTCAGCTTTTGTGAAGGGGAAGAGATTGGGTGCATTTCTGCTGGGGGGGGGGGGGTGGTCCCTGTTTCCAGGAGGAGGAGGACTGTCATTGGCCACTGCTAAAGCCAATCACAGTCCTGCTAGCCCCGCCCACCATCTAGAGGAAGATAATACGCTTGGTTGCCACTACCAATCTCAGAAAGAAGGGATTTCACTGTGATTGAGAAAACCAGTTTGTGGAATTACTGTTGAGCTTCTGGGAATTGTATTGAAATTATTCCTGAACCTTTTGCGTCACTTACTACTAAACCCCGGCACTCTGTGTCCCTTTAAGCCACAGCCAGTATTCAGAGCAATGAAAATCACACCCAACTTTTCCTGTGGCGCAGAGCAATCGCTGCACCTTTACTTATGATCCTGCACACAGGCCGCCCATTGCTTTCAGAAAATGCCCCTGACCTGAGCTCATCATTGAGCATCCATTCCAGATGCTTGTATGTGACATCACATACATCCCATACATCACATACATCACATACATCTCATACATCTCATACATCTCATACATCCCATACATCCCATACATCTCATACATCCCATACATCCCATACAGTGTAATTTGTGTAATAATAAAATTTGTTTGATGATCTGAGTCATTTAAGTGTGACAAATATGCTAAAAAATAAAAAATCAGAAAGGGGGCAAATACTTTTTCACACAACTGTACATCACATACATCCCAGACATCCCATACATCACAGACATCCCAGACATCACATACATCCCATACATCCCATACATCACAGACATCCCAGACATCCCAGACATCACATACATCCCATACATCTCATACATCCCATACATCACAGACATCACAGACATCCCATACATCTCATACATCCCATACATCACAGACATCACATGCATCCCATACATCTCATACATCACAGACATCACATACATCCCATACATCACATACATCACAGACATCACATACATCACATACATCCCATACATCACATACATCCCATATATCACATACATCCCATACATCTCATACATCACATAGATCCCATACATCCCATGCATCACATACATCCCATACATCTCATACATCACAGACATCACATACATCCCATACATCACAGACATCACATACATCACATACATCTCATACATCACATACATCACAGACATCACAGACATCCCAGACATCACATACATCCCATGCATCACATACATCCCATGCATCACATACATCTCAGACATCACAGACATCACAGACATCCCATGCATCACATACATCCCATACATCACATACATCTCATACATCTCATACATCACAGACATCACATACATCCCATACATCACAGACATCACAGACATCCCATACAACACAGATATCACATACATCCCATACATCCCATACATCTCATACATCCCAGACATCACAGACATCACAGACATCACATACATCCCATGCATCACATACATCCCATACATCTCATACATCTCATACATCACAGACATCACATACATCCCATACATCTCATACATTCCATACATCATATACATCCCATACATCACAGGCATCACATACATCCCATACATCACAGACATCACATACATCCCATACATCATATACATCCCATACATCACATACATCCCATACATCCTATACATCCCATACAAGCACGTGGGCTGGATGTGAGAGGTGGATCAGCGGGGATGAGTGTGCCAGGATAGGTGGATGTGTCTCATCTCTGCTTCCTTTCACCACTCTGCATATCATGCATATCATAGCTGACAAGAGGATACAGTGGTGGAAGAGATGAGAAGAGGGTTCAGCAGTGGGACAGAAGAGCGGGGGGGGGGGGGGGTTCAGTGTTGAGCCAGATGAGCAGGGGGGTTCAGTGGTGGGACAGAAAATCAGGGGGTGGGACAGATGTGCAGGGAGGTACAGTGGTGGGCCAGATGAGAAAGGGGATTACAGTGGTGGGACAGAAGAGCAGGGGGTACAGTGAGGTGTGAAGGTACAGGAATTGGGGCTAATCTGAGGTGTGAGAGTGCAGGATGTTAATTTCTCACTACTAAAGTAGTTTTCAGCATTTACTTTATAAAATATCCTTTTTGTGAATGATAGTGTGAAGTTGACATTTTTTTGACTCTCAATGTCTTTGAAAACATTTTTCAGCACACTATTCTCAAAAGGTTGCCTACCCCTGATATATACCATACCTGGACATGCTCCTGAAAGCTGGAAATCACTGAAGTAGACATTGCTACCACACCACTACACCACCGCTACTCCACCACAACCACACCACTACTCCACCACAACCACACCACTACTCCACCACTACTCCACCACAACCACAACACTACTCCACCACTACTCCACCACAATCACACCATTACTCCACCACTACCACACCACTACTCCACCACAAGCACACCACTACTCCACCACTACTCCACCACAACCACACCACTACTCCACCACTACCACACCACTACTCCACCACAACCACACCACTACTCCACCACTACCACACCACTACCACACCACTACTCCACCACTACCACACCACTACTCCACCACAACCATACCACTACTCCACCACTACTTCACCACAACCACACCACTACTCCACCACTACCACACCACTACCACACTACTACCACAATACTATTCCACCACTACCACACCACTACTCCACCACAACCACATCACTACTCCACCACTACCACACCACTACTCCACCACTACCACTCCACTACTCCACCACAACCACACCACTACTTCACCACTACCACACCACTACTCCACCACAACCACACCACTACTCCACCACTACTTCACCACAACCACAACACTACTCCACCACTACTCCACCACAATCACACCACTACTCCACCACTACCACACCACTACTCCACCACAACCACACCACTACTCCACCACTAGTCCACCACAACCACACCACTACTCCACCACTACCACACCACTACTCCACCACAACCACACCACTACTCCACCACTACCACACCACTACTCCACCACTACCACACCACTACTCCACCACAACCACACCACTACTCCACCACTACCACACCACTACCACACTACTACCACACTACTATTCCACCACTACCACACCACTACTCCACCACAACCATAACACTACTCCACCACTACTCCACCACAACCACACCACTACTCCACCACTACCACACCACTACCACACTACTACCACAACACTACTCCACAACTACCACACCACTACCACACCACAACCACAACACAACCACACCATACCACTACCACACTACTACCACAACACTACTCCACCACTACCACACCACTACTCCACCACAACCACACCACTACTCCACCACTACCACACCACTACCATGCCACTTCACCACAACCACACCACTACTCCACCACTACTACACCACTACCCCACCACTACTCCACCACTACCACACCACTACTCCACCACAACCACACCACTACCACACCACTACTCCACCACTACCACACCACTTCACCACAACCACACCACTACTCCACCACTACCACACCACTACTCCACCACTACCACACCACTACTCCACCACAACCACACCACTACTCCACCACTACCACACCACTACTCCACCACTACCACACCACTACCACTACTTTACCCCACCACTACTCCATCGCTATTCCTCTTTACCACACCACTACTACACCACTACTCCACCACTACCACACCGCTACTACACCACTACCACACCGCTACTACACCGCTACTACACCGCTACTACAGCGATCTTCACTGGCTTCCAGGTCCTGTGCTAAGTGGGCGGTCTGCTGCATTCTGTATACAGTAGTGAATTCTGAATGCAAAGTGTTCTCTGATTGGCTGACAAGGTGGAGAGGTGGGGAGGTAAGGTCACACTCTCCACCTTGTTCAAATGAAAGTCTCAGCTCACTGGATTTCTGGCAAGATCAATAGGTTTTTATTTTTGCATATATTGAACAGATACAACAAGCCCTAACAATGGTATATTTATTAGAGCAAATATTAGACGTTAGTTGTCAGGGTATACTGTTCATAGTTATAATAATAGAGCATGTGCAGTTTGGTGTCTTTACAGCTCACATCCTTCCTATGTTATTGGTGTAATGATTTTAGTCATTTTATGTGTCCTGAGTGCTCACAGCTGTCATTTCCCTTTGTCCTGTGCCCTGGCCCTTCTCCAAATCCCCGAAGGTGAAATTCTAGCTCTTCCTTCCACTCTGTGCCGAGCATCCTCCACCTGCACACACTATTCCTGCTTACAGCTGCCGTTTAGATTTTGGAACCGGCTTCCTCAATCAGGGATCCACTGACATCCAATCATAGGGACCACTGACTACCAACGTAAAAGGGCTTTTTGACCCACCACCACTGCTGGGGACACTTATGCACCGGCCACTAGTGTAAGAGGACACTTAGGCACCGGCCACTAGTGTAAAAGGACACTTAGGCACCGGCCACTAGTGTAAGATTACACTTAGGCACCGGCCACTAGTGCAAGAGGACAATTAGGCACCGGCCACTAGTGTAAGAGGACACTTAGGCATTGGGGACTAATGTAAGAGGACACTTAGGCATTGGGGACTAGTGTAAGAGGACACTTAGGCACCGGCCACTAGTGTAAGAGGACACTTAGGCACCGGCCACTAGTGTAAGAGGACACTTAGGCACAGGCCACTAGTGTAAGATTACACTTAGGCCCCGGCTATTAGTGTAAGAGGGCACTTAGGCACTGGCCACTAGTGTAAGAGGGCACTTAGGCACTGGCCACTAGTGTAAGAGGACACTTAGGCACCGGCCACTAGTGTAAGAGGACACTTAGGCACTGGCCACTAGTGTAAGAGGACACTTATGCACCGACCACAAGTGTAAGAGGGCACTTAGGCACCGACCACAAGTGTAAGAGGACACTTAGGCATTGGGGACTAGTGCAAGAGGACACTTAGGCACTGGCCCCTAGTGTAAGGGGACATGTAGGCATGAACACTAGTGTAAGAGGACACGACACTGACCACTAGTGTAAGAGGACACTTAGGCACTGGCCACTAGTGTAAGAGGACACTTAGGCACCAGCCACTAGTGTAAGAGGACACAGAACTGGCCACTAGTGTAAGAGGGCATGGAACTGGCCACTAGTGTAAGAGGACACTTAGGCACCAGCCACTAGTGTAGGAGGACACTTAGACACTGGCCACTAGTGTAAGAGGACACTTAGGCACCGGCCACTAGTGTAAGAGGACACTTAGGCACTGGCCACTAGTGTAGGAGGACACTTATGCACCAACCACAAGTGTAAGAGGACACTTAGGCACTGGCCCCTAGTGTAAGGGGACATGTAGGCATGAACACTAGTGTAAGAGGACACAACACTGGCCACTAGTATAAGAGGACACAACACTGGCCACTAGTGTAAGAGGACACAACACTGGCCACTAGTGTAAGAGGACACTTAGGCACCGGCCACTAGTGTAAGAGGACACGGAACTGGCCACTAGTGTAAGAGGACACTTAGGCACTGGCCACTAGTGTGAGAGGACACTTAGACCCCTTTCACACTGGGGTGGTTTGCAGGCGTTATTGCGCTAAAAATACCACCTGCAAACCGCCCCAAAACAGCCTCCACTGTTTGTTCAGTGTAAAAGCCCGAGGGCTTTCACACTGAAGCGGTGCGCTGGCAGGAGAAGAAAAAAACTCCTGCAAGCCGCATCTTTGGAGCGGTGAAGGAGCGGTGTATTCACCGCTCCTAAACCGCTCCTGCCCATTGAAATCAATGGGACAGCGCGGCTATACCGTGGCTATAGCCGCGCTATACGAGTGGTTTTAACCCTTTTTCAGCCGCCAGCGGGGGTTAAAACCTCACCGCTAGCGGCCGAAAACCGCTGCAATACCGACGGTAAAGCAGCGCTAAAAGTAGCGCTGTTTTACCGATGACGCCCCCACCGCCCCAGTGTGAAAGGGGCCTTAGGCACCAGCCACTAGTGTAAGAGGACACGGCACTGGCCACTAGTGTAAGAGGACACTTAGGCATTGGGGACTAGTGTAAGAGGACACTTAGGCACCGGCCACTAGTGCACGACGACACTTTGGCACTGGCCTCTAGTGTAAGGGGACACAGGAGGTCACAGTCTGTTTTCTCTTCAGGTCTTCATTATCTGTTTTTATATTAAAAAGTCATAATATAGCCAGAAGTTGATTTAATCACTTACCGAGTATGCAGCTTCTTGTCTATGTTTCAGTTAAAGCTGGTGCCAAGACCACTGCCCCAGATTACCAGTTTCAGGGTGGCTCCTTTATCTTTCCGCATCATATGGAGCCACCCTTGTATGCAGAGGCTAGATTTGTGTGTTCCAACACCGTGTGTGTCAATAGAAACACACAGCCCTGAAGCTCAGCATGGATGGCAAGGCCCTCTTCTGCTCCCTTCTCCAAGCAAACAGACTGGCTGGAGACTGCACTGTCCACTGTTAAAGCAGAACTAAAAGTGGTTGTAAACCCTCGGTTTAAAAAAATAAAATAAAAATAACAAGCATGCCTACACTTACCTGCTCTGTGCAAAACCCTTTTTTGCACAGAGCAGCCCTGATCCTCTTCTCCTGGGGTTCCCCTCCAGCGCTCCAGGCCCTTCCTCTTCATCGGGTTCCCCCCCGTAAAACGGCTTGCTCTTGAGCCCTGCTACTGTGTCACTAAATTTGATTGACAGCAGCGGGAGCCAATGGCTCCTGCTGCTATCAATGTGTCCAATAAGGAGAGAGACAGCGGCTGGAGCAGCTGCGCTCATGCAGATCGCTGGATACGATTGTGCTCAGGTAAGAAAAAAAGAAAAACGGGGGGGGGGGGGCTGGGGGGAGCTGCAACACAGAAGGTTTTCCATCTTACTGCAGAATAGAATGCAGTAAGATGAAAATCTTTAAGGCTTTACAACCAATTGAAGTTCTGCATCTTCTATTCCTTCCCCATCCTGTGACAGCAATGGAAAGCTTTTTTCTTAGATTAGAAGTACTTCGAATTTCTGATTAAGTGATCCGAGTGAAAATTCGCCTGGAACCTGATTAGTGGTGCCCCGTCCATTAGGGGGCGCCCGTGCGCCGCCCGCTTTGCCCACGGCCGCCACCCCCATGCTCTATCCACGGCCGCCACCCCCTATTCCTTAGGCCCCTTTCACACTGGGGCGTCGGCGGTAAAGCACCGCTATTTTTAGCGGCGCTTTACCGCTGTATTTGCAGCAGCGCTTTGCCGGCGGTATAGCCGCGCTGCCCCATTGATTTCAATGGGCAGGAGTGGGCAGGAGCGGTGGAGAACTTTTTTTAGCATCCTGCTAGCGCACCGCTCCAGTGTGAAAGCCGTCGGGGCTTTAGCAGCCGGTAATTTTAGCACTGTAGCGCCTGAAAAGCGCCCCAGTGTGAAAGCGGTCTTAAATAGGCTGAACGCATGAATTACAGCGGCAGGGGGGTGTTTTGTTTGTTTTTTTTTAGAAGGGGAAGCATCCCAATTGGCCGCCGAGGAGGGGGAGGAAACGGAAGCCGCCGCGATGCCCGTTGAGAGCATTGGAAGGGAAAGCCGTCCCCGCCACCGCCGCCGAGCAAGGGAAGCCACTGGTAAAGCCCGGGAGAAGCGCTGCCCACCATAGATGGGGTAGAGTGAACCAGAACCACCCGACCGCCTGGATTGGCACTACATAAAGTGCCCAAGTGCCCGATGGGTCAGTCCGCCCCTGCTCATCAGTCTACATTCAGTGAAAGTTCATGTACTGTGCAAAGTCTGAATGTGGAATGTTTAATGAGCTTGTTGCACAAATCACTTTATTACACTTTATGATATCTATTTATTTAATCCATATTGTGCACTATATTTGATTGGCTGCTTCTGCTTGGCACACACGCAAAATCGCACATGTCGATGACTGAAGACGTAACAGGAGTGAATAATAGTGATCAATGACCAGAAAAAAGAAATCCACTCCAGACAATTAAGGTGTATACAATCCCAATAACACAAATGTCTTATAATGCAGTTTATCAGTCCCTGTTTGTGGTGGCTGCATTCGTTTTCTTTTTTTTTTTTTTAGGGTTTTTTCTTCCCCCCCAAATCGGGCCAGCAACACACCTCCTTTTTAACCACTTCAGCTCCGGAAGATCTACCCCCCCCCCCCCCTCCATTTCCTGACCACTCCATTTTTTGCGATACCTACTGCGTTAATTTAATTGACAATTGCGCGGTCGTGCGATGCTGCAACTAAATAAAATGTGTTTTTTTTCCCCCACAAATAGAGCGTTTTATTTTGGTGGTATTTGATCACCTCTGTGGTGTTTATTTTTTGCGCTATCAACAAAAACAGACCGATAATTACAAAATTAAAAAAAAAAAAACAATATTTTTTACTTTCTGCAATAAAACACATCCAATAAAAAAAATGAAAAAAAAAAATCAAATTTCTTCACCAGTTTAGGTCAATATGTATTCTGCTATATTATTTTTGTTAAAAAAAAAAAATCCCAATAAGTGTGTACTGATTGGTTTGCGCAAAAGTTATCGCGTCTACAAACTGTGGGATAGATTTATGGACTTTTTTTTTTTGTTTTTATTATTGGTAATGGTGGCGATCAGTGACTTATATTGGGACTGCGATATTGCGGCGGACAGTCGGGACACTAACCGACAGTTTGGACACTTTGGGGACCAGTGACACTAATACAGTGTTCAGTGCTAAAAAATATGCACTGTCACTGTCGGAATAATGTAGCCACTCTTGGACAGCAACATTGTCTCCCTGTGAACAGAGGGTAGCGTTAGATGGACTTTACATAAGTGACTAATAAATTAAAGCCTGGTATGAGAAAAAGGAAGCTGGGACTTTGAATGAGGTTATTGATTTGTGGGGGTGAAATAATTTGAAAGTACAGTACACCCTTGGTTTGCGAGCATAATTAGTTCCAGAAAAATGCTTGTAATCAAAAGCACTTGTATATCAAAGCGAATTTCCCCATAAGAAATAATGGAAACTCAAATGATTCGTTCCACAACCATTTATTCATAAGTCCTTTCATAAAATGTCCATCCACAAATGGAAGCCTCCACAAGGGGATTAGAAGCAAAATCCAACGGGAGCTCCAGTGGAACCTCGGATTACGAGCATAATCCGTTCCAGGAGAATGCTCGTAATCCAAAGTACTTGCATATCAAAGCGAGTTCCCCCATTGAAGTAAATGGAAACTAAAATAATTCGTTCCGCATTGACTTTAGTGGCATGCAATACCGCATGCGCCCAGAAGCAGGGGGGGCGCCGGAGAGCCTCAGAAACGGCCGAAAAGGCCCGAGGCCACCTCGGCAAACCTCGGAAAGACTTTGTTCCCGAGATTTGCCGAGGTCAGCCGAGCTGTCCTCGGGCCTTTCAGTGCATTTCCGAACGGGGCCGATCGGCTGATTGGCGACTTTTGGCTCTGGCGCCCCCCCCCCACCTCAGGCCAAACGCGGTACTGCACACCGCTTTTGGCCTGAATCATGCTTCTTTTGCGAGACAACACTCGCAAACCGAGTTACGATTTTTAAAAATACAGTGCTCGTATTGCGAAACGCTCGTTAACCGCGTTACTCGCAATCCGAGGTTCCATTGTACAAAGTATTAAAGAGAAGAGAGGCGCCTCTAAGTGTTAGCAATATGTTGCTAAATCTTGTAGCTTCATTAAATGTAATTCATTGCTACAGTTAGAGGCGCCTCTCTTCTCTTTTATACTCAGTTGTGGCGTGACTCTACTCTTATATCAAGACATCGCTTGTATATCAAGTCAAAATGTATTAAAGAATGTTGCTTGTCTTGCAAAACGCTCTCAAACCAAGTTACTCTCAAGCCAGAGTTTTACTGTATATTTAATTGGCATATTGAGTAAGGTTTAATATGTATACACACACATACATGGTGTAGACTTCATAAATACTTTACATATACATATTAAATGGACGGCATATACAATTGACAAGAGATTTAATATGAATAAAATTAATTATTGCAAATTCATATATGTGCACGTCATTTAAATGACACTATGCAGTGTATTCAATGGTAAGAAAAACAGCCTGATCGTTTGGTTATAGATGATGAGTCTAAGTAGGTTCCTATCAGTAGGCTTGAGGATGCATCCTGAAATACCGACGCGTTTCGTGGATAATACCACTCTTCAGGGGGAGATGCATGCAACTATATAAAGAAAAAAAAAGAAAAAAAAGCGAGCAGACCAGTATGATCAAACGTTATACCCCTCAATGGGGAGGATGTGTACAAAAGAAAAGGGAGAGCGTTACCCATCCCTCTGAGTACTGATAAGTCTGGAAAATAGGGGACGAGGAATCAGAGGCTGCCCCAATTGTCTATACCGGGAGCTGTGGAAGGGGCCAGCAGGAGAGGGACCGGGTGCACAAAAATCATCCCCAAGAAAAAGAAATCCAGGTAGTGGTATAAGTGGGCTTCATGTCTAAAAAAAAAAATATATATATATATATATTAGGTGTACTATAAATACTCTATATTGTGAAAAGTAGCTAGAGCCCAATGCCAAAGTGCCGGTGGAGAAGTGAATGTGAAAGGAAAAAGTGTGTGAAGAGAGAAAAACAGATCAGAAATTAAATGAAAATGAAAGAAGGAAAAGGGAAAGGAAGAGAAAGAAAACAAAAAGGAAGAGAAAGAAAGAAAAGAAAGAAAAAAAGAAGAAGAACCAGGGATGGAGGTACATACCGTGTTCTTCATTCAAAGTCCCTAACTCCCCCCTTTTATTCAATAAATTAAAGTGATTGTAAAGGTAAAATATAAAAACAAACAAACAAAAAAACCATGTCATACTCACCTCCACTGTGCAGCTCGTTTTGCACAGAGTGGCCCCGATCCTCCTCTTCTTGCGGCTCCTCCCAACATCGTATAACCCCCTAGGAGAAGCGCTTCCCCGAGGGGGTTACTTTGCGGGCGCGCTCCCGAGTCCAGCATTTGCGTCCATAGAGGCCGAATGTATGACTTGGCCCCGCCCCCCGGCGCTCATGTCATTGGATTTTAGTGACAGCAGCGGGAGCCAATGGCTGCGCTGCTATGAATCTATCCAATCAAGAGCCAGGAACCCCGGGCAGAGAGACAGCGCATCTCCGTGGGTCAAGTTCGAGGGTTCAGGTAAGTAAAACGGGGGGGGGGGGCTGGGGGGCCAGTCACTGCCAGGAGTTTTTTCACCTTAATGCATAGGATGCATTAAGGTGAAGAAACATGAAGGTTTACAACCTCTTTAAAGCCAGACTCCAGCTGACACTTTTTTTTTTTACAAAACGTTTTAGACCCCTTTGACACTGGGGCCGTGGCCCCACATTGGCGCTAAAGCGCCGCTTGTCTTGGCGGCGCTTTAGCGCTGTTTAAGCGGAGCTTTTCGGCCGCTAGCGGGGGGGCTTAAAAACTCCCACATTGCGGCGCTTCCGAATCACTTTTCAGGCACTTCCAAAGCTGTATACAGCTCCCAAACAGAACAAGATGGAGGAAGAAAACCGAATGAAGACCAGAAGAAGATGGAAGAAGAAACAGGGAAAGAATAAGACATTAATAAAGAAATTTTCAAAAACCGTCTCTTATCTTTAACATTTTTAACACTTTTTTTGTGAAATGGTAGGGGTACATTTGTACCCCATTACCATTTCACACGGGGGGGCCGGGATCTGGGGGTCCCCTTGTTAAAGGGGGCTCCCAGATTCCGATAAGCCCCACGCCCGCATAACCCCACAACCACCGGGCAAGGGTTGTGGGGATGAGGCCCTTGTCCCCATCAACATGGGGACATCCTCCCCATGTTGAGGCCATGTGGCCTGGCACAGTTCAGGAGGGGGGGCGCTCTCTCATCCCGCCTTCTTTTCCTGCAGCCTGCCAGGTTGTGTGCTCGGATAAGGGTCTTGTATGGATTTTGAAGGGGACCCCCACGCCATTTTTTTTTTACATTTTGGAGCGGGGTTCCCCTTAATATCCATACCAGACCTGAAGGGCCTGGTATGGAATTTGGGGGGACCCCCACGCATTTTTTTTTTTACATTTTGGTTCGGGGGTTCCCCTTAATATTTATACCAGACCCAAAGGGCCTGGTAATGCACTGTGGGGGAATCCCAGGCCGTTTTTTGCAATGACTTTTATGAGTATTGCAGAGACCCGACAATTCATTATAGCAGCCGGCGCTACCGCTAGTACTTTTAAATGACTTTCTTTTCCTTTAGAAATGTCATTTTGCTCTCGTACTGTTGTAAATATGGGAAACATGCGCCACTTTACAGGCATACTATAGACACCCCCCCCCCAGGTACGAAATTTAAAGGAATATTTCACTTTTATTGTTTCACTTTAAGCATTATATAAATCACTGCTCCTGAAAAAGACGGCCATTTTTAAAACTTTTTTTTGCATTGATCCATGTCCCCTGGGGCAGGACCCAGGTCCCCAAACACTTTTTATGACAATAACTTGCATATTAACCTTTAGAATTAGCACTTTTGATTTCTCTCATAGACTTTTAAAGGGTGTTCCGCGGCTTTCGAATTTGCCGCGAACACCCCAAATTGTTCGCTATTCGGCGAATGGGCGAACAGCCAATGTTCGAGTCAAACTCATGTTCGACCCGTACAGACAGTCTATCCCTAGTGGTCACATATATGTGGCCTCTGGTTTTGTCTATAGATCAGCCTTATGCCCCGTACACACGATCTGAAAATCGGACGACACATCGTCCAACTTTTTCCGCTTACTAGTCGCTTACTAGTAGAAATTGAATAGGTTACTAAAGTCACGAAAATTCTCATATGACAGGAAAAAAAAATCGGGAGTGATGTAATGTGTTGTGGTGTATTTGTATTGTAATTTAGGACGACAACTGTACTGACTAAACAAACGATCTGGTATCGTACGCGCAAAATTTTTGTGCTTGTCCGTTCGAATATTATCGGAAGAATTGTCATAATATCGGATGAACTGTCGTTATCGGCTCTCGAAAGCTCTGTACTAACGATCCAATTATTGTAGGATCGCGTCAAAAGCGGTATTTTTCGTACGATTTTCAGGTATCCTGTGTACAGGCTATTAGGCTGGGTTCACACCAGTGCGAATCGGATGGTGATTTCTCCGCATCCAATTTGCATGTCAGGAGCCTGGGCTCTCTATGGAGCCGGTTCATACATCTGCGCAGCGGCTCCGTTTGCAAATTGCATAGAGGTCCTGTGCGTCTTTTGGTCCATTTCAGGTCCGAATTCAGACCAAAATTCGGGTTAAAATCAGACCTGAAATGGTGAATGGGAGACGCACCGGACCATCTCTGCTGTGAGCCACTCCAGTGTGAACCCAGCCTTGTGGCCCCATACACACGATCCGAAAATTGGACAAAACATATCGCTTTTTGAATCGATCATACGATAATCGGATTGATAGTTCAGAGCTTTTCGCAAGCCAATCACGACAGTTCATCCAATATTATCCAATCGGAAAAAAATGTGAAGATTTTTCTCGTATGATATCAGATCGTACAATTTTCATTTAATCAGTACAGTTGTCGTCCAAAAATACATTACAACACATGACATCACTTCCAATTTTTTTATTCGGTCGTATGAGAATTTTCGTAACTTTAGTAACCTCTCCATTTTCCATATGCGACTAGCATGCAAAAAAACCCCAAAAACGGACGATCTGTTGTCTGATTTTCACGTCGTGTTTACGGGCCATTGAACTCAATTTACAAAAGCTAACATACCAGGATAAGGATCTTCATTTTCAAAAAAGTGGCAGTTATTTTCAGCCAGTCTCAGTGAGTACAATGTGATTTGAAAATGACAGTCACGCAACTAAAATAAAGATCCTGATCTTTGTACTACAGTTTTCTAAATGGTGTAATATGGATAGCATTACCAGTACACGCAAACACAATCCAGCTGTCCTTAGTGCAACAGATCTTCTATATTAGACATGCGTACTGACAAAAAATGTGTTTGCTTTCGTTTCATTCGTTTTTTTGCTTTTTTTCGGAAATTCGAAAATTCGGAAATTCCCGAATTCCGAATTTCCGCATTTCGGATTTTCAAATTTCAAATTTCCAAATTTCTGAATTTTTGAATTTTCTAAATTTTTAAATTTCGGATTTTCCGAATTTATAAATTTCCTAATTTTCGGAATTCTAAAATTCAGAAATTCTAAAATTTGAAAATCCGAAAATTTGAAAATCATAAAAAAAATCAGTAAAATTTTAAATAACAAACTATTAAATTATAGGTACTTATTGGAATTTCCTTTCAAATTTGGCTGTTTGTGAACGTAACGAATACAAATTTATCTGAACAAATTGAATGGAACAAATTAATAATAAATAATAATAATCAAAAGGTTTTATTATTATTATTATTGTTATTTATTATTCTTAGATCATTGCGTTCACTAACCGCCAAATTTGAAAGGAAATTCCAATACCTATAATTTAATAGTTATTATTAGTTAGTTATTATTTCAAATTTTCGGATTTGAATTTTTTTGAATTTTCTGATTTTCATTCTTATTTTCGGATTTTCTCATTTCAAAATTTTTGAATTTTCCTAATTTCCGAAATTTCGAATTATAGAACTTCCGAATTTCCGAAATTTAGAATTTCCAATTTCCAAAATTTCCAATTTCTGAAATCTATAATTTTCCAATTTCTGGAAATTTAGACTTTCCGAATTTCCAAAATTCCGAACTTCCTAATTTAGCGTTTGAGGGCACAGCAGCAGCGTTTGATGGCACAGTGGCAGCCTTTGATGGGCACATTGACAGCGTTTGATGGGCACAGTGGCTGCGTTTGATGGGCACAGTGACAGCATTTGATGGGCACAGTGACAGCATTTGATGGGCACAGTGACAGCATTTGATGGGCACAGTGGCTGTGTTTGGTGGGCACAGTGGCTGCATTTGATGGGCACAGTGTTTGCAATTGATGATTTTTTTTCAAATTTTTTCTGCGGCCCCCCCCCCCCCCCCAAAAAAAAAAAAAATTTTGAGCACCAGCCACCACTGGTTTCCAAAATAACAAATGCAGTGCTTAGGGAATACAAAACCCCCCCCGGGGGCACTCTAGGAGTTGGCATTCAAAGGTTGAATGATAAGTGATATAAAATATGCTGGTGTGTGCAAATATACAATAAAAGTGACGAGTGCAAACAAAATAAATAAGTCAACTCATTTATGCATAACACACACAAAGGCTGAAGGTGCACGTGAACATAAGATACAAAATATCCAAAAGGAAAAAAAAGTCTATAATGGACAAAAGCACATCCAAGAACTCCTCTAGGCGATGTTGTACAGTCTATTAGAGAAGGCAGTGAAAGATGTATCCTCTAGTGATGACAAGATTACTTGATGGACACTATTTCCTATATTAGCGTTATGTTTAGCAACAGGTTCTATGCCCCAGTAGAAGAACACTAGTTCAAAACATGTCAGGTACATAGCCTGTTGTGCCCTCTATACCACACTATTCCTTTTTTTTTGTTTTTGAGATCACTCCATGTACACATCTTGATTGATGGTTTGTACGCTTTTTATCTTTTGTATCTTTTATGTTTTATCTTTTATGTTTGTATCTGTTGTTTTTATTGAATATTTTTTTTTTTACCTTGGATTCATCTGCACTATGTGGAGGTCTTTTTCACCTTTTTCTCCCATGTTTTGTGCTGTCTCCGCTGTGCAACATCTACCATTGATCCCTCGATGCAGACCTAGGTATACACCATCTTACTGCAAAGGTCCTAGTTGGAGACCCAGTGGAAACGATTGTCTTATGCTTGACTGACCCACCGCCGCTGGCTTGTGCGTCCACGTTTTGGGGTAAGGGTAGCCATTCCCTCTGTTGTTTTTGATGCACACCTGTGATCGCTGTATAGAGAAGCCGTGTTTTTCACATTTTGTCATCACTAGAGGATACATCTTTCACTGCCTTCTCTAATAGACTGTACAACATCACCTAGAGGAGTTCTTGGATGTGCTTTTGTCCATTATAGACTTTTTTTTTCCCCTTTTGGATATTTTGTATCTTATGTTCACGTGCACCTTCAGCCTTTGTGTGTGTTATGCATAAATGAGTTGACTTGTTACCGTATTTATCGGCATATAACACGCACTTTTTTCCCCTTAAAATCAGGGGAAAATCATGGGTGCGTGTTATACGCCGATCCCCCGCCGATTGTGAGCCTCTCGGCGGCTCTCGGCCGCTTTCGTCCGTGCTCGGCGACTTTCGGGCCGCTCTCGGTGGCTCTCGCAGTCCCGCGTGAGTGGGCGAAAGCCGCCGAGAACGGCCGAGAGCGGCCGAAAGCCGCCGAGAGTGGCTGAGAGCGGCCGAAAGCCGCCGAGAGTGGCTGAGAGCGGCCGAAAGCCACCGAGAACGGTTGAGAGCGGGCGAAAGCCGCCGAGAACGCTTGAGAGCGGCCGAAAGCCGCCGAGAACGGCAGCGCCATTTTTAAACGGGAGTTCAGTGTACTGACTAGTAAATGACACAGGGGCAAGGCTGCAATGATGGACACTGACAAGGCTGCAATGATGGACACTGACAAGGCTGCAATGATGGACACTGACAAGGCTGCAATGATGGACACTGACAAGGCTGCAATGATGGACACTGACAAGGCTGCAATGATGGACACTGACAAGGCTGCAATGATGGACAAGGCTACAGCTGAACACTGACAAGGCTACACTGACAGTGACAAGGCTGCAGATGGACACAGATAAGGCTGCATTGATGGGCATTTAAATGTAAGTTTTTTTCCTTAAACTTCCCTCCTAAAAGTTTTTTTCCTTAAAATTCCCTCCTAAACTTGGGGTGCGTGTTATACGCTGATAAATACGGTAATTTATTTTGTACTCGTCACTTTTATTGTATATTCGCACACACCAGCATATTTTGTATCACTTATCATTCAACCTTTGAATGCCAACTCCTAAGCACTGTATTTTTTTATTTTTTATTTTGTATACACAATCAGTCACGTTGTTGATGCTAGCTGCTTTTTTGTGATTCACTGGTAGCGAGACTTTTTCACATATTTTTTGCCACTGGTTTCTAGGCAAAAAAAAACAAAAACCGAGAGCTCAAAAAAACCTCAAAAACCCGTAGAAGCAGCTTCTTTGAGCTGCAGTGTGCATGAGCCCTTATTATCTGGATTTTTATGCCTGCGTCCTCCTGACATAGGAGGGATTAATTTGCATCAATGCTCCAGCAGATAAGGAGTTAATCATGGGGCTGATGTGAATGGGTCTGGTACAGGAGGGGTTGTTTGTCCCACCGATGTCACTGGGCTGGGTGGCCGATGCCATTGTTCTGGCAGAAGAGAGGTTAATCGATGGCTGATGCATGTCATCGGCACATAAAGGGTTAATCGCCTGTTGCGTCCTGGCAGGGGAAGGGTCGATCGGTGGTTGGAAAGCATTAGGTCTCTGCCCCACGCAGAGGCTGTCCAGTGGCTCTGGCAGGAAAGGGGTTCATGTGTGCAGCTGGTTCCTTTTTTTTCTGGGTAAGGGGGGTTGATCGATCAGCAACTGATGTCAGCGCCTTTCTGGCAGGGGAAGGGTCAATCGGTGGAGTTGCACGCACCTGGCGCGTAACAGGCTAATCAGTTCTGAAAATGTGATTGGTCTGACCATTCATGCAGGCGATGAATGTTGCACTGTAATGTGGAGGAGGCGAGGAGGGACGATCTGCATTGTATTCCCAGGACTGTCATCTGTCCACACTGCAGGGCATGCCACCTGTTATACAGAATGGCAGAGCACATTAAGGCCTTCCTACAACAGAAGGCATTCACATCTCTCATTCCATCACATATTCCAGAAATCTGAGGAATATTCCTCATTTCAGGACAGTGGGCGGAGACATACAAATCATTCGTTCAGCTTAACCACTTAAGGGCCGAGCCTCTTTTTAAGATTTGTTTTTTTTTTGCTAGAAAATTACTTAGAACGCCCAAACGTTATACTTTTTTTTTTTTTTCTAACACCCTAGAGAATAAAATGGCGGTCGTTGCAATACTTTTTGTCACACCGTATTTGCGCAGCAGTATTACAAGTGCACTTTTTTTTTTTTTTTAAATACACTTTTTTTGAATTAAAAAATAAGACAACAGTAAAGTTAGCCCAATTTTCTTTTAAATTGTGAAAGATAATGTTACGCCGAATAAATTAATACCCAACATGTCACGCTTGAAAATTGCGCCCGCTCGTGGAATGGCGGCAAACTTTTACCCTTAAAAATCTCCATAGGCGAAGTTTAAAAAATTCTACAGGTTGCATGTTTTGAGTTACAGAGGAGGTCTGGGGCTAGAATTATTGCTCTCGCTCTAACGATTGCGGCGATACCTCACACGTGTGGTTTGAACACCGTTTTCCTATGCGGGCGCGACTCATGTATGCGTTCGATTCTGCACGCAAGCTCGCCGGGACGAGGCGCGTTTAAAAAAAAAAAATTTCTTATTTATTTTACCTTTTTATTTTTTATTTTTACACTGTTCTTTTAAAAAAAATTGTGCCACTTTTATTCTTATTACAAGGAATGTAAACATCCCTTGTAATAGAAAAAAAGCATGACAGGACCTCTTAAATATGAGATCTGGGGATCAAAAAGACCTCACATCTCATATTTACACTAAAACGCAATAAAAAAAATAAATTAAAATGTTGTCATTTAAAAAAACTAAAAAAAAAAAGGCCCTTTAAGAACTATGGGCAGAATTGACGTTTGGACGTCGCTTCCGCCCTGCAATGGTATGGAGACGGGTGGGGGTTATCTTCCCCTCACTCATCTCCATACCCAGCAAGGAAGAGCATCCGATCGCCTCCGCCGCTGCAGACAGCGCCGGTAGGCGGCAGAGGGCACCGGAGCGCGGTGGGAGGGGGGGGGCCCTCTCCAGCCGCCAATAAAAGTGATTTTGCGGCGAATCCGCCGCAGAGACCATTATTATCGGAAACCGGACCGCCGGCCAAAAAAGAGGATACCGGGGTTATGGCAGCTAGCTGCTGCCATAACAAAGATATCCCTCTTCAAATTTAGGACGTACATCGGTGGTCCGGAAGTGGTTAATATTATAGAGCCATTTATTTCAGACTGCATACAGCTGTTTCTGGCTTTTTGGCCATCATCAATGCAGTGTACAGAAACTATGGCTGCTGGGGTATGGCCCGGGTATCAACGATCTATGGTTATGACTGTCAACAGTATGGTATACAAAGCAGTGGCGGCTGGTGGTCCAGTTTTTGGGTAGGTTGGTCGGTTGCAACCCCCCCCTTGTCGCTCGATCGTCAGCCCATCAGCCCTGCACTTACCCCATCTAGGTCATGGGTAGTGCTTCCTCCTCGTCGGCTTCACCCTAGTCTCCTCCTCCTCGGCATCACGGTGGCTTCCCCTGCATCTTCTCCCTATCCTCCTCTGCGGCCAATACGATCGCTTCTCCTCTCGGCCAGCCGGGTCTCAGGACCTGCTTTCTGATTGGCGGGCGGGAGGAGAACCTGGAAGACAATAGCATATTAATTCGCTATTGTCACACAACTGGGTGGGCTCAGTGCTCTGCGCCCCAAGTCCACTCTTTTTTTAAGCCAATTAGAGCCTCAGGCTCTAATCATGTGCTTCAGAGAGAAAAAAACCCATTGGAGACCATGCGTCCGGTGCCCAGCATGTAGATTAGGGGGCCAGATGCATTGCGCCCCTGTGCCCCTTATGGATGGGCCGTCACTGATACAAAAGGGTTAAAGGACATTATAGCTCTCTGTCTCTGTTGCAGTTGGTTTTTCAAACCAACCAATCAGGTTTCATGTTCACCTGAACGACCACAACATACAGGGATATACAATGTAATACTGACATATAATCACACACATAGGTTGGACTTGATGGACTTGTGTCTTTTTTCAACCTCACCTACTATGTATCTATGTAACTATGTTGCATTTTCCCAGAAAATACAAGATTAAAGCAGTATTAAACCCAAAAAAGCAAACATTTATTATATTGCAGCTTACCAATTCTTAGATGTGACGGCCGCATTCATTTTCTAGGCTTTCTTTCATCTATTTTCATCATCCAGCCAGTAAGTCTGTTCTTCAAAAAGCACAAGCTCTCCAGCAGAATGTATCAGTTTACATGTATGAGACAAACCAATTAACACTGGCAGGGGGTGTATAAAATGATCAGCTTTTACTTATTCATGTAAAACCATTATTCCAAAAAGGAAAAAAAGAAAAACTGTTTGCTTTAACCGATTATAAAGTGTGAGCTATAGTTTGGCTTTGATTTGTTAGTGTATCTAAATCTGCTAATACACTTAAAGTGGTTGTAAAGGCAGAAGGTGCACTGCATTCTAAGCATTAAGATAAAGAAACCTTCTGTGTGCAGCAGCCCCCCTAATACTTACCTGGGCTCCAAAAATCCCCCCCCCACAAAAACACTGAGCACTAATATGCATGCTTACCCCCTAAGCATAGATTCCCCCTCCCAGTACAAATCTGCGACCCCCCCTGCTGAAATCCCCCCTCTCAGCATAGTCTTTGCCCCCCTATTCCCCCAGCTCAAATCCCCCCCCCAAAAAAAAAAATTCACCCCTCTTAGCACAAATCCTCTTCCCCTAAAATTTCCCCCTCCTAGTACACATCTTCTCCCCCCACTTCAAATCTCCCCCCTCCCAGCACAAATCTTCTTATCCCCCACCCCCCATTCCAACAAACACAAATCCCCCTAGATCACCATTCCTAGCACCCACCCCCCTCAATTTTCCCTTCCTCAAACAGTACTTACCCCCTGACGCCCCCCCCCCCCAAACCATCCTTCCAACACAAATCCCCTCCCCCCCCAAATCTCCTTGTCCCACCTCCCATGATACCACAGTGTCCAGGGCACCCCTTGTCCAGGCCCTGATTTCTATAGACAGCAGCTCCAGATTTTTATTGGGTGTCAGTTTAGTAGGTGCTGGTCAAGCTACCCGAATGGGACGAGGTGAGCCTGGTTTGAGGAGATCATTTTTCAGAAGATTCAGTGATGTCGGAACGATTGCAATTGAACAAACGACAACTTAAAATGTGTTACAATAAGAAAGTACTGTATTTATTGGCGTATAACACTCACTTTTTCACCATGAAAATCGGGTGCAAATAGCGCGTGCGTGTTATGCGCCAATACTTCAATTTCAGCTGCCTCGGAGGCACATACAGTGAGAATCTCCTGTTTACTTGGCGGCCTCTGTAATAGGAAGTCAATAGATGGCAATGGCGAGGCTGCTGCATTGATGGCAATGGTGAGGCTGCATTGATGTGGACTAATAAGGCTGCATTGATGGCACTTGTGAGGCTGCAGGTGAGCATTAATCAGGCTGCATTGATGGGCAATGGTGAGGCTGCAGATGGGCACTGACCCTTATTTTGCTTCAAAGTTCCTTATTTAAAATTTAAGTTTTTTCCTGAAACTTCTCTCTTAAAATGAATGTGCGTGTTATACGCCTGTGCGTGTTATACGCCGATAAATACGGTAACTGTATTGGCTTTTCTAAAAAAAAAAAAAGAAGAAAAACCGATGTCGGCGGAGAATGTAATTTCTAAAAAGTAGTGAAATCATTTAGGCTCGCTCCCGCTCCCGCCAGAAATCAGAGATCTTTATTACATCTAAATTGCCGGCAGAGCTGTCCCAGCTGAGCGCCCATGGCGGAGTGGGAAGGAGGAGAAGGATAGAGGCTCCAAGGGACACTGATAAGAACAGAATTAGGTTTTCTACCTATCTACAGTATTACCCCAGAGAGCTGGCAGACTATGACCTTGAGTCTATAAGCAGGGACAAGCAACAAGTCCAGGTTTATTATGGCCCGACCACAGCATGCACTCACAATTCCTTCACGTTCAGGTGGCTATGTTCACCACTACAAGTGTCCTGTACCTGGACGAGGACAACTTGGCAAGAGGGTTTTCCTTGCACTTCCTGTTCTGTATCCCCTGGGGTTGATGACAGGGTATAACAGGGCACAGTGTGGCACGGGTGCCTGTAGGACACCTGGGCTGGGAGATCTTCTACAAACAAGGCGAACAACCTCATGCGCTCAAGGTGAATCTTCCAGCAAAGAAGAACCTCAGATGTTTAAACAACTCGAAACGCAGCAAGGATTTGCAGCCTCCTAAGGACTGGGGCAGGGCCGGGACAAGGGGTGGGCTGTGGGCAGGAGGGGCCGCTGCCCTGGGCACAATGGTTTATTGCAGAGATTGGGGCACCAAGGCCCTAACCCTAAGGGTGGGGGGGTGCAGTTTGGCATGTTTGCCCTGGGGGCTGGATGACTTTGTCCCGGCACTGAACTGGGGGAGCCCACAAAGAACACTAGAAAAAGCAAAAACAGAGGGCACATCCACATTTTGCATTACATTTTTAGAAATAATATAATAATAAATAAATGAATAATTTTATTGGAGAAATAAAACAGATGTCTACTCATAAACAGCATATGATATCAAGCTCATCAAGGTCCACAGTGTCCACATACCCTGGTCCACTGCCCGAGTCCCAAAATGGCTGACGCGTTTTGAGGGTAGGGCCTGTCTTCTTCTGGGAGATCTTGAAGTAGATGTGGCGTTGAAGACAGCGCAGCGGGCAAGCTGGCAGATGCAGGATCTCAGGTGGATCATGGTCAGGCAGGCGGATGTTGGTAACAACAGGGCAGCAGAGGTACAGAATCAGGATCCAGGACTTTCGACTGACTTTCTAACGAACGGACTTGCCTACACACGATCACACCAAAGTCCAACGGATTCGTACGGAATAACGTACGGCCGGACTTAAATAAGGAAGTTGATAGCCAGTAGCCAATAGCTGCCCTAGCGTCGGTTTTCGTCCGTCGGACTAGCATACAGACGAGCGGATTTCAATAGGAACTGGGTCCGGCGGAGTTCCGGCGGAAAGATTTGAAACATGTTCCAAAGCTAAAGTCCGTCTGATACGGCATAAGTTAACAAGACAGTTCAACATAAAGTGCAGTCTGTTTCTAACATCCCTAGTCCCCAACTCAGGCTTGTGGCTGCCCCAGCATACCTGCACAGGAAAGAGTGCATTCTTGGCAAAATCCATGATGGTAGTATCCAGTGTTGGCTGGTGCAAAACATTTTTGGGGTGGGGGGGGCAGCAAACAAACTCGCCCTCCCCCCCAGGTCCACACTCACCCCTCCATGGCATGGTCCCCCGGTACTCACACCTTCACGGCACAGTCCCCCCACACTCCTGCGCAGGAATATGGTGGCTAGCCCAATAATGAATGATGGTCCACTCCTCAATGGATAATGCTTTTCGGCTTTGCTGCCTCCAGGACATAGTCTCCCCTATGATCTGGAGAGTGCTGGTCCCTGGACTATATAGCCACGGGATGGAAGCCCGTTTATGTTTTTTTTTTTTTTTATTTCCACATGCTTGTGAGTAGATTTTATCATTTTTATACAAAATAAATTCACTACAAGGCTGGTGCGCCCTGTCTTCCTTTATTTTTCTACAGCAATAATCTCTACCTGCCTACAGGCCAGTCAAGCGCCCAGTGCCATCATATGTGGACTGGGAGAGAATATTCCTCAGCAGTGGTGGGCAAAGCCACCACCAAGGGCCTTCCTGTGCAGGAACATTGTTTGGGGCTCTCATTAAAAAAAAACTGCTCGAGTACAAGCAGGGGCGGACTGACAACTCATGGGGCCCCCGGGCAATAGGAGATTATGGGGCCCCCGGGCAATAGGAGAAGATTATGGGGCCCCGGGCAATAGGAGATTATGGGGCCCCCAGGCAATAGGAGATTATGGGGCTCCCAGGAAATAGATTATGGAGCCACACAGTATACACACACACATACAGTATACACACACAGACACACAATATACATACACAGTATACACACACAGAATACACATACACACACTGGAAGTACTGGAGAGGCGGGGCAGCTATAATCTTGGGATTTTTAAAAAAACACCGATTTTTACATACTGTACCTGGTTTTATTGAGGCTGGCAACCCTGATGGGGCCCCTTAGTGGCATGGGGCCCTCGGGCAGTGCCCGAGTGCCCGAATGGTCAGTCCGCCCCTGAGTACAAGCAATCATTCTTTGTGTAGTGCACTCTTTCTCAACTTGTTTACCATGGAAGAAATCATTTTTAGGTCTAGGGGAACCCCAGTAAAATCAATTCATTGGTGGACACTTGGAAGGGTACCCCTCTTACAGTGGTGGTCACAATGCCACCCCCAGAAACAGATGAAAGGATCATTGAAGTTGAGTCGTGTACATTGTTGCACATTTCAATTTCTTAAAGGGAAATTCAGGTCTTGGTAAGGTTGGGCTCATGTATATTTATGATACGGTGAATGTAACAGTCTCCGTTTCTCTTTTTTGACATTTGCCTCTCAGGAAAAGGAAAATCATTGATTCTCGAAGCACTTTGCCCATTAATTGCTTTGGAGGGCCTGGCACAGTTGCTCCCGCATGTACGCCATTGCACGCGGTCGCTGCATAGCCAATAAAACATTCCTCAGCAGGTTATTTTCTGTGAGCAGATTTGAGAATAGGCATCAGGACAGCATGTTAGAAGCAAAGCTCACATCTCACAGATGCAAACACGAAGGTCACATATAAATATTTATACAATTTATAATCTGCTGTATGTGGCGTGTGTGCGGAGGAAAGCAGCATGACGCTCTAGAATGTGCTATTATTAACCACACTCTTGAGTGACACTGCTGCTTACTGAGAAGCCAAAAATGAGTAAGAAATGTGTGGCAACAGTGCCCCCTGTGGCCATTTTGCTAACTGCGTGTCCCCAAAGTCTCCAGCATTATGGAAACTTCAACAATGAAACCACAGGCATTATTATTATACAGGGCATCAGACGGCAGACAAATTTGGGTCACCTGCATGTTCATGTATATGCAATGGAACAGCAAACAGGTAGAAACACCATATTATCAAAAGTATTGGGACGCCTGCCTTTACACGTACATGAACTTTAATGCCATCCCAGTCTTAAAGTTATTGTAAAAAAAAAAAAAAAAATAGCAAGCATGTCATACTTACCTCCACTGTGCAGCTCGTTTTGCACAGAGTGGCCCTGAACATCGTCTTCTGGGGTCCCTCGGCGGCTCTCGCGCCTCCTCCCCACATCAGATAACCCCCTAGGAGAAGCGCTCTCCTGGGGGGTTACCTTGCGGGCGCGTTCCCGAGTCCATCATTCGGCATCCATAGCCGCCGAATGTATGACTCGGCCCCACCCCCCCACCCCAGCGCCCGCGACATTGGATTTGATTGACAGCAGCGGGAGCCAATGGCAGCGCTGCTATCAATCTATCCAATCAAGAGCCGAGAACCCCAGGCAGATGGACAGCGCATCCCCGCCGGGTGAAGTTCCAGGGCTCAGGTAAGTAAAACTGGGGGAGCTGGGGGGCCGGTCCCTGCCAGGTGTTTTTTTAACCTTAATGCATAGGGTGCATTAAGGAGAAAAAACACAAGAGTTTACAACTCCTTTAAATCCGGCCCTGCAAATAGACTGTGCACTGGGCAAGAGCAGTTGCTCTAGAGCAGGGGTAGTGAATTAAAATTCAAGGAGGTACGGTCACTAAAAAAAAATTCCGGGCCAGGTCCGAATCACAAGTCTGTGCCGTGAAAGATTGTACGCGTCTTCTTTCCTTTTTTTGGCGCAAGTCGCACATTACTTACTGTTTCCTCCACACACTCTGGTAATACTCTGTAAATGTAAATGTCCCTGATAGTGTTCCCCCTTACATCAGGTGCCCCTACCACAGTAATTCATTACATAGGGTGCCCCCGTCAGACTACCCCCATAAATCAGTTACCACCGTGAGAGTACCCCCTGTAAGTGCATCAGAGTGCCCCTATACATCAGGTGTCCTTATCACATCAGGTATGCCCATCAGAGTGCTCCTTTACATTAGGTGTGCCCATCAGAGTGCCCCCTTACATTTGGTACCGTCATCAGAGTGCCCCTTTACATCAGGTGTCCCCATCACATCAGGTGTGCCCATCAAAGTGCCCCCTTACATCAGGTGTTCCCATCAGAGTGCCCCCTTACATCAGGTGTCCCCATCAGAGTGTCCCCTTACATCAAGTGTCACCATCAGAGTGGCGCTTTACATCAGGTGTCCCCATCAGAGTGCCCCTTTACATCAGGTGTCCCCATTAGATTGCCCCTTTACATCAAGTGTCACCATCAGAGCGCCCCTTTACATCAGGTGTCCCCATCAGAGTGCCCCTTTACATCAAGTGTCACCATCAGAATGCCCCTTTACATCAGGTGTCCCCATCAGAGTGCCCCTTTACATCAGGGGTCCCCATTAGAGTGCCCCTTTACATCAGGTGTCCCCATCAGAGTGCCCCTTTACATCAGGTGTCCCCATTAGAGTGCCCCTTTACATCAGGTGTCACCATCAGAGCGCCCCCTTACATCAGGTGTCCCCATCAAATTGCCACTTTATATCAGGTGTTCCCATCAGAGTGCCCCCTTACATCAGGTGTCCCCATCAGAGTGCTCCCTTAACATAGTATGTGTCCATCAGTGGGCCCCTACTAACATATGTGCCTATCAGCATGCCCCTATAAAATTAAATGTGCCCTTCAGCATGCCCCTTATTTTATGTTAAGGGGCACTCCGATGGGTACATTTATGTTAAGGGGCATGCTGATGGGCACATTTTGTGGGGGGGGGGTAGTCACCGGTACCGGGGTGTGTGGAGGCAATTGGGCAGCAGCGCAGCCACTTGTATGCCTGTCAGTTTACATACAATTCCGGGGGCTGCAGACACCAGGTTGTGTGTGAAACCCCTGCTGTCAGGTCAGTACGATGTATGGACCCGGAAGCGAAAGGGTTAAAAAAAAGGGGGGGGGGGAAACCCTCACTTGAACATGCCTAATGTGCCTAGTGGAAAATTCGGCCCTGTCTATTTGCCTTTAGTAAACCAACCCCATTATGTTGCCAAATCTCTGTGGACACCTGGTCATCCATACAGTATATGAGCTTGTTGATATCCCATTCCTAAGCCATAGGCTTTGAGTTGGATCCCCTTTAAGGATAAAACAGCCTCCAATCCTTTGGGAAGCCTTTCTGCAAGATTTTGGAGTGTGTTTGTGGGAATTATTACCCATTCAGCCAAAAGAGCATTTGTGAAGTCAGGATGTTGGACATTGCCCAACAATCAGCATTCCAACTCATCCCAAAGGCGTTCATTAGGGCTGAGGTCAGGGCTCCATGCAGGTCACTTGAGTTTCTTCACACCAAGCTCATTAAACCATGTCTTTATAAAGATTTTCGATAAGAAGACCTCTTTGCAGTTAATCCCGAAGGTGTTCAGTAGGGTTGAGGTCAGGGCTCTGTGAAGGACATTCAACTTCCGACACACCAAACTCATCGAACCGTTTCTTTGTGGCTGGCTTTGCAAACGGGGCACATGTATTTTGAAGCAGAAAAGGGGTCTTCCCCAAATTTGAGAGAAAACACATTTGCCTAAAATATCTTTGTATGTTGTAGCACTAACGGTACACGTTCATCGGCAACACCTGAACTCAAAGGATATCTACATACCTTTAGCCATATGGTGTATTGTACTTACAGGCACCTCAACATATTGACTGGACAAGGTTTGCTCATTTATAGAATCCTTCCTTGAGGTCTCTCACCTGGTGGCGTCCGTATTTGCTTGCAGAAAAGATATTGTAGTCTGATGCAACCAAAATTGACCAAGCACAATCGTGTTTTGTCCTTGGCCTGGGCCATATAAGGGTTAACATTATTGTTACAAGGAGGATTCTTTTTAGGGCTAAAGTGGTTGTAAAGGCTGAAGGTTTGCATGAAGGTAAAAAAAATCTTCTGTGTGAAACAGCACTCCAGCCCCTAATATTACCTGAGCCCCATCTTGATCCAGTGATGTGCATGAGAGCCTGGGCACTCCTGGGTCTCTCCCCCCTCATTGGCCGATTATGGCTCCTACTACCGTCAATCACAGCCAGTGAGCAAATGAGAGAGAAGGGGTGGAGCCGAGCCATGATCCGTGTGTGAATGGACACAAGGAGTAGTGGCTCAGGAGCGAGCCTGCTTGGGTGCACCTATAGCAAGCTGCTTGCTCTGGGAGCACTTGGCAGGAGGGAGGGGCCAGGAGCACCAGTGAGGGACCAGAGAAGAGGTGAGGAGGAGAGCAGCTAAATATAATATAGTTTGTTTTTTAAAGTAAAAAAAATAACCAAACTTTTAATATCACTTTAAATCAAGAGGTAATGTTAGGGTTACAGTGATGGTTAGTGTTAATGCTAAAGGAAGGGTTAGTGTTAAGGTTACATTGGGCAGCAGTGTTAAGAAGGAAGGTTAGTTTTAGGGTCATAAGAAGGGTTAGTGATACCCTTACAGGGAGAGTTATTGTTGAGTTTCATTCTTGGGAAGTGTTAGGTTAAGAGGAAGGGTTTGTGCTAGGGTTACAGGGAGGGGTAGTGTTAGAGTTACGGGGAGGGTTCGTGTTGGGGTTACAGGGAGGGTTAGTGTTGGGGTTACAGGGAGGGTTAGTGTTGGGGTTACAGGGAGGGTTAGTGTTGGGGTTACAGGGAGGGTTAGTGTTTAGGGTTACAGGGAGGGTCAGTGTTAGAGTTAGAGGTAGGGTTAGTGTTAGGGTTACAGGGAGGGTCAGTGTTAGGGTTACAGGGAGGGTTAGTGTTTAGGGTTACAGCGAGGGTCAGTGTTAGGGTTAGAGGCAGGGTTAGTGTTAGGGTTACAGGGAGGGTTAGTGTTAGGGTTACAGGGATGGTTAGTGTTAGGGTTACAAGTAGGGTTAGTGTTAGGGTTACAGGGATGGTTAGTGTCATTGTTACAGGAAGGGTTAGTGTTAGAGTTACAGGGAGGGTCAGCGTGAGGGTTACATTGAGTGGTAGCGTTGAGAAGGAAGGTTAGTTTTAGGGTTATAGGGAGGGTTATTAGTAGGGTTACATCATGGGATATTAATAGGTCAAGAAGGAAGGTTTGTGTCAGGGTTACATGAAGAGTTAGTGTTAGGATTACAGGGGGACAAGTGTTAGGATTACAGTGAAAGTTATTGCTGGGGTTACATCATAAGGTAGTGTTAAGGTAAGAAGGAAAGTTATTGTTATGTTTACAGGGAGGGGTAGTGTTATGGTAAGAGGGAAGGTTAGTGGTAGGGTTATGGGAAAATGTATCGGTAGGGTTACAAGGATGGGTAGTGTTGGGGTAAGAGGAAAGGTTAATGTTAGGGTTATGGGAAGGTTTATTGGTGAGGTTACAGGGAGGGTTAGTGTTGGGGTAAGAGGGAAGGTCAGTGTGAGGTTTTGGGTTGGTGTTAATGGGAGAAGATCATTAAAGGATTAGAGAGAGGGTTAGTGTGAGGAGGGGCCTTGGATTCAGGCATTGTTCTCTGTCTCAGGAACTCTGCACTGCAAATTACAACAGCAATGACCTCCAGGGGCTGAAATCGAATGTATCAATGTGTATCAATGTATCAATGTGTTTACATTTGGGAACTCATCTGCAGCGCAGCTTCTTTCAGGCAAGGGGACGCCAGCGTGTGTGCGCCAGGAGGAGGGAACTCAGGAGACTGCAGCATCAGTTGCAGTCCCTGCAGGACCTTAATCACTGCAGGACACCAAGCAGAGCCTGAAAGGACACTTCGAGGAAGAATCCAGGCACATTGTCTTCCGTGCCAAGGTGGAGAATCTTGAGAAAGGTGAGAAGTGCAATTCTTTCTTTTTCAGGAAACTTCACTCAGGACACACACCCTTGTCAGAACTGCGTGACGAGACCGGAACACTCCAGAAGGGGAAGAAGGCTGTGATGCAAGTGGTCAGCGACTACTACACCAACCTCTACTCCCCGAAAGAAATGGACACTCAGGCGGCCGACAGGTTCCTGTCAGGTATCTCTAACCAAATTGATCCTGCAGGTTCATCAACCGTCAACGCCCCCTTGGTGTTGGAGGGGCTGCACTCTGTCGCTAAATCCTTTAGGCGGGGCAGGACCCCGGGCTGCGATGGTCTCCCAGTAGAGCTCTATGTAGCACTGTGGGATCTCGTGGGCCCGGACCTGCTCGAGCTGTACGAGGAGATGGTGGTGGAGGGCAGAATGCCTCCGTCACTGAGGGAGGGGATGATCACGATTTTGTATAAGCGGAAGGGGGAGAGATCGGATCTTAAAAATTGGCGTCCGATCTCTCTTCTGAACGTGGACTACAAAATCCTCGCCAAGGTCCTGGCCAACAGGCTGAAGTCTGTCATCGGACAGATCATCCACCCGGATCAGACTTGCGGCATTCCTGGTCGCAGGATTGCGGACAGCCTTGCGCTTGTCCGGGACACGGTCCAGTACATTCATGGCCGCCGTGTGCACGCGGCCCTGGTCAGTCTTGACCAGGAGAAGGCCTTTGACCGTGTCTCCCATGAGTTTATGTGCAGAGCTCTGCGCAGGTTTGGTCTTGGGGAAATGTTTTGTTCGTATGTGAATGTAATGTACACTGACATTTCTAGTTTGGTGCTGGTAAACGGCTGGAAAACTGACCCCTTTCCAATTTTGTCTGGGGTCAGACAAGGCTGCCCTCTCTCACCTCTGCTTTTTGTTTGTTGTATAGAGCTCTTCGCCCGAAGCATCAGATGGAACCCAGAGATCAGAGGGATCACCGCACCAGGACCGGACAGACGGGAGGTCAAGTGCTCACTCTACATGGACGACGTGACGGTGTTCTGTGCTGATCGGCGCTCCATCGACACACTCGCCCAGACCTGTGAGGACTTCGGCCAAGCTTCAGGGGCAAAGGTCAATTGCGGGAAGTCGGAAGTCATGCTCTTCGGAAAGTGGTTCCTGCCTTCTTCTGCGCCCATTCCCTTCAGCGTCAAGACGGACTTCATCAAAATCCTTGGGGTCTGGTTTGGAGCTGAGGGCGCAGCCCTGAAGTCCTGGGAGGAAAGACTGTCAAAGATGCGACAGAAGTTTGGACTTTGGAGCCTCAGAGAACTCACCATCGAAGGCAAAACACTGGTACTCCGCAGCGAGATCCTCCCTGTGTTGCAGTACCTCGCCCAGGCCTGGCCCCCTCGGGTTAACACCTGTAAGGCCATCACCAGGGCGGTGTTTCACTTCATCTGGAGCTCCAAAATGGACAGAGTGAAGCGGGCGGTTATGTTCAAGGAACCCCTCAAGGGCAGTAAGGGCGTGCCCGACATCGCTACCTTATTGAGGGTGTGCTTTGCTTGTAACTGCATCCGCAGGACATTGGTTGACAGAACTGTGGACTCTGGCAGTAACTCCATGTCCCGTTATTTCCTCCTGCCTCTTTGGAGGACCCTGGGATGGGACAAATGGGACAGCTCCATCCCCTACAACTGGGACACCCCTTGGTACTACTTGGACACCTTCAAGTTTATTAAGGAGCTGGGGCTACATGGAGTGAAGCCCGACTTGTGGAAGCCAAAAACTATCCACAAGTTGATCAGAGCATCGGACATTGTCGAGACTGTTCCAGGCCTCCCTACAGCCACTTGTAAAGTGGTCTGGAGGAATGTTTCTTCAAAGAGACTCACCAACAGGCACAAAGATCTGGCATGGATGGCAATCCAAGGGGGGTTGCCACTCCGGACATTCATGCATGCCAGAAACCTGTGCAGATACAGGCACTGCCCCTTTTGCATCATCCAGGAGGAAACTGCTCTGCATGTTTTCTGGGAGTGCCCCTTTGCACAGGACCTGTTGAGGGCCTTGGAACCTGAACTCAAAGACTTTGTGCCACAGACTGCTATCACACACTTTGGTGTGTTGAACGGACTCTTCTGTGGAACTCATTCACAGGAGGACATTGACGGTGCCTGGCGGGTGCTGTGTTGCTTTAAGGACGCTTTATGGTGCGCCAGGAAGCGCCTCATCCACCAGCGGGAGAGGATGTCCATCGAGGACTGTCGCAGACTGGTTCACAGTCTGCTCAGAGACTATCACTTGATGGACTTCAAGGAGGAAGAGGAGGTCTGAAGATTTCCCCATCCCCCTCCCTCTCCCCCGTGTATCCTTTGGCAGTTCAAATAAAGCTTCGGGCCTGTGAACTCTTTTTTCCCTCCCCTACCCCACCTTCTCCACCCCCCCCATCACACCCGTTGCCCATTTGAATGTTATTTGACTGTATGACCGGACTTTTTGTGAAATGTTATTGAAGTACTGCTTTCAGGGTAATGCGGCGTCATGCATGATGTGATGTTTCGGGGTATTATTACTCTGCACAACACATTAGGCATCATACCGCAGGATGAATGTAATTTATTTGTATGCTTGGCATGTATTGTTATGTAGTGTATTTATGCGCTGCGTCGCAATACTGAATGTACCCTGTTTAAGTATTTGTTTTTTGTATATTTTCTTGCAAAATAAAGTATACATTTTCAATCAAAAAAACTCATCTGCAGGGATTTCACTATCAGAGTCTCTGATTGGCATAGGAAACTTATCAGCTCTAATACTGTGTACACACGACCGGACTGAATCACGTCAGACTTTTCGATAGACTTTCAACTGACTTGTCTACACACAATCACACCAAAGTCCGACGGATTCGACCGTGATGACGTACGACCGGACTAGAATAAGGAAGTTGATAGCCAGTAGCCAATAGCTGCCCTAGCGTTGGTTTTCGTCCGTTGGACTAGCATACAGACGAGCGGATTTTTCGACCGGACTCAAGTCCGTCAGAAAGATTTGAAACAAGTTTTAAATCTAAAGTCCGTCACATTTTCGACAGAAAAGGTATGCGGCAGGTCCGGTGAAGCCCACACAAGGTCGAATTGTCCCACAGATTCGTTCCGTTGGACAAGTTTGGTCGAAAAGTCCGGCCGTGTGTACACGGCATAAGGCTCGATTCACACTAATGCGTTTTTGATGCATTTTGCAGGAATGCAAGGACATTTTTTAACATGGGTTCCTATGGAACATGTTCACATCAATGCATTTTTGTGCCTCTGCGTTTTTGGAAAGGGTCGGGGACTTTTTTCCGTAAAATGCAGTGTTTTGAATGTAATAGAATTCAATGGACCCGCATCCAAAACGCAAGTACCGCATTTTTACTGCAATTTTTTTTTTTTATTCTTTTTATTCGTTTTTTTTTGTCATATAAGGTATACAAACATAAACATAAAGTCCGAGAGGGCAACATACCCTCTCTCCTCTTGGCCTCGCAGGGCCATACTTCAGAACTAACATAGTTCAACAAAACAACCTATATAAAAATTCTAATCTAAAAGACGGGGACACACCCCCTTGTGACGTCACGGACCCATCATGCCCCAGGCGGTGACATCACAAGGGGGTGTGCCCTACGGAAGACGTAATCCGATTGCCACGCCTCCATCGTTATTTAAGAAATGCAGGACATTGGCGCCGACAGATCAGCAGGACGCAGCATCGGAGGAGGGTCGTCGGCGGGAGCGGCGGCAGAGGAAGAAGAACACTGAACAAAGAAGACAGAAGAAGAGCAGAAGAAGAAGCAGGGGGAGAAGGAGAAAACCGGAGGATGAAGATGCGGGAGAAGATGGAGGAAGACTGGAGGAAGAAGCGGAGAAGAAAAAGATTTTTAATAAAAGACTTGTCAAAAACTGTCTACTGTATTTTTTAACACTACACTACTTTTTTTGGTGAATGGGTAGGGGTACAATGTACCCCATACTCATTCACATAGGGAGGGGCCGGGATCTGGGGGCCCCCTTGTTAGAGGGGGCTTCCAGATTTCGATAAGCCCCCAGACTCTGACAACCACCGGGCAAGGGTTGTCGAGAAGAGGCCCTTGTCCCCATCAACATGGGGGCAAGCACCCATCCCCCCATGTTGAGGGCATGAGGCCTGGCATGGTTCAGGAGGTGGGGGGGCGCTCGCTCGTCCCCTCCCTTTCCTGACCTGCCGGGCTGCATACTCGGATAAGGGTCTGGTATGGATTTTGGGGGGACCCCCATGCCATTTTTTTTTTCAATTTTGGCATTTTCCGAATCCATACTAGACCCAAGGGCCTGGTATGGACCTAGGGGGGGACCCCACGCTGTTTTTTCTCTCTATTTTTTTTTAAGCCAGCAATTCTTTTTTTTTTTTACATTCAGCGGGAAGCCTGCTGACAACTGATGACTCATCGGTTGTTAGGGACGCGGCGGCCGGCTTCCCGGCCCACTCCTTAGCAACCAGCTATATACAGTGTAAGAAAAAAACGCAAATCGCGGCAAAATCGCTGTAAAAACGCGTGTCCAAAACCGCGGCAAGCACCGTAAAAAGCACTGCAGAAACGCTCAAAAGCAACATGCATAGATGTGCATCGAGCCTTACTCTTCATCATCTTCTTGAACCTGAAATATCAGTTATGGGTGGAGTGACCCTTTGCTTATAAGGACGGTGCAGATGAAGGATGGGAAAATTAAGTATTTATTACAAATAGAGTCAGAGGATTAGATACATCAGCTCAGCATGCCTGCAAATTATCTTAACATTTCGGAAATTATTAGAGTCCTCATCTGTACATTATTAGCAGGAAATTTCCATATTTCCAAGAAAAGTATAATTTCCCCTCCTTCTCCTCATCCTTCAGCCCCAACCCCCATAACTGTCAGCCACGAAATAATAGACAAGATGCTATTATTTTAAGGGACTCTCTCATGAAGCAAAACACCCGTGTGAGAGGGTTCTGGTGGAAGCTGTATTACCATTCTAGAACTAATATAAACCACATGAGTTGGGAATGGCTCCCACCTTCCCATGTCGGTATTTTGCTTTGTGACCGAGTCGCTAGATTTTTGTTCGGACTTCGCACAGCACTATTGCAAATTAACTAAATAACAATGTAATTTCAGGGGGGAAAAATATCCCTCAAGGATACAGTGCTTATGAGATCCAACAATCATACACATGCTAAATCATTTTTCAAAAATAGCTTACCTAGCCCCCTCTCCCCTCTGGCACATCATACTGCCAATGGTGGGGTTGGGCACAGACATGGTAGGACTACCCCTGAGCTATTTTACCATGTCTAGTGTTTCAGAATGCATACCTCCCAACTTTTTGAGATGGGAATGAGGGACCCCTTTCAGCAAAAGTATTCAGGCATAGGACACACCCCTTGCCACGCCCCCTTTAAGGAGAATTGTACAAAAAAATAAAACAAGATTGCTTAAACCCACAAGTGCTTTTTTTTACCACTACTAGTCCTTTATATTGGCTTTTGGAATTTACAAATGCAGCAATTTAGAAATCAGATGAAAGGTTTAGTGCTGGAAAACACTTTTTGATAGATAAAAAGTGCATTTTATTGTCAACTATATAGATCAGACCAAAATGAGGGACAAATAGGGAGGAATAAGGGACAGAGGGACAATGCTCCAAATCAGGGACAGTCCCTCGAAATCAGGGACAGTTGGGAGCTATGATAATGTTTTAAGCCATTACCAGCAAATAAAGCCTGCCAATCAGAGGCAGATTGACAATAAGGCAGGGATCCTAAAGCAGCAACTAGATGGACAAATTGTTTAGTGACAACTGTGGACAAATGTAAATATAGACCTTATAGTGAACCTGTAGCCAGGCTATGGACATTCAAGTATTAAAACATACACTTAACAAGCAGTGAATGAGTTGAAAAAAAATCCAACTGACCTTTGTAGCTACAGGCACTGTAGAGCAATCATCCCCAAATTTCACAGCAGAAGTCATCCAAGTCTTTCTCTCAGCAGCCCGTAACTCACCTTGCTACCTTTTCCATCAGTGAATCAGCAGCTCAGCTCAACTTTTTTTTAGTCAGAAGGAACTTAACAGCTCAGCTCCCTCCACTCCCCCCCTTCCTGCAGTGATTGAGCAGCTCACCTGCCCCTGATCCCCCTCTGTGGTGTCTCAGCAGTAGACATGTTCAATTTGTTTCAGTCCGAATTTAAATTCGGACACATTTTTGCTTTTTCCAGGGATTCGGGTGTATCCAAATTTCCAAATGAAATAGTAACAAATTTTGTTGAAATTTGTTAAAATTCATTTAGTTTATTAATTTTCTAACAAATTCCAAATTTTCAGAACGATTCAAATTCGGATCGGTTGAAAAATGATTGACCGATTCAAATTCTATATGAAGAATAGCTGGTTGTTGAGGAGCGGGCCGAGAAGCCGGCCACTGCGTCTTTAACAACTGATGACTCATCGGTTTCCCCGCTGAGAGCTGAAAGGTAAACAAAAGAATGCAGGCAATAGGAAATTCAGTATAAAAACAGCGTGGCCCCCCACCCCCCCATCCATACCAGGCCCTTTGGGTCTGGTATGGATTCTAAGGGGAACTCCACACCAAAAATTTATTAAAAACGGTGTGGGGTCCACCCCAAAATCCATACCAGACCCTTATCCGAGCATGCAGCCTGGCAGGCCAGGAAAGGGGGAGAGGAGCGGATGCCCCCCTCTCCTGAACCATACCAGGCCACATGCCCTCAACATGGGGGGTGCTTTGGGGCAGGGGGCTCTGTTGATGGGGACAAGGGCCTCTTCACCAGAACCCTGGGCTGTGGTTGTGGGGGTCTGCGGAGTGGGGGGGCTTATCGGAATCTGGAAGCCCCTATGTGAATGAGTATGGGGTACAAAGTACCCCTACCCATTCACCAAAAATGTGAATAAAGACAGTACACAAGTTTTTGACAATTCCTTTAGTAAAAAATAAAAAACAATGTCCCCTAAAGTAGATCCATCCTCAATCCGACCGCATGCCGCACCGCCAGACCAGAAAAAAAAAACCTCCAGCCTCGTTGAAGGCTCCTGCGGACTGCCGGTGATCTTTTTAAAATAGCCAATTCATCGAGATCTCCAATCACCAGCAACCGTATACACTCCGGTTTTCACAGGACAGCAGCTAAGGAGGAAAAAGTTGTCGCCGCCCCTTAGGCGGCCATTTTGTTGGTTAGTATCGGAGCGGACTAACAATGTCGTGTACTGGAGTGTGTACGGTTGCTGGTGTTGTGTCAAAACAGTAAGTCATCAATTTCGAATTACTGATTGTTTACAGTAACCGGAAGTGAAGTAATTGGAGATCTTGAGGAATTGGCTATTTTGACAGAACACTTGCTCCCCTGTCTGACATTTTATTAATAAGGTAAGGGGCGAAGTCACCCGATGACATTGGCGGGCGACCCCGCCCTCTTGTAACGTCATTGACTCAGCATGCCCTGTTGAATGTCTGTAATCTAGCCACAGGTTCACTTTAAATCCCAATTCCAGTCAAAACTTTCTTTTTGGCCCTGGATAGTTTGAGGAAAAAGCTTAAACTTCTGTCAGGTTATCAGAGCTTAAACAGAAATTCAGTAACCTCCGGGGAATATTTTATCAAATACATTTTATAAAGGTGAAAAGTGATGCCTTCATAAATAATCTCTTCTTAGGAGCAGTCTATAGAAGGCTCACACAATTACCATCCCTGATAGAAGGCTAAAATATATACATTTTATTTATTTAGCAAAGATCCATATTTGCTAAAAAGCATGTGCAAACCCTCACAAGTCAACCATTACATCTAAAAGAAGACATCTATTGTTATACTTCACAGGCCGAGCCCAAAGATATTCTGTATTCCAATATATATGAGGTAGGATACCTGTGGATTCTTTTATTTAACAGTTGATATTTTCTGATACACCATAATGAGCGATCGTTATACAAAGTATCTTTTGGGATTGTCCTGTCTTGTAGTACAATACATAGTTCTTTTAGATATGATGATTGATGGGTCATCTTTTGCACATGCCTTTCAGCAAATATGGATCTTTGTAAAAAAATAAAACGTATACTGTATCTTTTTAGATATCTATCTCTGGTGGTAGCTGTGTGAGCCTCTAAGCTGTCTATACTCTAGTAGAATTTTCTTTTAACTAAGAATTTTACGCCCCCCAGGCCACATCCGACCTTTTTTTTTTTGACAGTAAGAGCCACATCCGACCTTTGACTGTCCATGTCCAACCCACGTGAAGTTGGGAGGGTTCCTTGGATTCAGGCCAACCAGTCTGCAGGATGGTGAAGACTGTGCTTCCGCCCTCATTGGCCTTTTGTTCGCCAAGTTAGCGGTGGCCACAACTAAGCCCTGTAGGTGCCAACCCTTGAGTAACAAGAGAGGACCATGGGAGGTTGGCAACAAGGATATGATGCAGGGGAGGGCATGTGGGGAGGTGCTACCAGATCCCACTGTCCACCCCACAGGTAAGGGGCAGAGCCTACACCCCCTGTACTTGGCCTTAACTTCCACCTGGTTTTGGACATGACATCACACACCGGGAGGCCTGTATAACAGTGGAGGCCTTCCACAACAGTCCCGGTTTCTCATAAAGCCCCTTTGGAAAATGAATTGTCCACCCCTGGCCTAAGGAGACCATCTGGTGCACTTGTCAATTTTTACTCCTACTTCTCAGTTGGAGAGTTCATTGCTCTGTGGGGGGGGGGGCTCGTCCTTTGTGGAAGAGCTGCTGTGGTTATCAAGTCATCAAGTCCAAGCAATACCCACCTATTGACTTATCCAGTTCCAACGGGTCACATCTATATTTTTCTTGAACAACAAACACTGTGAGGCAGTTGGATCACAGGCAACTTTTCTGTAGTCGGAGGATGGACTAGTGTACAGGACCGATCCAACATTCCCAAGATCTTTCAATGGCTTCTCACATGACAATGCACTCTTGGATTGGCCAGACATGACTGAGCCTACATGTGAATGTGACACCCAAAAGGAACAATAGCTATTATCTAGCCAAGATAATGCTTTTCACCAGCGAAGATAATACTTTTCATCGACCTTCGTATTTCTCATGGCTGGTAAAGTGCCTCCGTCGTCCATGGTGCCCCCCCCCCACCTTCATCACATTATCTTTCCCATGTTTAGACAAAGTTATCTGCTAAAAGCCTCAGTGACATTCACAAAAACTGCTAGGGCATGGAGATTTCGGGTAGACCTCATTTTAGATTGACATTCCTTTACAATCTTTGTGAAGTGCATTATATTTATAGTTGTTTTGTGCGATGCGTCTGGAGGTCAGATAATCCTAAAGTAGATGTAAACCCAACCACTAAACTCTCAACTTTAAAAATGCGCCTTTAATAATATTTTTAAATCTGCAGCTTCCATTGGAATAATCCCTGGTGATCCTGACATAAAGGGGTTGATTTACTAAAGGCTAATAGACTGTGCACTTTGGAAAGTGCAGTTGCCCTCTGCAAGGGCAGTTGCTCCAAAGCTTAGTAAATGAGGTACGGCTTCACTTTCCAATCACGTGCAAGGAAAATAAAAAAAAACAGCATATTTGCTTGTACATGATTGGATGATGGAAGTCAGCAGAGCTTCTGCTCATCTACTAAGCTCAGGAGCAACTGCACTTTGCAAAGCGCACAGTCTATTTGCCCTTAGTAAATCAACCCCAAAGAGTCTTGTTCGGGCATCTCTTCTTATAGGGTGACAATGCTCTATCTTGGCTACTACTTGTGCTGCTGCGTGGTTGTCAGGGAGATGCTGGCCATAGTGAGTGCAGCAGATGGGCGGAGGCAGAGGCCAAGGCGCATGCGTGGTCAAGGACAACCTTCCTGGCAGGGATGTCCGCGCGATCGTGCGTTTGCCCGTGTGCATGCGTGAACGTGCGCGCGCAAATGTGTGCCCGCGCCCCTTAGCATTGGCGCCAAATGCCATATATAAGGATGGCAGATGCACTAGGGCCTTGCTGTCTGGTCTGCAGCTTTCCCCTGTATCCTGCTTCTGTATCCGTCCTTGATCTGATTCTGACTCGGTTTCCTGACCATCCTGATATTCTCCAACCCTGACCCCAGCTTGCCTTGACCTCAATTTCATCTGTATCTGCTTGATTCTCTGTGGCCAAACCTCTGCATGAACTTTGACCATTCTCTGCTTGAGGTCTCCGATGTACCCGATCTTCCGTGTATGACCTGGCTTGTCTGATTCTGCACCAGTCTCCACAGCTTCCACAGCCTCCATGTACCTGCATCTGCAGTACACCTGCATCCACAAAGTGCCTGCATCCGCAGCCAACCAGCAGCAGCCACCCATGCTGCCACCTGCCTCTCCCGCTTACCGGCCAACTGAGAACAGCGCAGGCACTCCTACCCCACCGTGCTCTCGCGGCCGCTGTTGTAACCTCAGTGGTCCTTGAACCGGAGCTGTAGGAGAGGCCTTCCTCTGCTCGTCAGGCTCTGCTCTAAGGTACGTGACAGTAGTCGCCCTGCCACACAGACTTCAAGTGGAAGTTACAAGTGTCCATTTCAACACACATTACACACGCATGGTCTGTTGTTGTCACCATCAGACACCTGCCCTGACAAATGCCTCGCAGGTAGGGTTGCCACCCTTTTCTTCAAGTCAAACCCGAACACATTAGCCGCGCACAGGAATTTTCTTTTTTATACATATATTTTGCTAATAAATAACATTTCTAATCATATGAAATTAATAACAAGAGTTCCCCTTTACATCAGAGTCCACAGAGTTCCCCTTTTACATTTGAACTCGCAGAGTTCCCTTTCACTGTAAGGTGGGGACTTTTCAGACTCTGACATAAGGGAGAACTCTGGGGACTCTAACATGAGGGATGCTCTGGGAACCCTGATTTAAGGGGGAATAAAGAGAACTGTGATGTACGGAAAGAACTCTGATGTAAGGGGGTAACACTGTGGCCTCTGGTGTACAGGGGAACTCGGATGTAAGGGGTGCTCTGAGAACCCTGATTTACCTTAGTGTACTCACTCAAAGGCAGGAGATAGAAGGGGGGAGACTTCAGTCACAGGCAGGGATGGATGGTGAGCTCACTCACCCCTTGGCAGTCAGTACCTCTCATCCAGATGTATTTGAGGCTGCTGGACTTCAAAATTCCAGCCCCCACTTTCCTTTTCTGAGGCACAGCGCCAGGGATTGGAGTGTGGGCAGACACAGAGGGGTAGAGGCAGGAGCAAGAGTTGCAGATCGAGCCCTCTCTCCTCTCCCATCTATGTGTGTGTGTGGGGGGGGGAGGGGGGATTGTTAGTGATGGCTTTGGGCAGCATGAAAGAAAGTGTAACAGACACTCTCAGCTTAGACAACTGCAGCCAGCAACCCTTCTGGGAAGCCATAGTCCAGTCTGAATAATGTGTCCGGGTTTCAGGCAGTCTGAAACCCGGACGCATGATTCCAAACCCGAACTGTCCCGGTGAATCCCGGACAGGTGACAACCCTACTTGCAGGCTCGCTGGAGTACATGTAGACAGGAAGTGGCCACATAAAGCCTGCAGAAGCTCACATCCAGTATGCAAGGTCCAATCTGGCAGGGATCTGCAGCAGTTTTTTACACTGAAAACTGCCACAATCTATTAGTTAATTGGGTGCAATACATAGGTGTGCCCAGCCTAAAGCATTATGGTGTGCACCCTTAAGCTCAAAACACACATGCATGTGTATGTATCTACATATATCTGACCCCGACACATTGATCTCCCTGTTGGCACAGTGAAAGAGAAAAGGATAAACACTTCTCTTATGGCAGAGCCGGTAAGAGGGAGATCTTTCCCATGTTCCAGTTGCTACACAGAACGATAACACTAATGCGCATGGGGGGATTAGGGTGTGCCTGGGCACATCCGGCACACCCTGTGCGCACGCCTATGGTGCAATACATGCACAAGAGTCTATTTCACTCTGAAATAGAAACTAGCGTGGGTGATGCCCGGAAACAGTCTGCACTGTTAACATGCATGGTGCATGGTGCTTGCGCTAGATTCCTGTGCCATTGTAATGGCATAGTTGCCAACTGTCCCGGATTTCCCGGGACATTCCCGGGACTTGGACTCCATTCCCGAATTTGTGGTGTCCCGGGAAATGTCCCAAAAAATCCGGTTCCCGATTTTCTAAACCGCCGCCGCCGCTAGAGGTCGGCGGCCGGCGGATGGCCGCCATTTTGTTGAAGTTCAGGAAGATGGCTGGGGGGGGCTAGACGGAGCTTCTGCGTCGCTGCCCACCCCCCGCCCCGCTCCGCCTCGGCCCGCCTCGCCCCGCCTCGGCCCGCCTACCCCCCCGCCCCGCTGCCAGTCTGATATGGAAATGGGCGGGGTTCTAGCCATGCTGCGGACACACTTCTAGGACACCTCTGAGGTAGGGGGGGCGCGCGCACCGCTGTGGGACACCTGATGTGGGGGGGGCACTGGGGACACCTGATGTGAGGGGGGGCACTGGGGACACCTGATGTGAGGGGGGGCACTGGGGACACCTGATGTGAGGGGGGGGGGGGGCACTGGGGACACCTGATGTGAGGGGGGGCACTGGGGACACCTGATGTGAGGGGGGGGCACTGGGGACACCTGATGTGAGGGGGGGCACTGGGGACACCTGATGTGAGGGGGGGGCACTGGGGATACCTGATTTGAGGGGGGGCACTGGGGACACCTGATGTGAGGGGGGGCTCCGCCGGGGACTCCTAATGTGAGGGGGGGGCTCCGCCGGGGACTCCTGATGTGAGGGTGGGCTCTGCCGGGGACTCCTGATGTGAGGGGGGGCTCCGCCGGGGACTCCTGATGTGAGGGGGGGGGCTCCGCCGGGGACTCCTGATGTGAGGGTGGGCTCTGCCGGGGACTCCTGATGTGAGGGGGGCTCCGCCGGGGACTCCTGATGTGAGGGGGGCTCCCCCGGGGACTCCTGATGTGAGGGGGGGCTCCGCCGGGGACTCCTGATGTGAGGGGGGGCTCCGCCGGGGACTCCTGATGTGAGGGGGGCTCCGCCGGGGACTCCTGATGTGAGGGGGGCTCCGCCGGGGACTCCTGATGGGAGGGGGGGCTCTGCCGGGGACTCCTGATGTGAGAGGGGGCTCCGCCGGGGACTCCTGATGTGAGGGGGGGCTCCGCCGGGGATTCCTGATGTGAGGGGGGGCTCCGCCAGGGACTCCTGATGTGAGGGGGGGCTCCGCCGGGGACTCCTGATGTGAGGGGGACTCCGCCGGGGACTCCTGATGTGAGGGGGGGCTCCGCCGGGGACTCCTGATTTGAGGGGGGGCTCCGCCGGGGACTCCTGATGTGAGGGGGGGCTCCGCCGGGGACTCCTGGTGTGAGGGGGGGCTCCGCCGGGGACTCCTGATGTGAGGGGGGGCTCCGCCGGGGACTCCTGGTGTGAGGGGGGGCTCCGCCGGGGACTCCTGGTGTGAGGGGGGGGCTCCGCCGGGGACTCCTGGTGTGAGGGGGGGCTCCGCTGGGGACATCTGATGTAAGGGGGGGCTCCTCTGGGGGCACCTGATGTAAGGGGGGGCTCCTCTGGGGGCACCTGATGCAAGGACGGACTCTGCTGGGACACCTGATGCAAGGACGGACTCTGCTGGGACACCTGATGCAAGGACGGACTCTGCTCGGACATCTGAAGCAAGGACGGACGGCTGGTGGCAGGCGACGTGGCTAGTGACACGCTCAGGGATCCCACTGATTCTGCATTATGGTAAGTTGAATGATTTCATTTTATATTACAATGTAATAATAGAAATAATGCACTTCAATCATCCTGACACCATAACAACCATGGTGCCGGGATGATTGAAGTGCTAACACCAGGTGTTTGGAGTATCTTTATCTGCTGATTGTTAAACTTTCTAGAATACATATATTTTTATTGTGTAGGATCTGGGGCTGCTGTCCCGTCATTTCCCTCTCCCCCTCTAATCCCTCTCCCCCTCTCCCCCTCTAATCCCTCTCCCCCTCTCCCCCTCTCTCCCTCTCTCCCTCTCCATCCCTCATTCATCTCAGACTCTAACCACACCCTCTTGCGCCACACCCATTTAAGCCACGCCCACTATTTTGTGTAAACCACGCCCATTTTTTTCCACATCGTGTTTACATTAGAAGTTTACTGATGTAACCACTATAAGCGATGGGCACTTCCTGTCAATATGTGGAGATTCTGCAGCTCTGGCCAGACTATCCTTGCAGCAACAGATCACTGCTACTGTGATCTATTGCTGGCTAATTGCAGTCAGAAATAAATGACTATTAGAAGCAATCTCTGCACTATCTTGGTATGTGTCTCCGATGTGTCTCCACATTGTTTTTACATCAGAAGTTTAAAGACGTAACCGCTACAAACGATGAATACTTCCTGTCAGTACGAGGAGCATTTCTGCTCTGTCCAGCTTACCCTTTCAGCAACAGATCACTGCTACATTGATTTATTGCTGGCTAATTGCAGCTGGCAAAAAAATGACTACTAGTCCTAGAAGTGATCTCTGCATTATCTCCGCATGTGTGTCCACATTGTGTTTACATCAAAAGTTAGTGATGTAAAACCACTACAAGTAATTGCCACATCCTGTAGCACGTACCTGGTAGCAAAGCCTGAAATGAGGAAGGCCTCTCTTACATCTCTGACTTGGGGCCCCTGGTAGTGTGACCAGAAGGCGCAGGAGTGCAGAGTGGCACGAGTGCCTGTAGGTCTTGCCAATAGCAGAGCGGGTCCACGCCAGGCAGGAGAGGTCCTCGGTAGTCTTCAGTGAAGCAGAGGGGCTGGTAGACGGCTGGAGGATGGCAGACTGAAGCAGGCTGGTACTAGCAACAGCAGCCAGGTGAGGCATGCACTGGTAGCAGACTGAAGAACAGCAGGCACAGCAGAATGTGTCAGGAAGCAGGTTCAGGCAAGCCGGGTCATACACTGGCAGGACAGATCAGGTACTGGTGAGCAGTCAATAGCATGGTCTGGGTACAAGCTGGGTCAGGAGCCAATCGGTGCAATAGAAGCCAATGGAGCAGACAGAAGTGGAGGTCAAGGACAAGCCTAGGTCAGTGCAGATGTTGTTCAGAGAGTGGATCAGACAAGCCGGGTCAGCAACTGGAATCAGGATACAGGATAACAGGAACACAGGAAAGGCTGAAAGACAAAGCGACACTGATCCTAAGCACTGGCTGAGTTTAAATAGCCTGATTTGTGCCAACATCTGTCACAGGTGCCCATGAGAATGAGCGATGGCTCGTGTGCATGCGCAAATTCGCGCAGGCACATATGCATAAGCCAGTGCACAATTCTTGTGAGCACGAAATGCAACATGTATTTAGCCTGTGCACAGAAGGCCTTTCCTTTCCTTACATCCTGACAGTACAAGGAGTGATTGCAGCTCTGGCCAGCCTCTCCTTGCAGCAACAGATCACTGCTGGCTAACTGCAGCCAGTAATAAATGATTATTAGAAGTGATCTCTGCATTATTTCCACGTGTATCTCCAGTATGTCTCCACATTGTGTTTGCATCAGAAGTTTAGTGACGTAACCACTACACATGATGGGTACTTCCTGTCAGATCAGGGTATACAGCTCAGCCTCACAGATCAGGGTATATAGCTCAGCCTCACAAATCAGGGTATACAGCTCAGCATGACATAGATCAAGGTATATAGCTCAGCATGACACAGATCAGGGTATATAGCTCAGCCGCTGTCACGTACCTAGTAGACGAGCCCAAACTGCAGGGGTGGGCCTCCCTTGCGCCTCCGACAAGAGGCCCCTGGTACAGCAAACAGGAGGCACTGGAGTAAGGAGGGGCATGTGCCCCTGGCAGGATCAACAGCAAGAGGTAAGTCTGGAATTCAGAAAGCTCTGCACAGGAGGACAGCAGACTGGAACTGAAGTAGTGGACTGGACCTGGAACAGGCTGGATTAGCGGACAGATGCAGCAGGCTGGAACTGGAACAGCTGACTAGGAGGTGGACAGCAGACTGGAACCTGGAACAGGCTGAATCAGCAGACAGGTGAGGCAGACTGCAGGAAGATTCCTTCAGGAACTCAGGAAGGTCAGACAAGCCGGGTCGGTTATCAGGCGGGCAGCAGAAGGACAAAAGGAGCAGGCAGAAGAGAAGTCAGACAGGCTGGAGTCAGGTGCAGACAGATGGTAGGGATGGTCGGAGGCAAGCTGGGTAAAGCACAAGAACAGATTTCAGATATCAGGAACACACACAACTCTGTAGAGCAGACAGCAAAGTCCCTGTGTGTCAGTCTGGTTTAAATAGCCCACACGGCGTTAGTGGGTGCGCGTGCTGTTACTGGCAGGATCTTCCCGACAGCCTCACAGATCAGGGTATATAGCTGCTCAGCATGACACAGATCAGGGTATACAGCTCAGTCTAACAGATCAGGGTATATAGTTCAGTATGACATAGATTAGGGTATACAGCTCAGCATTAAAGATCAGGGTATATAGCTCAGCCTCACAGATCAGTGTATATAGCTCAGCCTCACAAATCAGGGTATATAGCTCAGCATGACACAGATCAGGGTATATAGCTCAGCATGACACAGATTAGGGTATATAGTTCAGCCTCACAGATCAGAGTATATAGTTCAGCATGACACAGATCAGGGTATATAGTTCAGTATGACACAGATCAGGGTATATAGTTCAGTATGACATAGATTAGGGTATACAGATCAGCATTAAAGATCAGGGTATATAGCTCAGCCTCACAGATCAGTGTATATAGCTCAGCCTCACAAATCAGGGTATATAGCTCAGCATGACACAGATCAGGGTATATAGCTCAGCATGACACAGATTAGGGTATATAGTTCAGCCTCACAGATCAGAGTATATAGTTCAGCATGACACAGATCAGGGTATATAGTTCAGTATGACACAGATCAGGGTATATAGTTCAGTATGACACAGATCAGGGTATACAGCTGAGCATTACAGATCAGGGTATATAGTTCAGTATGACACAGATCAGGGTATATAGTTCAGTATGACACAGATCAGGGTATACAGCTGAGCATTACAGATCAGGGTATATAGTTCAGCCTCACAGATCAGAGTATATAGTTCAGCATGACACAGATCAGGGTATATAGTTCAGTATAACACAGATCAGGGTATACAGCTGAGTATTACAGATCAGGGTATATAGCTCAGCCTCACAGATCAGGGTATACAGCTTAGCATGACACAGATCAAGGTATATAGCTCAGCATGACACAGATCAGGGTATATATTAGTTCAGCATGACACAGATCAGGGTATATAGCTCAGCATGACACACATTAGGGTATATAGTTCAGCCTCACAGATCAGGGTATATAGTTCAGCATGACACAGATCAGGGTATATAGTTCAGCCTCACAGATCAGGGTATATAGTTCAGCATGACACAGATCAGGGTATATATTAGTTGAGCATGACACAGATCAGGGTACGCAGGTCAGCGACATAACCACTACCAGCGATGGGTACTTCCTGTCAGTAGGAGGAGCATTTCCGTTCTGTGCAGCCTATCCTTGAAACAAAAGATCACTGCTACAGTGGTCTTTTTCTGGCTAATTACAGCCAGCAAGCAATCACTATTGGAGGACGTTATTTGTTGCTGGCCAGCTGCATTTAATGACCTGGTTGTATTTTTTTTTTTTTTGCTTTTTATTCCCAATAATAACCAGGAAATTAAAAATGTATCCAAATTTTCTAGCAAATCAATGCCGTACTTATAAAAAAATAAAAATGATGTGTAATGCGTTTAGACAAACAATAAAAGGTAATAACAGGTGGAAACAAAATTTTGCTCTGGGACTTGAGATTTAGGGAGATAAAGGCCCAGGAACTCAAGTGGTTAATAATAGAGGGATATTTTCCTATGGTTAATAATCTGTATTAGGCCCAGAGGAGCTCAGCTTCTCCATGGGGCATCTGTATATGAACTCCAGCATTTTCAGCACAGAAAAGCCCGGTAGCAATCAAGGCAGCCAAACACCCCCCCCCCCCCCCCCCCCAACACACACATACATACATAGAGCCGTCTTTGATGTATTAGCCGTGTCCAGCGCAATGCCACGCTGCCAATGCCGAGGTGGAAGTACCAGCCCCAGGGGAGACGACTGAATAGTCAATTCATTCCCATTCACGGTGCTCATGTTAAAGTACTATTGATTTCCTTAAACTTTCTGTTTGTGGTTTGTATTTGGAATCCTGGTCCGTCGAATAGAAAATTCCAGCAAATAATATAAACTTTTTTTTTTTCCTTCTTTGTAAACTCAGCCTGCAGTGTTGTCAAGGGGAGTCATTAAATGACCAATAGACCATAAAAAAAATACTTCTGTGTGAAAAGAGTACGGCTAACATGATTTATAAAACTCTATAAACTTACAAAGGGAAGATAAGAAGATAACTTAAGTTTTCTTACTCTGCTGAACTGCCAATTATATTTTCGAACTGCCATTTTTAGCTCAATGTAGGACGATTGGCTGTGCTTCTCTGTACTTTACCAGACTGGAAGTCACCTGCGTACTGAAAAATAAGGCTTTCTTAATGACATGCCTTATTTTAGACCAGTTATATTATCCCTGGGTCTCTGTGCTTCTCTCATGGCTGGTGGGAGGTTCCAAACAGCGTTCTCTGAATTGTGCCTGTGCCCAGCAGCCAATCTCCTGTGTTTACAATGCATCAGGGCAGCCGCTTGGCATTGGACCTGGAAGCTAGCAGAGAACATTGGAGTAGCAGTGTAGTAGTGGTGCCTACTGTATACAGTGATTTGTAGCTTCTAGAGCAGAGGTCCCCAAACTGCAGCCCAGGGGCTAGATGTAGACCTTGTACTTGGCTTTATCCGGCCCTTGAGGCATTATTCCTGCCACTAACACTGACTATTCCTCCCACTGACACCAACAATGAGGCACTATTCCTCCCACTGACACCAACAATGGGGCACTATTACTCCCACTAACACCAACAATGAAGCATGATTCCTCCCACTGACACTAACAGTGGGGCACTATTCCTCCCACTGACACCAATGATGGGGCACTATTTGTCAGGGCTGGGTTCAGCCCTTCCTTCTCTGAGCTGGCCGCTCAAATGTCGGCTAATTGCCAGCTCCTATCTCTCTCCACAGTTACTCAGCTGTTGATGAAATCCTGCTCGTCAGTCCTGGCTACTTAAGCCGTCCAGTCCAGAGGATCTCTGCCTTCACCTTGGTCAACATCACAGAGACGATCTCCTGCGTTGCTGTTTCACTAAGTTGATCCCTGACTTCTGGCTTGGCTGTCTATCCATTCCGGTTACTGAACTTTGGCTATGTTTTGACTAAGTTTGTTCTTTTTACTTTTATAATTAAACAAGTGTAATTTAACTGTACTTCTGTCTCGGTCTGATTTCATGGTTTCTGACACTATTCCTCCCACTGACACCAACGAGGCACTATTGATCTTTTATTAAAAAGAATCAAGCAACCAATTTTATACAAAAGTAAAAAACAAAACCATAGTGCAAAACTTCAACAGAAATCCAAGGAATACATCCATGTTCAGAATATATACAATATATACATAATCCACTACCAAAATTAATTACATAAAGCAGCAGAGAGGGCCTAAGAGGCACAACCCATCACCTATGTATGCAGCCATTTATCAAAAATTAATCAAAAAAAATAATAATCTAGGGTGATAAGAGACAGACAGCCACACCCGGGAAAGAGACTCCTGGCAGTCAGGGAGGCTTGAAACCCCTCCACGCCTTCAACAAAGCCCCCTGACTCCGCTTGTCTCTCTCAAGCACGCGAATCTTCTCCACCTCATGCAAAATGTCATACACCACCACCTGAACAGGAAGGATTTTATGCTGAATGCTGACCTGAAACCGTGCGTTCCAAGTGAAATAACGGACTACTAGGCTAACTAAAAAAAATGTATCCAAACAAAAAACCCCACCAGTATTGAATGCTCCGTACACCCACTCAGCATAACCCAGCCTGGAGAGGAAAGGAACGCAGAGGGCCCGCCCCACCTGTTTGTACACCTCTATGTTAAAGGGGCAATGAAGCAAAAAACGGTCCATAGTCTCCTCCTCACCTGCACACTCCTCCCGAGGACAACTACGATCCATCCCACTGCGGAATTTCAAATTGCCCCGAACATAGAGCCTCCCATGGAAGCACAACCAGGCCAGATCCCTAAATTTAGGGGGTACTCTGTCCAAATTAATAAGTCTTAACCCTGCCCTCAAAACTGGGCCTGGGCAATTCCTTAAGGCCAGTGGGTCATGAAAGACTTCGCTCAAGACTCGCCTCATAAGGACTTTCCTCAAAACCGATCTGAGATCTTCAGCCGACAATCGCCACTGTCGTAGTAACCTCAGGCACGGAGCGACATAGGCTGGTAGCTGACCACGATGACCCCTGAGATTCTTCACTTGGCCATCTTCTTCCAAAAGTTGTAGAAAAGGCCTAAACCAAGATCTAAATATGCCTACCCATCCAGGAGGTTCCACTGCAAGCATATTACCAATGTTAAACTTGAGAAAAAGCAGTGAAAAGAAAAGAACTGGGTTGACCATACCTAAGCCACCCTCCCTCCTGGATAGATAGGTGACATTTCTCTTGATGGGGTTCAGTCTGTTCCCCCACAACATCTGGAAGAACACACTACTGACCCTAGCAGAGAGAGACACTGGCAAGATGCAGACTAAGCTGACATACAAGAAGATCGGAATCAGGTAAGTCTTAATCAGATCAACCCTTTCCCTCATAGATAACTTCCATCTCTTCCAGCTGACCACCTTAGTATTGGCAATTTCCAGTCTGCCTTCCCAGTTTTTGATGCCATAATCGCCGGGTCCAAATTCAATGCCTAGAATCTTAATTCTTTCCTGGGGCACTGGAAAGGTGTCTGGGAGATCAAACCCCTCACCTTCCTTTCCCATCCAGAAAACTTCACTCTTTTCCTGATTGATCTTGGAGCCTGATGCTTCTGAATACCGTGATGTCAGAGAGACCACCTCCTCTGTTTCATCCGCCCCAGTGACAATCACCGACACATCGTTCGCATAGGCAACAACCCTCAAAGGCAGCTCACCCGGGAGCCCCACTGGCACCCCACACAACATGCTGCTCTCTAGCCTCCTGATGAAGGGGTCGATTGCAAACACATAGAGCAGGGGACTCAGGGGACAACCCTGACGCACCCCGGAGCCAACCTCAGAGGACTGCCCAACCCAACCATTAACAAGAGGAAAGCTTTCTGCCCCCTTATACAAGACTTTTAACCAATCGACAAAACCACCCGGCAGACCGTACTTACTAAGGAGCAACCACAGGTACTCATGGTTAACATGATCAAAAGCCTTTGCCTGATCCAATGTGAGCAAATACTTTCCCCAGCCTGCAGCCCTGCACCGCCCCTGCACCAGCTAAAACCACTGTGAAGGTGCACCTACCCTGGACCGAACAGTGCTGATGGCGAGAAAGCAAAGACTCTTCTACTGACGATAGGCGCCAGAAAATGATCTTTGCCAGTATCTTTCTATCGACATTAAGAAGGCTGATGGGGCGCCAATTCTCAATCATCAAAGGATCTTTACCTTTTGAAAGAAGAATCACAGCCGAGTGCCTCATGGAAGGGGGAAGTACCCCCTCAGCAAGGCAGCCGTTAAAAACCTCTACCAAATGTGGGGCCAGAATAGACTTAAAGGCTTTGTAAAACTCAGTAGTCAAGCCATCCGGTCCAGGTGACTTTTTGATGGCAAGCTGTTCAATTGCCCTCATCACCTCTTCAACTGTGATCTCCTCTGTCAAATTCATCAATGGAAGATCTCCACCATTTAGACCTGGAGTAGAGTCCAAAAAGCTTTCCATCTTGTCACGGTCAAGCTCTTTCCTCCCAAGAAGGTCAGCATAAAAGGACCTCACGACCTCCAGAATCCCTGACCTGGACTTTGTCAAGGAACCTGTACTGTCCTTAAGGCCAACGACCGTTTTAATAGCTACACCTTGTTTGCAGTTCTGGTAAGGGTCAGGCGAGTGGTACTTCCCATAGTCCCTCTCTAGAACCAAAGAGGCACGCCGGTCTTATTGACACTTCCTGAGAAGGAATTTCACTTCGGAGATTGCCCCAGGATCTCCTCCTCTCGAGACAAGAATATCCAGCTTCCTCCGTAAACGTTGGTAGGTAATGTATTTATTAAACTGTTTTCTATTGGCTAGGCCCCTGAAGAATCCAGCGATCCTCTTTTTGGTCAGCTCCCACCACTCAGCCTTGCTGCTACAAAAGTCCAGGATGATCACCTGAGCCTGAAAGAATTCCTCAAAGGATTGTCTAACATGTTCTTCCTTGAGTAGAGTCGAATTCAATCTCCAGATGCCCTTGCCCCTCTGAGAGGCGCCTGAAGCATTTAGGACCACAGATAGCATACAGTGATCAGAGAACTCTACTGCCTGCACCACTGGGGGTGAGAAAGCAGAGGTTTCCTTCAAAAAAAACCTATCTATTCTACTCTGACTATTACCTCGATGACAGGTGAACCGGTGTCATCAGGGAGGTGCTTAATGTGCACATCATCAAGACCAGCATCCCTAACCATACTATTTAAAAAAACGCCATCATATCCCAGCCTGTCCTTGAAGTCCTTCCTGTCCTTGGGCCTAGTTACTGTATTAAAGTCACCTCCAAAGACCACTTGCCGGGATGTAAAAAGAAATGGCTTGATCCTTGTAAAAAGGCATTTCCTGCCCCACTTTGTGTGCGGCCCATAAACATTAATTAGGCGCAGGTCCTGCCCTCCCACAAGGACGTCTAAGACCATACATCTCCCAATCTCCACCTCAATAACCCACCGGACATTTACCATGCCGGTTTTAAACAACACCGCCACACTGCCACAAGGCTCGGCCGCAAGAGACCAGTACGATGGACCATACCTCCACTCTCTCTTGGCCATATGAATATCTGCCAAGGAGGTGAGCCTAGTCTCTTGCAAAAATAAAATTTCAGCATCTAATTGGCTGAACAAAAAGAAGGCCATAGAACGAGCTTTTACTGACTTAATGCTGGCGACATTTATTGCCACCACTTTTAACGGAGGGGGAACCGCCATTTGGGTTATTGGGTGGATTGCTTCTTAGCTCTCCTCTGCTGCTCATCATCAGAAGCCTCTCTCTTTCTTGAGGCCGCCACAAACGCCATTTCAGAATCGGAACTTCCCTCCGAAGAAGCTCCAGATGAGGAAATATCCCACTTAGAGGACCTATGACGGTTGGAGACAGGCACTGGAGCCTGTTCCATCCTCACCGCCTGCTTCTTCCGCTTCCCAACCTTCCTTCTCTCCTCCAGCTACTGCAGGTTAGCTTCAGAGATGCCTTGATCTCTTTTTTTTGTCTTTGAAGTCTTTACAGAAAACTCCTTTACAGAGGAAGAAGCAACCTTTTTAGTACATGCTACCACTCCTGGTGGGGGGGGGTGCTCCCTTTGAGTCAGACTTAGGAGGGGTAGACTCCTGGGGGGGAACTGACTCGGGGGCACAGACTTGGAAGGTTCTGAAACAAGAGGAGAGGGTACAGTAGGCAGGGGGGACACAGAGACAGATATAGAAGGAATACTTACAGACACAGGAGGGGTGGCCACAGGAACTGGAGAGGGATCCTGAACAGGACCAGGGGAGACGGTCACCGCAGAGGAGGATGGTACACCAGGGGCCTCACCCTCCATCCTGTCCAGCCTTGACATGTGATCAATTACCTCCTTCTCCATATTGTGCCAGGCTTCAGGACATTTGCTATAGGGGTGGCCAAGGCGCAGGCACAGGTTGCACCTGATCATCTCGGTGCAGTCCTTGGCCATATGACCCTGACCCCGACACACTGAACATATCAAGGCTGAACAGGAGGAGCTGAAATGCCCCTTTTCTCCACAGCGGTGACACAGCTTCGGCTGACCAGGGTAGAAAATAGTCATCCTATCCCTCCCTATAAAAGCTGAGGAGGGCAGGTGACGGACAACATTCCCATCCCTGGCCAACCTGACTGTAACCGACCAACCCCCAAGTCCAGATGTTACATTCATCAAGTATTTTATCGGGCTTAGTCAATACCTCACCATAATTCTTTAACCAGACCTCTAAATCTCGAGCAGGAACACTCTCATTAGTGAGAATAATTGTGATTTTTTTCACTGTTGACCTTCGTGAAACTGCAACTGGGGCCAGGCCTTCCCATTCGGGTCTTGACCTGCACCGAGCCTCATATCGCTCCCAGAACAGGTCAAGACCCTCTGGCCTGGTGAAATTAATAGTATATTTCCGGCTCCCAGCAACATGTATTACGGCATACAGATCGTTTGCCCCAAAACCCATCTCCAAAATCATGTCCACCACTGCATGCCGTGCTGGAGGGATTGCACCACCTTCCCATTTAAGAATCACTACAGTTTATCTCGGACCTCCAGCAGAAGCCAGAGACCCAAGACCAGATCCTGGGGTGCTCAAAGTGGTAGGCCGCAGGGGGAAAACCTGCTTGGGGGCGGAGCTACCAGGAGCAGAGCGTACCACCTGAGCAAACGTAGGTTTATCAGGGCCAAGGCCCCACACTGATGTCACATTAGTCTGTACATTACAATTATTATTATTATCTGCGTGAATGGAGTTGGTAGGACTGTCCATCACACTTGAACTGGGACCATTGTGCATCACACTGGTACTGGGATGATTTTTATCAGTCACACACACATTCACATTCCCATCAGGAATAGTCACAGTTTCTGATGTAATACCAGCTGTCTCCTGAAGCTGTGCTGTAGAGTCTTCAGCAGTTGTGGGGCAAACAGCTTCAGACTCAGCTAAAGGGGGGTTAATTGGTTCTGCTGAATCTTGCAGTTCCTCTGCAGGAATGTCATTTTTTAAATGCATTTTTTGCTGTACTGCAGCATCAGCAGGTACAGCATTGCTACCCATAGGACTAGCAGCCTGATTGTCACTGGGCACATTGTCAGTATCAGTCACAAAAACAGTTTTATGCACCACATGGGGCTTGACAGGCTTTACATTGTCAGGCACATTATCAGTAATGTCCTCATCATGAAACACCAGCTGATTCTCCCGCAAAGGAGACTCCATTGCCTGGATTACCCTCAGCATGCCTCCTGAGTCCTGGGAAGGCATGGGGCTGCTTACCTCTCCCTGAGGGGGCGGGGGTCTGAACTGGGGGTCTCCTCCTCCACCTCCATTTTTGTCATCCTGGCAAACCTTCGGTCATTGCAGAATTTTTCCTTGAAGGGCCCATCTCTGCCTTCCATCATGGCCACAATGGTTTCTTGGTGTTCCACCCGGACCTTGGCCAGTTGGATCTCCGGATCCATGGACCCACGTTTCTGGCTGTGCAAGCCCTCACGCTGCCTTCTCAAGCGCTTCAGCTCCGCTCTCAGTTTAAAGAGCTTGTCTCCTTCCCTATTCAGGGCTTTAATGCCGGCCACCACTCGCTCCTGAATGGCCTCGGAGCCTTCACCCTCACTAGGGGCAGAGAGTTCACCAGCCATGGCTTGTACAGGGGCAGGTATGTTACCTGATGGCCCAGGAGATGGCTGAGAGCTTCCAGCAGGAGAGGCCCCACTGGTCTCCATGGCTTCCCCAGAAAGGGGCCAGGAGAGCTGGGAGAGATTTCACTACCACTCCCCTCTCACACGGATCACCTGGAGCAGCTCCAGAGACACCTTCCTCCTGACACACCTGTGCTCCAATGATGGATGGGGCACTATTCCTCCCACTGACACAATGATGGGGCACTATTCTTCCCATTGACACCAATGATGGGGCACTGTTCCTCCCACTGACACCAACAAAGTGGCACAAATCCTCCCACTGACACCAATGATGGGGCACAATCCTCCTCCACTGACACCAACATTGGGGCACTATTCCTTCCATTGACACCAATGTTGAGGCAGTATTCCTTCCACTGACACCTCAGCTGTACTGGACATGGGAAGTGCTCTGTGCTGAGCGGCTTCCTGTTCATTCACAAACTGAAGCATAGTAAACACAGTTAAATATGCTTCAGTTATGAATGAACACATTTAGTGGGCGTGTTGACCGTGTTCATTTAGAAAAGAAAGTGGTCGGTAAATGACATATTGATTAGCCCCTTCCCCTGCTCTCTAGCCTGAAACATCCCCTGCAGCAGCCAGGGGGGAGGAGAGGAGGGAAGCCAGCAGCACTGCAGTGGGGGGCACAACACGGGGGGGGGGGGGGCAGTAGGGGAAATCATAGTTACATAGTAGGTGAGGTTGAAAGAAGACACAAGTCCATCAAGTCCAACCTATGTGTGTGATTATATGTCAGTATTACATTGTATACCCCTGTATGTTGCGGTCGACACCACACAGAGTGATTAGGGTGTGCCAGGTACACCTGGCACACCCCCTGCACATGCCTATGGTCACACCCAATATTGATTGGTTAAGGATTTCTCTTCTGTTCATGTAATTTTCATTTTGTTAATTGATTAAAAATAAACTATCATCGCTTCTATTTCTAAAAGCATTTTTCGTTTACAGAATTTTTTCACACCTGCCGAAGACTTTTGCACAGCAGTGTATGTATGTAATGAAAATAGGAAAAAGCAATGGTTTTATTAAAGATCTTACTGGCATGTTGATTGGGGGGGGGGGGGGGGCGCGGAAGATAAAATATCAGCAGATTAAACTTCAGCTGTAAACACTGAAATAGATACTTATTTTGTCATTTTAAATTCTCATGTTCCTTCGCACAGAAAACGCAGAGTGATAGGAATCTGAGGATCTGGCTTTGTGTGACGCGCATACTCAAGGCTTCCATTCTACAGAAGATGAAAGCTGCATATTGGTAGGTGGAATAGTCGGGAACATTGGGTCATGGAGTACGCCGGAACGTCATTTTCCAAAAGTACCTGAAGACAGAAATTGTCTCATTTCTGCCACAATGTGTCTTTTTCTTCCATTTCCCTTTTTTCTCCTCTCTCTTCCCTTTTAGAGATGATATCCCGCAACGTCGCCCTTTCAACCTTGCGCCGTTTAGGAGACGTCTTTATTACAGGCACCTGGCGCAGCGCGAAAAAAAGAAAAAGAAAAAGACGCAGTTTTTTCGGAAAGCGACTTCATTTAAAGTCTGTAAGTTGTGGGAACTGTGGGCTCGGCCGTCTTAAATCTTTCCCCACCATCCACCTCCCACCTCGTATCGCAGGCTGACAATTCCAAGTGATGAGATTGGCGTAATGTGAAGGCACGGAACGTGTCCTGACGCCAAACACCTGGCGTTCTCCTTCGCTCGGCGCCATGGCAACAGGCAGTTTATTTTAAACTTGGTGTTAACAAGAAATATCAAAAGAATGGCATGTATTTCAGGTGACGCTGTCGGGGGATTTTGTTTGCGCGCCTCAGGCGGAAATTAGACCGCAGACCATATAAAAGCTTGTTGGCTAGAATGGGGGTCAGTGGCTTGTTCCTTCTTTTTTTTTTTTTTTTCATCTTAGTCACCTTAGTCATTAAAGCTGAAAACCTGACGATTTTAGACAAATTACCTTTTTATACAATTAATTAAAGACAAAACTTTTTAAGGTTTATACACTTTTTTTCTTTGGGGAGGGTGGAGCATGCGGCAAACAATCCACGAGTCGCAACACCCCCCCCGCCCACGGATGGCAAAGAAGTTTCCCCCCCCCCGTTAGTCAGTCAGTCAGGGCTCGGCACTTACCCCATCTCGCGGGCTTCCCTCCTTCTCCTGGTGGCCAATCCGATCGGATCTCCTTTCAGCCAGTCGAGTTGGTCGGGAGGAGAATCATTGTTACAACCAGTGGCAGCTGGTGGGTTTTTTTTGGGGGGAAGGGGGCGGCAAACAATCACACCCCCCCAGTCTGTCATCAGGGCAACTTCCCCCTAACCTGGCACTTACCCCATCAGGTGCAGGCAGGCGGGTTCCTACGGGCGGCGGGAAGCGGCCTGGTTGCGGGCGGGTTGCGGGCTCCTACGGGCGGCAGGTTCCGGGCTCCTATGGGCAGCAGGCAGCGGCTCCTGTGTCCTCTCTGCATCCCGGCGACTTTTGCCGTGTGGCTCCTCCCTCCACCTCCTAGGCGTCCAATAGGATTGCCTGTCTTCGGTGACCAGTGTCAAAACTGGCTTCCTGATTGGCCAGGAGGAGGATCAGTGTTACAACAGCGAATATTGATTCGCTGTTGTAACACACCTGGGAGGGCTCGGAGCGCACTCTCTGTGACCCAATCGCGCCCTATATTGAAGCCTATTAGAGCCTCTGACTCTAATGGGTGCTTCAAAAAAAAAAAAAGCCCCCCCCGCATTGGAATCCATGCGCCGGTGTCCTGAAAGGGGCCGGGCGCATGGATAGGGGAGGCGGCGAGGGACGGGGGGTGTCGCCCGTGTGCCCTTAATGGAAATATTAATTCGCTATTGTCACACAACTGGGTGGGCTTCGGGCGCAGTGTGTCTCGAGCTCACCCTTGTTTGAAGCCCTATTAGAGCCTCTGGCTTTGATCACATCCTTAAAAAAAAAAAAAAAAACCCTGATTGGAATCCATGCATCTGGCGCCCTGCATGTAGATTAGGGGGCCTGACGCATGGATAGGGGGGGTGGTGCCCGTGCAACCCTAATGGACGGGCCGCCACTGCTGTAGGGAATGGTTAAATCTGAACTACAGGTGCAATAAATTTTATTTAACTATATTCCTCAACGACCACAAAGGGAATAAATGCACCAAATGCATTGGCAAATCCAGATATTACCCTGTAACAGTAGCAGTGACATCATCACTGGGTCTCTGTGCTTTTCTATTCAATACAAGCCGATTGTGGCTGGTGGGAGGGACCGGCAGGGTCCTGTACATAGCTTATTGAAAACATTACAGCTCCCTGCCTCAGTACTCCTCTTGTGTTAACTTCCATCCATGCGTTTTTGATGCAGATTAACCCTAAATTCACACCTATGCATTTTTTAGTGCGTTTTGCAGTTTGCAGAAACTGACTACAATCCATTTAACATGGTTGCCTATGGTACACATTCACTTCTATGCATTTTTTCAGCCGGTGCGTTTTTGGAAAGGGTCAGGGAGTTTTTTCCTGCAGCAGATTGCGTTTTGCGTGTAATACACTTCAATGGACCCACACCAAAAGTGTTGCATTTTTGATGGGTTTTCTCAAAAACTTGTGTAGTATCTTTATTTGCTTTTTATACTTTTTTGGTGAATGGGTAGGGGTACAATGTGCCATATACTCATTCACATGGGGAGGAGAGGGATCTGGGGGCTCCAGATTCTGATAACCCCCCTCCCCGCAGATCCCCACAACCACCGGCCAAGGTTGTGGGGAAGAGGCCCTTGCCCAGTGGCGTCGGGAGGGGGGAGGGCTGGAGCCCCGAGTCTGCCCCCAAAAAGCCCCGGGTCTCGACATTCCTAAATGCATTATTAGCCCCAAGCCGTTTACACAGGCAACAGGGAACGATCTCCCGCTTATTCAGCGCGGCCGAGTGACGTACAAAAAGTCCCGCCTCGTGGACCCGGCTCCTAGGATGGACGTTCCACTGGTCCAATGACAAGACCATCATAGGCACTGCCATGTGCAGGAGGAGGCGGGAATGACACTGCGGCCGCGCTGGGCACTGGGAGATCCCCGCTCGCTCTGTGTAAATAGGCGGGCATCAGAGCGGCTCTCCTATCCTTTTTCCCACCTAGCAACGCCCCTGCCCTTGCCCCACCAACATGGGGACAAGGTGCTTTGGGGGGGTCTCTCTCTCCCCCATGTTGAGGGCATGTCGCCTGGTATGGTTCAGGAGGGGGCCACTCGCTATTCCCCTCCCTTTCCTAACCTGCCAGGCTGCATGCTCGGATCAGGGACTGGTATGGGTTTTGGGGGGGGCCCCACGCCATTTTTTTTTTTTTTTTATTTTAGCATGGGGTTCCCCTCAAAATCCATACCAGACTCAAAGGGCCTGGTATGGATTGGGGGGTGCACAACGTTTTCTTTTCAATTTTTTTTATTGCCGGCAATGCTTGGCAAGGAAACAGCTTCCTGGCCCTGCTCCTTAACAACTATCTATACACAGTTTGTTTAAGAGAAAGAAAAAAACGCGTCTGAAAACCGCATTAAAAGCAACAGCATGAATGTGAACCTAGAGTAAAAACGTACTGGACTGCATGTGGTGTGAACCGACCCTCAGTCCTGATGTAAGCAGCGAGCGGGCTCTTGGGAGGAGCTGTACAGAAATCAAAAAGCCTTGATGTGTGGATGTGAGTCTGGAGGAGTGGGCACTCCTAGGCAGGCTGTCCGCCCTAGATAACACCCACATGCAATGCTGAGCCTCCATGATTGAAATAACTGAAATCCAATGAATGAAAGGGACGGGCCAGGGACAGTCAGGCTGGGGAGGAAGGAGCTCGAGCCAGCAAATGAGGCAGGGCTCTATTTGATTTGCTGCAGCTTCTAATGCACATTGTAAGAAGCTCAGAGTGTGCAGCAGGCATGGAGGAAGCACTTTAACCACTTGCCGCAAATCGCCGTAGTAAATGCCGTTGTTATGGCAGCAGCTAGCTGCTATAACCCCAGTATTTTCAGCAACGGTGGGCGGTCCTCTCTCGGATTAAAGTGGTGTCTGCGGCAGATTTGCCGCAAGATCACTTTTATCAGGGGCAGGGAGGGCGGGGAGCCCTCCCTCTCCCACAGCATATTGGACCCCAGATCTCACATTTAAGAGGTCCTGTCATGCTTTTTTTCTATTTCAAGGGATGTTTACATCCCTTGTAATAGGAATAAAAGTGACCCCAAATGTTTTTTTTTTTTAAGGAAAGTGTAAAAATAAAAAATTAAAAGTAATATAAATAATTTAAAAAATGGGGGCGTGACTAACCGCCGAGCAGTATGGAAGCTTAAGCTCACAGCTCCAGCGCCGAACGGAGAAACAATCAGCATCACCACTAACCTACCGACCAAAGATGTCATCCACGGACCCCCACACAGTGGGACACCAACCCGGATCATCCCGCAAACGGAAGGAATACCGGCAACCAAAGAAACAAACAGATTTCTTCACAGTGCCGCCAGGAGGCCGAATCCAAGATGGCGCCTCACAACACAGTGTCGCCGCTTACACTGACCTCCATGATGCAGGTGGATCCGAAATATCCCCATCAGATGATCCACCAAACTCCCCATCAACACCACAATCGTCCTCTGTCAGCAATAGCCCTGCTAAGGTGCGGATGCGCCTGGATTCTGGAACACAGCCTCATGAGGTAAGCCCTGCTTTGGAATCTCTCATTACACAGCAGACCCAGCCATCCCCCATAGCAGCATTTCCCACATCTTAGTTACATAGTTACATAGTAGGTGAGGTTGAAAAAAGACACAAGTCCATCAAGTCCAACCTATGTGTGTGATTATGTGTCAGTATTACATTGTATATCCCTGTATGTTGCGGTCATTCAGGTGATTATCTAATAGTTTCTTGAAGCCATCAATGCTCCCTGCTGAGACCACCGCCTGTGGAAGGGAATTCCACATCCTTGCCGCTCTTACAGTAAAGAACCCTCTACGTAGTTTAAGGTTAAACCTCTTTTCTTCTAATTGTAATGAGTGGCCACGAGTCTTATTAAACTCTCTTCTGCGAAAAAGTTTTATCCCTATTGTGGGGTCACCAGTACAGTATTTGTAAATTGAAATCATATCCCCTCTCAAGCGTCTCTTCTCCAGAGAGAATAAGTTCAGTGCTCGCAACCTTTCCTCATAACTAAGATCCTCCAGACCCTTTATTAGCTTTGTTGCCCTTCTTTGTACTCGCTCCATTTCCAGTACATCCCTCCTGAGGACTGGTGCCCAGAACTGGACAGCATACTCCAGGTGCGGCCGGACCAGAGTCTTGTAGAGCGGGAGAATTATCGTTTTATCTCTGGAGTTGATCCCCCTTTTAATGCATGCCAATATTCTGTTTGCTTTATTAGCAGCAGCTTGGCATTGCATGCCATTGCTGAGCCTATCATCTACTAGGACCCCCAGGTCCTTTTCCATCCTAGATTCTCCCAGAGGTTCTCCCCCCAGTGTATAGATTGCATTCATATTTTTGCCACCCAAATGCATTATTTTACATTTTTCTACATTGAACCTCATTTGCCATGTAGTCGCCCACCCCATTAATTTGTTCAGGTTTTTTTGCAAGATTTCCACATCCTGCGGAGAAGTTATTGCCCTGCTTAGCTTAGTATCGTCTGCAAATACAGAGATTGAACTGTTTATCCCATCCTCCATGTCGTTTATGAACAAATTAAATAGGATTGGTCCCAGCACAGAACCCTGGGGAACCACACTACCCACCCCTGACCATTCTGAGTACTCCCCATTTATCACCACCCTCTGAACACGCCCTTATCTTATCTACCAGTCCTAGATACCACTATGAAGGAGATGCTTATGTCTCTGCATAGCTTGCTTCATAATTACATATCCTCTATGTTCACAAAATTCAAATCTGAAATGAACTTTATGGATCAGAAAGTATGTCATATTGAACAACAAATGACTGTCATGACTGAAACTGTTAATGATTTAGTGGATGCCCACGACCATGCCTGCGAGGAACAGTGATAGGGCTTTTCAACAGCAATGGGTCAGAGCCAAAATGGCGGACCTAGAGGACAGGTCAAGACGAAATAATGTAAAAATAAGGGGCATACCTGAAATGATCCTGTCATCTGACCTCAACTCATATGCCAGGAAGCTAATATCTACACTCCTGCCTGACATGTCACCAGTGGAAACCATCATAGACCGCATACACCGCCTTCCCAAACCTCCCCACCTTCCCGCAGGGACCTCAAGGGATGTTTTGATGGGAATCCACTTCTACAACACAAAGGACTTACTCCTGGCCAAAGCAGGACATCTTGGGCTGCTGCCAACACCATACACGAAGTTACAACTATATGCAGATCTCTCCCAATACACTTGCCAACAGCAGCGACAACTGAGCACCATCACTAAACCTCTCAACAACCACAAAATCCCATACCAATGGGGATTCCCGACCAAACTCATTGTAACCAAAAATGGGGTGAAACACAATATAAATACAGTTGAAGAGGGCATACGAATGTTACGCACCTGGGGAATTATACCTGAAGAGGTGACATCAGCACAGCCAATTCTCAAGGAGAAGGAGCAAGACTCCGTCCACAGCTGTAATACAACTAATGCCAAATCAGTACCAGGTTAGTGGTGTGAATCCATTTATACTGTTTATACCAATGTTGCACTCCATCTAGGTGCCTGCTCGATGCAGTCAGTTCACGAACTTACACCCTCACAACCGCCAGCAGTTGCATTAGATCACTGCTGATCCTTGTTACCCCCTACCCCTACTGTTACTGTTGTTTTAACCACAGACTTACCTTTACCTCCTTACCCACCTTCCTCTCTAAGAGCACAAGAGGTAGTCCAGCTAAGATCTACCAACAACAACATCTCATCAACCCCGCCTACCCTACGGAAGACCAAGTTCAACTTCTTCTAGACTGAACCGCTTACCCACCTAACATTAAGTACCGCATACTTAACACAACCTCAGCATCCCACTACCCAAGATGACAAAATTCTTATCGCTTAATGCAAAAAGGCTGAACCACCCAGTTAAACAAACGTCTATGTGGTATACTGCACAGGAATCTCACAGCGAAGTCTTATGCATTCAAGGGACTCACTTTAAACTAAATGCAGAACCCATATGCACCAATATACACTTCACCCAAATATTCCGAGCATCTGGACCCTCGAAGAAAAACGGGGGCCTTTATAGCCATTAAAAACTCAATCGCCTTCACCCTACACAAAAGTCTTGTGGACACAGAAGGCAGATACCTTGCACTTGACTGTACCCTAAACAACACCAGATATACTATTGTGAATATCTACGCACCCAAATCTAAACAAATCAGATTTCTTAATAAACTGATGAAGAAAATTTATGTTTTCCGCCAAGGCCAACTCTCTTGACACCTCTTCACGCAACAGCAGACTCATGTCACCTATGGGATCCTTTATAAGGACCAATGATCTCTATGATATATGGAGGTGTCACCACACCACCGAACGAGACTACTCCTTCTTTTCCCATCACCACAATTCGTACACACGGATTGATTATTTTTTGGTAAATGGATCTTACCCAAGGTGACCGAATCGGTTATATCCACCATAACCTGGTCTGACCACGCACCGGTCACAATGACCATGGACGACTCACCATCTACTCCTCACACACGGATTTGGAGAGACAATCCCTTGATCATGCATTTGCCAGTACATTCAGCCTACATTAAGGAACGATTGGAAGAATTTTTTCATCTGAACGAGCGAACTGTTTCTAATAATACTACTCTTTGTAATGCTCATAAGGCATTCATAACGGGGATCATTATTCAAGTGAGTGCCAGAGAGAGGAGGAAGAGATCACAGTGTCTAGACACCCTCACCTCTAGTATTAAAGCCTTAGAAACAAAACCAAACCAATGCCGACCCTACCTTAAAAGCTGAATTAGGCCCGTCTCAGGCAAGAATTGAGAACACATCTACTAGACTCATTTGAAAAAGCTCAAACACGTTTCAAAGCTAAGCTTTATTCCACAGGCAACAAGGCAGGGGAAAGCTATGGCCACCAGATTAAAAGGGCACTATGCTAAAACTAAAATCACACATCTATACCACCCTACCACACAAAAGAAATTACTAGAACCACAAGCTATTGCAGATGCATTCAGCCTCTATTATTGTACACTGTACAACCAAAAAGGTGACCCCTCTGTCACACAACCATCCACACAGGACATAGAAGCATTCTTACAAGAAATAAACCTCCCCATAGGTGTGCGCAGCCTATTGCATTAGGGTGTGCACCCTAAAGCTCAAACACACGTGCCTTAATCTGCAGCCTCAGCTGCACAGGGCAGTGAATGAACCAGAAGTGCTCTGTGCTGAGGGACTTCCTGTTCAGTCACAAACTGAAGCATAGTAAGCAGTTTACTATGCTTCTGTTATGAATGGGCACAGTGAGTGAGTGGGTTTACTGTGTTCCTTTAAAAAAGGAAGAGGCTGGTAAATGATATATTTACCAGCCCCTTCCCTGGTCTCCATCCTGAAACATCCCCCACAGCACCCGGGAGGAGAGTAGGGAAGCCAGCAGCACTGCAGGGTGGGGTAACCCAGGCAGTAGGCTGTATGGGTACCGTACATAGGGATTAGGGTGTGCCCAGGAACACCTGGCACACCCCCTGCGCACGCCTATGAACCTCCCCAAATTGTCACAGGAACAACTCACTACACTAAATGCACCATTCTTACCACCAGAAATTATGAATATAATCTCTGCTCTACCATCTAATAAATCCCCAGGCCCAGATGGCCTCACTGGCATACCTCCCAACAGTCCCGGATTGGGCGGGACTTTCCCGCTTTGACACCTCTGTCCCGCTATCCCGCCATACAGGTGATTTGTCCCGCATAATGCTGTTGACTACAAGCTAATTTTTCTCTCAATAGGACCTGCAGCAGTGTGTACATCCAGTACAGCCAGGGATTGCCTAACAAGTCAGCTGGATGTGCACTGTGCAGCCCCAATGAGAGACTTCACCTGTCAAAAAGAGAGTGTGATGTCGGGTAGGGGCGGGACTGCTATCCAGACCCGCCCCTCTGTCAAACCAGTGCATAGCGAAAGAGCCGGTGACACAACACCGGCATTCATAGATTGCTGGCCGGGATCAGCTATCTATTCCTCTCCCCCAGAGTTTTTTCAGCCTCCATTAGCCCTGCACTCACAGGCAGCTCCCCACTTTCACCTAAATACATAAGCCTGACTTCTGCAGTTGAAAGTGAAAGTAACAGCTCAGCTCGGCTCCTTCAACAGGCTCTCTGCTCTGCAGTCTGCACTAAAGTCGGGACAAGTGAAAGTCTGACTGCAGCGTGTGTGAGGAGGGAGGAGGGAGGAGGGGGGAGGGGGGTGAGCTGCCCCCTAATCATTATCTCCTTCCTGCTCCAGGAGTCGAAGATACCCAGTGCACTGAAAGGAGAAGGAAGCTGTGGCTGCACTGGATAGAAGACATCTACAGAAGGTGCTACTTTTACAAAAGTGTGTGTTATGTGTGTGTGGTGTGTGTTGTATGTGTGTGTGGTGTGGTGTGTGTTGTATGTGTGTGTGTGTTATGTGTGTGTGTGGTGTGGTGTGTGTTTGGTGTGGTGTGTGTTATATCTGTGTGTGTGTGGTGTGTGTTATATCTGTGTGTGTGTGTGTGGTGTGTGTTGTATGTGTGTGTGTGTGTTATGTGTGTGGTGTGTGTTATATGTGTGTGTGGTGTGGTGTGTGTTGTATGTGTGTGTGTGTTATGTGTGTGGTGTGTGTGGTGTGGTGTGTGTTATATCTGTGTGTGTGTGTGGTGCGTGTTGTATGTGTGTGTGTGTGTTATGTATGTGTGTGTGTGGTGTGGTGTGTGTTGTATGTGTGTGTGTGTGTTATGTATGTGTGTGTGTTATGTGTGTGTCGTGTGGTGTGTGTTATGTGTGTGTGTGGTGTGGTGTGTGTTATATCTGTGTGTGTGTGGTGTGGTGTGTGTTGTATGTGTGTGTGTGTGTTATGTATGTGTGTGTGTTATGTGTGTGTGGTGTGTGTTATATCTGTGTGGGTGTGGTGTGGTGTGTGTTATATATATGTGTGTGTGTGTGTAGGGAGGGGGGTTTCAGATGTTATAGTTGAGGAGAAGGGCAATAGTGACATGTGGATGGATGACTGCACTCTGTACCTAGCACTCTTGAACCCTTGCACTCTGTACGTAACGCACTCCAGAACCATGCACTGTGCCTGCACTCTGTACATAACACATGTCAATACCCTGCACTCTATATGTAACTCCAGAACCCTGCACCTTGTGCATAACACACTCCAGAACCATGCACTCTGTATCTAGCCCTATCCTGAACCCTGCACTCTGTACATAATGCACTCCTGAATCCTTCCACACTTTGTGTAATGCACACTTCCATAGTTTATGCAAAATCATTTGTAATGGAAGCTTTTTATTCCTATTTTTTGAAATGACTGTGCTGGGGTTTTTGTATGCATTAGTGAGAATCTTTCTTTTTGCCGCAGTGCACATAGCGCGCGTTCAGTCGCCTCCTCCCATAAGTGTCCCTCTTTCTGAAGTTCAAAAGTTGGGAGGTATGCTCACTGGCGATTACTACAAGGGAACGGCGCTAGCACCCTTTTTGTCAAGTCTGTAACGACACTGCCTCTTCCTCCTCTCTCCCACCAGAAATGTTGAATGCATTGATTATAACACTGCCGAAGGCCAGGGAAGGGCCCTACCTCACCACAAAACTTTCGGCCCATATCGCTTCTCAATTTACATACAAAAATATACGCAAAACTCATAGCCACAGTACTGATAAACCTAACGTCCATGTTGATCAATCAAGATCAATCAGGGTTTACAAAAGGGAGACAAACTTTCGACGCAATAATAAAAAAATAAAAATGCAAATTTAAAGCGCCCCGTCCTGCCGAGCTCACGCGCAGAAGCGAGCGCATACGTAAGTCGCGCCCGCGTATGAGAACGGTGTTTAAACCACACATGTGAGGTATCGCCGCAATCGTTAGAGTGAGAGCTATAATTCTAGCACTAGATCTCCTCTGTAAATCAAAACTGGTAACCTGTAGAACGTCGCCTGTGGAGATTTTTAAGGGTCAAAGTTTGTCACCATTCCACGAGCGGGCACAATTTTGAAGCGTGACATGTTGGGTATCAATTTACTCGGCGTAACATTATCTTTCACAGTATAAAAAAATTGGGCTAACTCTACCGTTGACTTATTTTTTATGTCAAAGTGTATTTTTTCAAAAAAAATTGCGCTTGTAAGACTGCTGCGCAAATACGGTGTGAAATAAAGTATTACAACGACCGCCATTTTATTCTTTAGGGTGTCTGAAAAAAATATATATAATGTTTGGGGGTTCTAAGTAATTTTCTAGCAAAAAAAAAAACAGATTTTAACTTGTAAACAACAAGTGTCAAAAAGAGCCTCGGTCCTTAAAGTGGAGTTCCACCCACTTTTACAACTCTTCAGCTTCCCTCACTGTAAACGAATTGGATATTTTTTTATTTATTTTTTTTAGCACTTACTGTATATCTGCTGTATTCATTTGTCACTTCCTCCTCCCTGGCCGCGGCCCATCGCATCATTTCCTGTTTGCAATGCCTTCTGGGAAGGGGCGGCAACTTCCTCTGACACTGCCGTTGCTATGAAAACCTGACCTGAAACCTATTACACTGCTTGTGCTGCACTGAGCATGTGCAAGTTCTGCAAGGATGAGATCCAGGAAGAAATACAGTCTGGCTTCAGATGCCCACACTTAAGATGGCCACGGCCTGCTGTTAGTTTATAAAATAACAAACTACTGCTATAAACGAACAAAACAGACCTTAGTTTACAGACTAACTTTACTAGAATACATTAAGCTTGTGTATTATATGGGTATTTTTATTTAAAAAGTATAGTTTCGGCCGGAACACCACTTTAAGTGGTTAAATCAGTGAAGACATCCTGGGCCCCACTGATTCTCTAATCTCTCTTCAAATTCTCGATCTTTCACAGTTTTGTGTCTCTTACCCCAGAGATCTAATTCACAGCCTCTTTTTTTTTTCCCCTCGCTCACCAAATTACTGTTCCATCTCCCTCCCCAGCACGGGACCAGCACTCCGCTCGGCGTTATAAGCGGAGAGCGATAAAATCTTCAGGCTTTCTTCTCGGTTTGATTGAACATTCACTTAGCCAGTGTTATTCTAATGCCGCGTACACACGGTCGGACTTTCCGGCATACTTGGTCCGGCGGACCAGAGTGTGCCGGACAATCCGCCCGTGTGTGGGCGGCGGCGGACTTTTCCGGCGGACTTCTTCCCAAAAGCCCGCCGGACCTAGATTTGAAGAAAGTTTCAAATCTTTCCGTCGGACTCAGTTTCGGGCGGAAAGTCCGCTCGTGTGTGTGCTGGTCCGACGGAAAGCCCGCTCGTGTGTAGGCTGGTCCGACAGACCAAATACGACACGAGGGCAGGGTATTGCATCTCGCGCTCGCTGCAATAGGAAAAACAAATCTTCCTATTGCGGCGAGCGCGGGGCATACCAGGCCCTTAGGTCTGGTATGGATTATAAAGGGAACCCCGCTACGCCGAAAAAACGGCGTGGGGTCCCCCTGAAATCCATACCAGACCCCGATCCGAGCACGCAGCCTGGCCGGTCAGGAAAGGGGGTGGGGATGAGCGAGCGCCCCCCCCCTCCTGAACCGTACCAGGCCGCATGCCCTCAACATGGGGGGTGGGTGCTTTGGGGGAGGGGGGCCCCTTACGGTGCCCCCCCACCACAAAGCACCTTGTCCCCATGTTGATGAGGACAAGGGCCTCTTCCCGACAACCCTGGCCGTTGGTTGTCGGGGTCTGCGGGCGGGGGCTTATCGGAATCTGGGAGCCCCCTTTAATAAGGGGGCCCCCAGATCCCGGCCCCCCACCCTATGTAAATGAGTATGGGGTACATGGTACCCCTACCCATTTACCTAGGAAAAAAGTGTAAGTAATAAAACACACTACACAGGTTTTTAAAATATTTTATTAAACAGCTCCGGGGGGGGGGATCTTCCTCCGGCTTCGGGGGTCTTCTTCCGGCTTCGGGGGTCCCTCCGCTTCATCTTCTCCCGGCGTCCGGTTGGTTCTTCTCCGCTCTCCGGCCTCTTCTCCCGGTGTCCCAGGTCTTCGGCCGGCCCCTCCGCCGTCTTCATGTAGCTCTATTGCCAGCGGAGGTCCGGACTTCTGGGCTTCTGGGCTTCTTGTCTTGTCTTCTCTTCTCTTCCCCCAGATGTTGACACGACGCTCTCTCCGGCTGGACTGGTCTCTGAGGGCTGCGTTGTGACTTATATAGGCGGAGACCCCGCCCCCATATGATGTCACAGTCCCTGGGCATGCTGGGACTGTGACGTTTTAGGGGGCGTGGTCGACCTTTTTTTCCCACAAATAGAGCTTTCTTTTAGTGGTATTTGATCGCCTCTGCGGTTTTTATTTTTTGCGCTATAAACAAAAAAAGAGAACGACAATGTTGAAAAAAAGCTATTTTTTTTACTTTTTGCTATAATAAATATCCCCCAAAAATATATAAAATGTTTTTTTTTTCCTCAGTTTAGGCCGATATGTATTCTACATAAAAAAAAATCGCAATAAGCGTATATTGATTGGTTTGCGCACCATTTATAGCGTCTATAAAATAGGGGATAGTTTTATGCCATTTTTATTATTAATTTTTTTTTTTATTAGTAATGGCGGCGATCTGCGATTTGTATCGGGACTGCGACATTATGGACATCAGACATTTTTGACACTATTTTGGGACCACTGTCATTGCTGTTTCTCAAGTTTAACATTGATAATATGCTTGCAGTGGAACCTCCTGGATGGGTAGTCATATTTAGATCTTGGTTGAGGCCTTTTCTACCACTTTTGAAAGAAGGTGGTGAAGTGAAGAATCTCAGGGGTCATCGTGGTCAGCTTCCAGCCTATGTTGTTCTGTGCCTGAAGTTGCTGAGGCAGTGGCGATTGTCGGCTGAAGATCTCAAATCCGCTCCGAGTAAAGTCCTTATGCAGAGGTGGCTCTAGGCTTTGTGAGGCCTTAGGCAAAACTTGCACATGAGGCCCCACGGACTGGGTCGCGCTGTGATGAGGCCGCTATTCCTCAGGCTGCGGGCAGTATCCGATTTGCCCGTCAGCTCCTGGGCCACAGAGTCCCAGTGGGGGTAGGCGGAGCCGCCGGCGTCAACTTCAGTGTTTGAGAACAGGTAAATTAGGCGGCCGCGAGGCCCCTGTGAGTGCAAGGCCTTAGGCGACCGCCTAATTAGCCTAATTAGAGAGCCGCCTCTGTCCTTATGAGCTGAGTCTTAAGCGAAGCCTTTCATGACCCACTGGCCTTAAGAGGTTGTCCAGGCCCAATTTTGAGGGCAGGGTTAAGAGGTTAAGACTAATTTGGATGGATTCCCCCGTAAATTTAGGGATCTGGCCTGGTTGTGCTTCCATGGGAGGCTCTATGTTCGGGGCAATTTGAAATACGGCAGTGAGATGGATCATCGTTGTCCTCAGGAGGAGTGTTCAGATGAGGTGGAAACTATGGATCATTTTCTGCTTCGTTGCCCTTTAACATAGAGGTGAACAAACAGGTGGGGCGGGCCCTCAGTGTTCCTTTCCTCTCCAGGCTGGGTTATGCTGAGTGGGTGTACAGAGCATTCAATACTGGTGGGGTTTTTTGTTTGGATACTCTTTTTTTTAGTTAGCTTAGTAGTCCGTTATTTCACCTGGAACGCACGGTGTCAGGTCGCCACTCAGCATAAAATCCTTCCTGTTCAGGTAGTGGTGTGTGACATTTTGCATGAGTTTGGGAAGATTCGGGTGCTTGAGAGGGACAAGCGGGGTCAGGGGGCTTGGTTGAAGGCGTGGAGGGGTTTCAAGCCTCCCTGACTGCCAGGAGTCTCTTTCCCGGGTGCTGCTGTCTGTGTCTTATCAGCCTAGATTTCTTCTTTATGATTAACCACTTGCCTACAGGGCACTTTCACCCCCTTCCTAACCAGGCCAATTTTCAGCTTTTAGCGCTGGCACACTTTGAATGACAATTGCGCGGTCATGCTACACTGTAACCATGTGAAATTTTTATAATTTTCTTCACACAAATAGAACTTTATTTTAGTGGTATTTAATCACTGCTGGGTTTTTTATTTTTTTACACAAAAAAAAAGACAGAGAATTTTGAAAAAAAAATGTTTCCTTAGTTTCTGTCAGTAAATTTAAGTAATTTTTCTCCTTCACTTATGTGCACTGATGAGGCGGCACTGATAAGCTGCACTGATGGGCACTGATGAGGTGGCACTTATGCGCACTGATGAGGTGGCACTTATGGGCACTGATTAGGTGGCACTTATGGGCACTGATTAGGTGGCACTTATGGGCACTGATTAGGTGGCACTTATGAGGGGGCACTTATGCGCACTGATGAGGTGGCACTTATGGGCACTGATTAGGTGGCACCTATGGGCACTGATTAGGTGGCACTTATGGGCACTGATTAGGTGGCACTTATGCGCACTGATGAGGTGGCACTTATGGGCACTGATTAGGTGGCACTTATGAGGAGGCACTAATATGCCGCACTTATGGGCACTGATAGGTGGCACTGATGTGGCACTGATGAGCACCGATAAGCAGCACTGATGGGTGGCACTGGTGGGCACTGATAGGTGACACTGTCGGGCACTGATAGGCGGCACTGCTAAGGTGGCACTTATGTGCACTGATGAGGCGGCACTTATGGGCACTGATTAGGTGGCACTTATGAGGAGGCACTAATATGCCGCACTTATGGGCACTGATAGGTGGCACAGATGAGCACTGATGAGCAAGCAGGAACTGAAGACAGTTGCAGTAGAGGCCTGGCAGAGCATCACCAGGGATGAAACCCAGCGTCTGGTGATGTCCATGCATTCCAGACTTCAGGCTGTAATTGACTGCAAAGGATTTGCAACCAAGTATTAAAAAGTGAAAGTTTGATGGATGATTGTTAATCTGTCCCATTACTTTTGGTCCCTTAAAAAGTGTGAGGCACATATACAAACTGTTGTAATTCCTACACCGTTCACCTGATTTGGATATAAATACCCTCAAATTAAAGCTGAAAGTCTGCAGTTAAAGCACATCTTGTTCGTTTCATTTCAAATCCATTGTGATGGTGTATATAGCCAAAAAGATTAGAATTGTGCCGATATCCCAATATTTATGGACCTGACTGTAGGCGATGGATGGTGCCTCTTAGGCCCCCTCTGCTGCTTTATGTAAATAGTTTTCAACATTTTTTTGGCAGTGGAGTATGTATATATTGTGTATATATTCTGAACATGGATGTGTATTCCTTTGGTGTCTGTTGAAGTATTGTACTATAGTTTTTTTTTTTTTTACTTTTGTATAAAATTTGTTGTTTGATTCTTTTCAATAAAAGATCAGCAGAGTCCTCTAGCCATGTAGAGTATTTTAGGAGAGGAGAGTTAGTTAGAGGAAGGAGCAGAGTCCTCCAGCAGTGCAAAGTATTTCAGGAGAGTTAGATAGAAAAAAAGATAAAATATAATTTCTGATAAATAATATCACTTCAGTGTTGCAAACAGACAACAATAAAAATAATCGCTGTGTATTCCAACACCGTTCTCACCATTAACAGCACAGCAAGGCACCATGGGAAAAGCGGCGCAGTGACAACTGGCATGCCAAAGGTCAGGCATACTTGCAATTGATTTATTCTGCTCTAGATAAAGTGACAGCGCTGCGAGTCGGGGATGTGCATTAACAAATCCCTGACGGAACTTCCATCCTCTGACACCTCTCATCCCAGCATCATCTGTCGCCTTCTGAACTAGAATCTTCTATCAGATGGAAAACACAAAGCAGGCCTCCTTGTGGACAACTATCACCACATACCACTTCATATAGAATAAAATCCTTCTAACCTGTTAAGAAAGAAACTTTGTAAAACTTTTTAATAATTTTAAAAATCTTTTCTGCATACACATGAAACATTTTGGAACTGAAGACACATAGTAAAATTCACAACTGAAATGCACTTATTTGGAATACTTTATCATCCAAAGGATATGAAACCCTCTTCGGACAGTCTTGTGATTCACAAACAACTGTCACACTGTATAGCCAGAAGTGTATATAAAAAGGAAATTGGAGTCAAAATTCTAGACCACATGTGTCAAATACAAGGCCTGGGGGCCAAATCTGGCCCTGCAGGCCATTTAATGTTGCCCTTGCACCTCTCCTGAAGCTGCGGCTCCGCCCCCATCTTGCCTCAGCAGTCGGCAGAACTCCTGTGCTCCTCTGTGCAGCCGCAGAGAGGCTAATCTCTGCCTCAACTGGTCTCAGCAATCGGCAGCAGAGAGGAGGGCGGAACTCCTCCTACAGATCCTCTCTGTGCAGCCGCAGCACCCCTTTGTCTCTCCCTCCCCTGGTCTCAGGATTCAGCTGACTCCAGCCCTCCTCTGGTCCTCCTCCAGACTCTGCACGTTCTTCGTCCCAGCTCCACCCCCAGCTTCTTCCTGGCAGCAGCACAAGCTTAGGGGGGTGCATCGTGATGTAAGGGAGGTGGGGTACTCTTGACTTCTGATGGAGGGGGGGCTTGACATCTGATGTAAGGGGGGGGTAGTGTGCTCTGGGCATACAGTCTTTCAGATACAACTGGCCCTTTAAAGGCAACCATATTGCTGATGTGGCCCACGAAACAATCGAGTTTGACACCCCTGGTCTAGAACAAGCCCAGTAAAAGTTTATTCTTAACAAACAAGACATCAAAAAGTATTCAGACTGCCAAGAAACACCCTGGCTGAGAAACAGCAGCCACCAAAAGCTGGATTTGCTGTCAGGTTATACTGTAATTACCCTTGGGTCCAGTGCCTGTGAACATGTATTTTTAGAAAAACACTGTATAGCCAGGAAGAAAACTTTTACTTTTCTCAGCTCTACTGTCATGACCTGGATCACCTGCTGGTGGCATTGTGCTTCCCAGAGTGAGAGGTTGTAGTTCCGGTGTCCACCAGTGTGTGTCTCCCAGCAGCCAGCATATTCCAGTAATCAGTCTCCACCTGATGCTGGCTGCTGGGAAGGTGTTTAGTCCCTCCTCTACTGTTACACCTCCCTTCAGTGTTCTACTTTGCTGACAGATACTGCTTGCCACTTATGAGCCTAGATCCTGATCTCGATCCTGCCCTGCTGCCTCTTTTCTGCTCCCCTTGTACCTAATCCCAGTCCTGCTTCCCCCTTCCCATTTGTTCCCTGCATCTTCAATCTTTCCTGTTATCTGTTTTCCCCATTTTTGTACATATTGTATAAAGTTAGTTTGTTAGTTAGGCTTCCTGTTACTTAGTTGCTAGTCATTTTAGTTGTAATTCACTTGTATCCTCACATTGTTTCATGTTTACTGGTGTTTGGATGTCTTTTGTTCTACCATTAATGTACTTTAACCACATCCTTCCTGCGCTATAGCCGGAAAACACCTACTTTGCAGATCTGGGCGATTTCCTGGAACCAACACCACTCGTGCGTCCCCTGTGTCCTTCGGACACAGCCAATCACAGGTCATGGTAAAGGGCCAATCACAGCGGCCCTTTACCATGTAATCAGCTGTTTCAATTCACAGCTGACCAATGTGTAAACAGAATTGCTGGTTATTGGCAGTACTTTCCTCATGTGTTGTCACATCGCGAGGAGAGGAGAGCCGGTAATCCTGACCGGGAACATGCACACAGATAATCAGGACTCTGATGATCAGTGCAGCCCCATCAGTGCCAGTCAGTGCCATCAATTCTGCCCATCAGTGCTGCCCATCAGTGCCATCAATGCTGCCCATCTGTGCCGCCTATCAGTGCCCATCAGTACCGCCTATCATTGCCCATCAGTGCCTCCTATCAGTGCAACCTCATCAGTGCCTATCAATGCCGTTGCATCAGTGCCTATCAATGAAGCCTATCAGTGCCCATCAGCACTGCCTATCGGTGCCCATCAGTGCCTCCTATCAGTGCAACCTCATCAGTGCCCATCAGTGCCGCCGCATCAGTGCCCATCAGTGAAGCCTATCAGTGCCCATCAGTACCGCCTATCAGTGCCCATCAGTGCCTCCTATCAGTGCAGCCTCATCAGTGCCCATCAGTGCAGCCTCATCACGCACATCATTGAAGGAGACAAATTGCTTCTTTGCAAAATCTTATAACAGAAACTAAGAAAAAGTTGTTGTTTTTTCAAAATATTCCATCTTTTTTCATTTATTTAGAAAAAAAAGCAAAAAAAAAAGCAGTGGTGATTAAATATCACCAAAAGAAAGCTCTATCTGTCTCAAACAAATGATACAAATTTCATATGGGTACAGTGTTGCATGACCGCGGGCAGGAAGGGGGGTAAAAGTGCCCAGTAAGCAAGTGGTTAATTAGATACAGTCTGGCCTTGGGTTCCTGAGTGTAGCTTTGCAGATCTGGCCATACCTGCTGCTGATTCCTGACATCTACACTCTTCCAGATCCTCTCCTTACCCATCAGGTCAGAGGTTATGCCGGTAATTGGCCGTGCAATCATCAGTAGAGAGGGTGGAGAGGTGGCATCAGAAGCTGCAAAGCAGAACCAGGAAATAATGGTGTCACTGGTCTGGCTGTGTTGTGTGCTAATGGTATGTGCACATTTTTTGGGTTGGCTGTGATGTAAAGTGCCTGGGGGAGTCGGAGACGACAAGGCACAAGTTGAGAGACATCAGATTGGTAGGCAGAAGAGCAGAAGTTCAAACATAGCGGGTCAAGGAAAATCCAGCATCAAGACACAAAGCGAGGCAGGTGGATAACATGTAGTAAAAAAAGAGCAAATCACAAGATGGGTGTCACAGTGTAATTGCTAAAGACCACTTAGGACTGATGACAGTTTGTTTGGTGCCACCCTCTCCCATGCACTTGATGTTAAATGCAGAATGCCAACATGTACATAGGCAAGCACCCAACTGCCGCTCTATTTTGATGGCCACGATTTGAAACACATGCACATGTACCCATGCAAAACTCACGCTTACCTAGCTGATACGACCTTCCTGACACTGATTGAACAGAACTACAAATCTTATGAATGATGACACACCTCCTTTATAAGTACTTTACATACATTAGATGTCTCCCCTACAGACGCAGGCAGGCTCTTCTGTAAAGCTCCCAGATCAGATCCTCAGTGGCACCCCTCTTTAGCCCCTAAAAGGCTTATGGCTGGATAGACCAGCCGGGGACATCGATGAACAGGCTGGACCCTCAGCAGGACAGCCAGGAAGCCCTTCTGGCTGGGAACCTCTCCTCCAGGGAAAAAGAACCCCACTCTCTGTGGTTCTAAGCTATTTATGCATCCTCCAACCACCATCTGGGCACACCTCCCCAGTTGCATAAATATTCAGGCTGCCTGTTTGACTCTCCCACCCACAATATTCGGGAAGTCTCCGGGAAAACAGGGGAAAGCAATAAAACCTGCAGCCAGCAGAACCCAAAGTAGCCTAAAGTAATCACACACTGCTCTGCTGATTACAGGAGAGCCAACGACTACATTTGCCAAAACCAAACTTAGCAGCCTAACTAGGGGGGTGATAGTCACTCCCCGGCCACTTTATTAGGTACGATTGCTTGGTATCCCAAATTGATAATCAGCATGGCAGCAACTCAATGCATTTAGGCATCTAGACTTACATAGTTACATAGTAGGTGAGGTTGAAAAAAGACCATCAAGTCCAACTTATGTGTGTGATTTTATTAAAGACTTGGTAAAGACAACTTTCTGAAGTTCAAACCGAGCTTCAAAATGAGGAAGAAATGGGCATTTAAAAACAAAGCAAGGTTGTTGGTGCCAGACAGGCTGGTCTGAGTATTTCAAAACTGCTGATCTACTGGGATTTTCACGTACAACCATCTCTCGGGTGTACAGAGAATGGTCTGAAAAAGAGAAAATATCCAGTGTGCGGCAGTTGTGTGGAGGAAAATGCCTTGTTAATGTAAGAAGATAATGGGCAGGCTGGTGATGATAGAAAGGCAACAGTAATGCCAGTGGCGTAACTAGAACCTTCAGGCCCCCGGTGCAAGAAATCACGAAGGGCCCCCCTGACCCCCAGTTGGGGCCCTTCCCTCCGAGCCGATGGCGTAAATGCCAAGGCCCGGTCGCAAGTGTGATGTTTGTGACCCTGGTAGTTCTGCCACTGGCGTCTGTTTTTTTTTTTTTTTTTATCGTATTTTTCTACCATTTATTTATTGTTTTACAATATTATTTTATAAAAAATATTTTAATTTTTTTTTTTTTTAAGAGTTGGGGGGCTTTGGTGAGATATCAGGGGTCTAAGCAGACCTCTGATGTTTCACCTTTGAGAACGAGAAAGGAGATTGAGAGCACAGCCTCAGCTGCACAGAATGAATGGTCAGGAATAGCTCTGTATAGAGCTGCCCCTTTATTCGCAAACTGAAGCATAGTAAATACAGTTTACTATGTTTCAGTTATGAATGGATTGAGTCCGTGATCGGTATGGATCACTGACTCTCCATGCAGATACCCTACAGCAGCTGGCAGGAGAGGGGGGGGGGGAACTCTGCTGAGCTGTGGGGACAAGGGGAGGGGCCAGGAGAGAGCGGGGGGGGGGCAGGAAAAAGTACAGGGGGGCTGGAGAGCACACGGGGCAGCAGAAAGAAGCTGCATAGGAGGCGTGGTGGGTGCGACTGCATATAGAGGAACTGATCTTTCCATTTTCCCCACTTCTCATCTCCTTTCAGCAGCTGCAGGAGGAGAATGGAGAGATCAGTTTCTCTGTATCAGTGTTTCTCAACATTTCTTCAACATTTTAGTCAAGGTGCAACATATTGCCTCTTCACTGCCTGTCAAATGCCTCTGAAAAGCGATCTGCATCGCTTTTCAGAGGAATGGTATTTTCTATACACATGCGCACACACATATAACTCTATACACATGCGCACACACATATAACTCTATACACATGCACACACATAACTCTATACACATGCGCACACACATATAACTCTATACACATGCGCACACACATATAACTCTATACACATGCGCACACACATATAACTCTATACACATGCGCACACACATAACTCTATACACATGCGCACACACATATAACTCTATACACATGCGCACACACATATAACTCTATACACATGCGCACACACATATAACTCTATACACATGCACACACACACACATGCGCACACACATAAAACTCTATACACATGCGCACACACACACATGCGCACACACATATAACTCTATACACATGCACACACATAACTCTATACACATGTGCACACACATATAACTCTATACACACACACACACACATATAACTCTATACACACACACACACACACACACACGGGCGCACACATATAACTCTATACACATGCACACTCACATGCGCACACACATATAACTCTATACACATGCACACACACATATAACTCTATACACACACACACATATAACTCTATACACACACACACATATAACTCTATACACACACACACATGCGCACACACATGTAACTCTATACACATGCACACACATGTAAACATACACATGCACACAAATAAACGCACACACACATATAAAACACACACACACATGCAGACACACACATGCACACACCCAAACATGCAGACACACACATATAAGCACACACATGCAGACAAACATATATAGATCGCCTTTTTAAAAATCTGCAGCTGCAGCTCTGTACCTTAAACTCTCCATGCTGGGTACTGCACTGTAGAGGGAGGCAGAGAGCACAGCACACAGGGTGCTAGACACGTCTAACTTACTTTCACTTTGTGACCGAGCCCCTGCACTGCCGAATGATTTACGCATCGGCTGAGGATCAGGGAGCTCGGTCCCATATGCAGCCACCGCTCGGGGAGAGGGGGGCACACGGGCCCCCACGGGCCCCCTGCAGCATGGGGCCCAGTCGCAATGGCGACTTTTGCGACCCCTATACTTCCGCCCCTGAGTAATGCCCTGTACACACGACAACAAAATCAATCAGATTGGATTGGTGGGAAATTCCAAACGTCAAGAACGCGGTGACGTACAACACGTACAATGAGCCAAGAAAAATTAATTTCAATAGCCAGTGCTGCTCTTCTGCTTGATTCCGAGCATGCGTGGCACTTTGTGTGTCGGAATTGTCTACACATGATCGTAATTTACGCGAACAGATTTTGTTGTCAGAAAATTTTAGAGCCAGCTCTCAAACTTTGTGTGTTGGAAATTCTGATGGAAAAAGTCCGATGGAGCGCACACACGGTCGGAATTTCCGACAACAAGCTCCGATCGCACATTTTCCATCGGAAAGTCTGATCGTGTGTACAGGGCATCACTCAAATAACCACTTGTTACACCCAAGGTATGCAGAATACAAGCTCCGAACGCACAACACAAGGAACCTTGAAGCAGATGGGCTACAGCGACATAAGACCACGCCGGGTGCCACTCCTGTCAGCTAAGAACAGGAAACCAAGGCTACAATTGGCACAGGCTCACCAAAATTGGACAATAGAAGATTGGAAAAACGTTGCCTGGCCTAATGAGTCTCGATTTCAGCTGTGACATTCAGATGGTAGGGTCAGAATTTTTTAGCGTATACAACATGAAAGCATGGATCCATCCTGCCTTGTATCAACGTTTGAGGCTGGTGGTGGTGGTGTAATGGTCGGGGGGGATATTTTCTTGGCACACTTTGGGCCCCTTAGTACCAATTAAGCATCGTTTAAACCCCACGGCCTACCTGATTATTGTTGCTGACCGTGTCCATCCCTTTATGACTACAGTGTCCCCATCTTCTGATGGCTCCTTTCAGCAGGATAATGCACCATGTCACAAAGCTCCAATCATCTCACCACTGGACAATGAGGTCCCTGTACTCCAATGTCCTCCACACTCACCACATCTCATCCAATAGAACATCTTCGGGATGTGGTGGAATGGGAAATTTGCATCATGGAAGTGCAGCCGACAAATCAGCAGCAACTGTGTGATGCTTTCATGTCACTATGGACCAAAATCTCTGAGGAACGTTTCCAACACCTTGTTGAATCTATGCCACCAAGAAGACATGTGCACTGTCGAAAAATGTGTTTGTTTTCGTATTATTAAGTTTTTGGGGGTTTTTTGGAAATTCGGATATTCCTGAATTAACAAATTTGTCTAAATTCGTTAAAAAAAAATATTCTGGAACTAAACTAATTGCTCATGTCTACCACGAACAATGAAGGCAGTTCTGAAGGCAAAAGGGGGTCCAACCCGGTACTAGCAAGGTGTACCTACTGTAATAAAGTGGCCTCTGAGTGTATGTCTTTATGGTCTCCTGTAGTGTTGAGAATTATAAAAAAAAAAGTTTCCCGCTGCCACCTCTTGGTTCCTATTTTTTTTTACTTCTTTATGGCAAGCTTATTACTTGTCAGATGAGACAGACTTACTTTAGGGAAGTTTTCAGGTACATTACTTATTCAGTGTCTGATAGCGAGGTGACACCTGTCCACAAACCTGTTCAATAACAAACCTCCAGAAATAATGATCACATCAAACCCCGCCGCTCTCTGTAGACAGACTGTTTTCACATCTCCTCTCAAACTCCTCCAACAGAACTCTGTCACTGACAGGCTGGCATGGCGAGCCCCCGGAGAATTATCACACCATAACCAAAGCCCATCTGACTCAAAGACACAGATCCAGCTTCTCTTATTCTAACGTCCCTGTTTGTAAAAAGGTCCTTCAACCTGGAAGTGTAATAAATAATTGAAACTTTTCGGGAGATAAAAAAAAAAATGGACATGCTCACACATCACAACAAAAGTAAAGAAAATATGTAACAAAATAGAAATGAAATACAACCCTAATTGCAAAAAAAGCTGTGTAAAATCTACATAAAAACAGAATGCAATGATTTGCAAATCTCATAAGCCCGTATTTTATTCACAATAGAAAGTAGAAAACATATCAAGTGTTTAACGTGAGAAAATGGACCGTTTTAGGAAAAAAATAGGGTCATTTTGAAATTGATGGCAGCAACATCTCTCAAAAAAGTTGGGACTGGGCAACAAAAGCTGGCAAAGTACAACCCCAATTCCAAAAAAGTTGGGACAGGGCCATGTTTACCATGGTGTAGCACCCCCTCTTCTTTTACCAACACTCTGTGTACGTCTGAGAACTGAGGAGACCAGCTTCTGGAGTTTTGGAAGAGGAATGTTGCCCCATTCTTGCCTGATATAGGATTCTGCTCAACAGTCCTGAGTCTTTTTTGTCATATTTTTCGTTTCAAGATGCCCCTGTAGCACCCTATAGTGTGCTAGATGTAAATCGGTTCAGTTATTAGTGTAGGAAAATTTGGCCTGGCTGAGCGCTAGGTCTGGGTTGAATCTGGGTGAGGGCTGAGTGACTCAGGGAGGCTGGATTTCTCAGCAAGCAGCATCTCTGGTGACTCCCTATGCTTTCTGGAACCTTGGAGAAGCTTCTAGAAGTAGCGGGTGGAATCTAGGAGGAGCTGCTTGGAGTATTGATGAGGGCCCCAGCCAATCCCCAGCAAAATGGGCTGGCAGGCTACCTCATAAATAGTCATGAGTCATGCTAGAAGGGGGAGTCGGGTGGAAGATGGAGATGAAGTGCTGAGGAGGCTGTGGCCCTAGAGGGTGCCCCCTAGTTTGGGGGGGTGACCACGGGCCTGGGGCTCGGGTGCTGGAGAGACAATCTACAACACATGGAGGAATCCTTTTTGGAGGCACGGGAGCAAAGAGAGGACGGCACGTCCAGGAGGTCTCCTGAGAAGTCAGCTGGGTGGGCTGGTGAGTGCTCAGTCTGAGAGGACTGTGGAGAGAGAGAGTGTCAGTCTGGGAGGACTGTGGAGAAGTTAGCCTGGAGGGCTAGAGAAAGGGACAGCTGCAGCCAGGTGGGCTGGCAGTGCCTGAAGAGGTGGTGCTGGGATCAGTAGCCACAGGAGGAATGTAAGCTGGACACTGGACTTTGCTACACAACCAAGGAGAAGTTGTCTCTGAAGTTGTTCAAAGTCAAGTGGGCATCCCATAATACCCCTATCCGAATCTAAGTTCTATTTCCTCAAAAAAATAACAAAACAAAGTCCTTGTCTGTTTTCTGACTCTGGGTGACTGTGAAGATTCGGTGTGCCTGGCTGTGCAGGGTGGGTGATCCCTTTTCACCTGTGGCTCTTTAGGGGGTAAGTAATTTCAGTTGGTGAAAGGTCTGGACTGCAGGCAGGTCAGTTAAGCCCCTGGAATTTTCTACTAGGAAGCCACGCTGTTGTCATAGATGCAGTATGCGGGTTAGCATTGTGCTGCTGAAATATGCAAGGCCTTCTCTGAAAAAGGCGTCATCTGGATGGGGGCATATGTTGCTCTAAAAGCTGGATATATTTTTCAGCATGGATGGTGCCTTTCCAGATGTGAAGGCTGGCCATTCCATACACACTAATGCCTCCCCCTCCCCTTCCCCGTATACCATCAGAGATTTTGAACTGAGCGCTTATAACAAGCCAGAAGGTCCACTGGTTGCTAAATAGAATGTCAAATTTCTATTCGTCTGACCACAGAAGAGTTTTCCACTTTGCAACAGACCATTTTAAATGAGCTTTGTCCCAGAGATGACGGCTGTGCTTCTGGATCATGCTCAGATACGGCTTCTTCTTTGCATGATAGAGCTGTGTTCACAGACAGGGATTTCTGGAAGTATTCCTGAGCCCATGCAGTGCCATCCATCACAATAGCATGCCTGTTTTTAATGCAGTGCCGCCTGAGGGCCCGAAAATCACCACCATCCAATATTGTGTTTCGGACACGTCTCTTGTTTCCGGAGATTTCTCCAGACTCTTGGAATCTTTTGATGATATTATATATTGTAGATGGTCATCTAATTAATCGGTTCCCGACTGGCTGCCGCAGTTTTACTGCGGCAGGTTGGCTCCCCTGGGCGAGCCGCTGTAACTGTACGTCGGCCCTTAAAGATGCTGTAGGAGGCGTATGCCCGCAGCGTGTGCCCTGAGCCGATGCGAGTGCGGCGGGCGCGATGACCGCCGGGCACCCACGATCGCTCGTGACAGAGCGAGAACCAGGATCTGTGTGTGTAAACACACAAATCCCAGTTCTCTCAGGGGAGAGGAGAGAGATTGTGTGTTCATACTAAGTATGAACACCGATCTCTCTCCTCCCCTAGTCAGTCCCACCCGCCCACAGTTAAAACACACCTAGGGAACACAGTTAACCCCTTGATCGCCCCCTGGTTTTAACCCCTTTCCCTACCAGTGACATTTATACCATAATCAGTGCATTTTTATAGCACTGATTGCTGTATAATTGTCAGTGGTCTCAAAAATGTGTCAAAAGTGTCCAATTTGTCTGTCGCAATATCGCAGTCTCGATAAAAATCACAGATCACTGCCATTACTAGTATAAAAAAAAATAATAATAATAAAAATGCCATAAATCTTTCCCCTATTTTGTAAACTCAATAACTTCCTCGCAAACCAATCAATATACGCTTATTGCGATTTTTTTACCAAAAATATGTAGAATACATATTGGCATTAACTGAGGAAAAAATGTGTTTTACTTTGTTGTACTAGCAAGGTGTACCTAATAAAGTGGCCGGTGAGTGTATATATATATTTATATATATATATATATATATATATATATATATATATATATATATATATATATATATATATATATAATGTTTGGGGGTTTTAGGTAATTTTCTAGCAAAAAAAAATAGATGCTGATTTTTACATGTAGGACAGAAATGTCCTGGGCCTGGGTGGCAATGGAAATGTAAAAATTGCTCTGGCCCACACAAGGGCTGCAATGGTTAAATATGCTTGGGATTAAAACTCTAACACTAAAAAAAAAATATTAAAAAATGGGCAGGCTCCATGGTCCACTTGGTCTTTTTTTTTCTGCTGTCAGTCGTCTATGTATCTGAATTCAGATTGCACTGAGGCATTAGCAATAATATTTCAAAGCTCCAGACAAGATGAAATGGCGCTCATTTTTTTTTCCTTCAGTCGTCTAGCTGCCTTTGCCGCCCTTTATTAGTGCTTCTTCCCTGCACCTTTTCTCCAGACGTGTCAGCCTGCTAATGAATAATTTGACTGACAATCTGACTCCAGCCTTCTTGTAGGTGAAATCAGTGTTCTGTGAAGCTTCGTTATGAAAAGAGGTATCTGTCAGTTTCCCCCGTCCCTCCGGCTTCCTTTGCGGCTTCTTCAGTCGGTAGGGGCTCCTCTGATGGCTCTGCGCTTTCCACTCCATGAGCGGCCCTCGGAGACCGGAGTGAGAAAGAATTATGTTATTGTGTGTCGATTCCTTCATGTGAGTTCATTTTGTTGCTTTTAAACAAGCATAAAACGACGAGGGAGTCCGGCCAGACGGTATGTGCAATCATTCATGAGAACCTTGGGAAAAAAATACGACAGCAATGATTGGATGATTACCGCCTATTTGTATTCTTTAAAGCAGACCTTCGCACTGAAAGAAAACTTTGCTCCCCAAATCCCCAATTTCCCTTCTTAATTTGAAAACTTTTTTGGGTTATTTTGTTTAAATTATTCACTGCCAATGGCATGCATGCCACCAGGAGGCCTTGACTTCCCTACAATGCATGGATGGGGAGGGCAGGCCTGGTGGCACATCATCATCCAGAAGAGACCGCTAGCTCCCAATGACATCAGGGAAATAGACAGCAATGAGAGACCTGGTGCATGTCAATGGAACCTGGATCAACGCACACCACATATCAGAGGAAGCATAAACTTCCATACAGTGGATGGAGGAGGGTGGACCTGGCAGTGGCTGTCTGATGGGGAGGGCAGGCCTGGTGGCACATCATCAGGGTCCGGCCAACTGAGTCCAGAAAAGGCAGCCAGCTCCCAATGACATCAAGGGAAATAGACAGCAATGAGAGACCTGGTGCGCGGCAACGGAACCTGGATCAACTCACCTGATTGTGTGGTATATCAATTCTGTGTGAGTTTTCAATGAAGAGTTCCAGTTTTGCATCTGAGCTAGTCCTGTCTAGTATCTTGGGTGCAATATGCCCCTATAATATCTGGTTCCTGGTTCCAGACTGCAGGAAGCTATATCTTGATGGAAGCACCAAAGTGGGGCACTGGACGGTTTCGTCACACATCAACTTCCATACAGTGGATAGAGGAGGAGGGTGGACCTGGCAGCGGCTGTCTGAACCCAGAAGAGACAGCCAGCTCCCAATGACATCAGGGAAATAGACAGCTATGAGAGGCCTGGTGCGTGGCAACGGAACCTGGATAAAGGCACACCACATATCCCAGGAAACATCATGTGACAGACCAAAGACCAGAAGGAGGTAAACAGCAGGTTAGAGCAAGGGTCTTCAAACTATGGCCCTCCAGTTGTTCAAGAACTACAATTCCCATCATGCCTAGCCATGTCTGTGAATGTCAGAGTTTTACAATGCCTCATGGGATGTGTAGTTCCTCAACAGCTGGAGGGCCGTAGTTTGAGGATCCCTGGGTTAGAGGGAAATCAACTGCGGGTCATATGAAAGACAACTGTAGTGTAGAAGGAGGTCAACTGTAGGTTTTAGAAAAAAGATCAGCTGTGGGTAAAAAGGAGAGCATCTGCAGGTCAGAAGGACGTAAACAGCAGGTTAGTGGCAGGTCAACTGCAGGCCAGAAGGAGGTAAACTGGAGGTAGGAGGGAGAACAACTGCGGTTCATATGAAGGACAACTGCAGGCCAGAAGGAGGTAAACTGGAGGTAGGAGGGAGATCAACAAGGTAAACTGCAGGTAGGACCGAGGTAAATTGCAGGTCAAGTGCAGGCAGAAGGAGGTCACCTGCAGATCAAATGCACCTATCAATGAACTGCGAATGATCCAAGAAGCACCTCAAATGCAAGGAGAACACACCTGGAAGCAGGCGGCATTTTCGTATCAACAGAAGTCCTTATCCAAAATAGAATTGACCTCTAATGTACTATTCAGCTCGGTGTTCTGCTTTACACCTGAGTCTGAGGACCGGTGTTATATCTAGGCGCCACATCGCAAACAAGCTACTTGATATCACAAAAATGTTTTATATATCTGGTACCTTAAATGTCCCTCAGATATATAAAACAATCTCAAGTCTATGTAATAGTAGGAAAAGATCTTATTTTTAGTGCGCGCCTGAACACTCCCTTAAAATAGCAACTTTGGAACAGCAAGCAGCAGTTGGTAGGAACATTTGGTGCTGCAGACAAAGCGACTTGGACTCGGTCCTCGGTAAAGAACACTCACATGAAGCAATGTGCTGGAAGCAGAACAGTTTAAAGCTGAACTAAGTTCTCAAAGGTCACAGTCTATAAAGATGTAAAAATGTAACCTTGCTCCTGCTTGTAAACCAAGGAAAACTTTTAAAAGGAGCGCGTTTTCGTGTTGCGTTTTTTTTTTTTTTCTTAAAGTGGAATTAGGGGCAAAATTAAGAATGTCATAAGTCAGTATCATTAATGTATGAAAAGCAGTTTGAGTAATAGGAATGGGATTTTCTGGGTGTAGACCAAACTCTAAACTCTAACCAATTAAAATTTTTTACAAATTTTATTATGAAAAATACAGAAATATTTGTTGTATGTAAAAAAAGTAGTCGGGTTCCATAGTAGTCATCCGCTATATACAATATGGTAGTATTGGCAAGATCCTCTACACAGTACTAGGGTTGCACCGATACTGAGTATTTGCACAAGTATCGGTACTCATTCAAATGCACGATACCTTAAACCGATACTTTCAGGCTCGGTTCTTTGAGCTGTCAGTGGGGTCTCCCCCGTTGACAGCTGAAGTGTTAAAGAAGTCTGGTAATTGGAGCTGTCAAAAAAAAAAATCAGCCAGCAATGTGCTGAAACACTAAAATAAAAAGAAACATTGTTTCTTTTTGTATCTTTCTGTTTCTTCATCTGCAGATCAGAGGGATGAACAAATGTTCCTATGTTTAACCCCTTATTAACCCTTAATTTACTCTAATCAGCCTTAATTAACTCCCTATTCTCCTCCATTTAATTATTTTCCTGCTTTTTTTTTTTTTTCGTTCACATCTATTTTATAAACTATAAACAATTAAAACTTTTTTTTGCTTGCTTTTATTAGTGAATATTTTTACACATATATATTAACATATATTTACACATTTCACATTGAAAAAGCGCAAAATTAAAAAAAAAAAAAAATCTATTTATTTCATTTGTAAATAACTTTTTAAAAAGCTTTGTACCATCGCTGACAGCTGAAGTGAAAACAAAACAGTTGCAGTAGGTATCGGTAATTGGTATTGGTGAGTACTAAAAAAAAAAATGGTATCGGTGCATCCCTACACAGTACATACCATCACTTCAGGCTGGCCCCTTTTGCAGGTGTAGCTATGTAAAACAATAGAAATAAGTCTTTATACTGTTTAAAATCCAGTAATACGCCGTCCCACCCCTATTCTGCACGCGCTCAGTTGTTCTCTATTCTCGGCACTGTGCTTAAAACTCAGAGCCACTAGAGGCCGATCTGCTGACAGCCTAAAGATTTACTGCTGCTCGGAGGCTCTGGGCTTCAACAAAATGGTGGCCTCCGGCAAGAAGAGACAGGAACAACGCTGGAGGCAATTTACAGCACACATTTGGTATCATAATTATTAATGTGGAATGCATGTTCTTTGCAAAAGGACATTATTTTTTATCAAGTTGTTTTTGGGTAAAGTACCGCTTTTAGGCAGCCCATTCAAATGAATGGGCTGACAATGTACTGAAATCTCAAAAAAAAAAAAAATTTTTTTTTTTTTTACAACTGCCAATAAATATCAGGGGCTGATAATTTCATGCTGTGTTGACTTTTTAAGTATAACTCAAGCAAATAACTTTGTTATAGGTATTGTCAGTGTTTCCATATCATGTTTATACAGTTCAAATATTCAGTGTTAGTTTTCAATAGGAGTTGTATAATTTCTCAGGTTGCCAGTAAAAAAGTAAATTTTCCATGTTTTGTCAGTAAAACAATGCTGCAGGAGGTTGCCAACTCTGGATAAAGTTCATGTGCGTGTAAAAGCAGGTGTCCCAATACTTTTGGTAATATAGTGTATGTTATCTGTGTTCTCCCGTCTGGCTTGGCCTGTCTTTTAATAAGGAATAACTGAATCCCCAGACACGAGGAGGAAACCTTGTTACACTTGCTAAGCAGGCACACTTCAGGAGGACAATCCGGCAAAAGATGGATGTTCTAAACACGACCGTCAAACACCTCAACAAGTCAGTCACACTAATGATCAGCGCATGGAGACAAGAGCAATTTGTCAACAGCTCATTAAAGCAAAGTTGTTTCGGTCTGAATAACTTCCAATCATTTACTTATTTATCAAAGCCGCAGCTGCCACTTCCTCCGCGCTATGGGTAATGAAGATGCGCTCGAGCTGTCATTAGCAGCAAAAGCTATGCAAAAAAAAAAAAAAGATTTAAAAAATCTGTAAGCCCGAATCCTTTGTGGCTTGATGGTAGATATGAGGGAATATGGGAATTAGTATATTGTGCAGTGTATATATGGGCCCAAGAAGCTTTTTTTGAGACAGAAGTCTGTATAATACGTGTGTAATGATCATCCCTGCATCTTCACCACCATGCCGGTCATTACTCAGCACTGCAGCTGCAGTGCACACCTGCCCTAACCAGGGATGTGCAAATAGACTGCTGGACATCTAGCATGTGCCTAATCAATTGGGTTCTGTCTTGCTCCGTGGATAGAGAGCTTTCTGATTCTGACTGCTCATGCTCTGGATTACCCCTATAAGAGTAGGTCCCCTTTAATGTGCCTTCTCCCTCTGAGAGAAGGTTGGAAGCTCCTATAAAGGCCAAGGGAGGGGGGAGTCAGTGGACCCCAGGAGATAAGAGCAGGAAGGAAGATCAAGCTGCTGTGGGGGGGATCAGGGTGTTGTGAGAGTTTCCTTTTCAGGATCCTTGGAGATATGAGGCAATGTTAATCTATCACAGAGCTGGAGGAGAGACTGTTGGGACTTGGTTTGTCCTTTAGTCCCACTCTTGCCCCCATCATGAGAAGGAAGGTATGACTGATGTTAGCTGAATACATTGTAGCTAATCACTCTAATTGATCTGAGGAGTGAGCATCTTCTGAACAGGCATGGATCAACTACCTCCCATATATAACACTGTATTACCAAAAGTATTGGGACGCCTGCCTTTACACGCATATGAACTTTAATGGCACCCCAGTCTTAGTCCGTAGGGTTCAGTATTGAGTTGGCCCACCCTTTGCAGCTATAACAGCTTCAACTCTTCTGGGAAGGCCGTCCACAAGTTTTATGAGTGTTTCTATGGGAATATTTGACCATTCTTCCAGAAGAGCATTTGTGAGGTCAGGCACTGATGTTGGACGAGAAGGCCTGGCTCACGGTCTCCGCTCTAATTCATCCCAAAGATGTTCTATCAGGTTGAGGTGCAGGCCAGTCAAGTTCCTCCACCCCAAACTCGCTCATCCATGTGTTTATGGACCTTGTTTGTGCTATAGCGAGTACTGTTCTGGGGTCTTGGAACTGACTTTGTTATGCTGCCACCTGAATTGAAACAGTAAAGAAGTTAACCTGAAACTTCAGTCTCTGGGTGAATTTGTCTACAAACTACAGTTAATTATGGGGAGCATACTATTATTGCCTGTGTAAATTTGGCTGTCGTGTCCTAGGAGGAATGTGGTCCAGCATATAGATACCCATGGGAGTAAGGGGGTTGAGAAAGCACAGTCAGGAGGGTGGAGGGATCCGGTCTCCAGCCACCATCTTTACATAGGAGAGTACAGTAGGGCAAAACTGAACAGTTTCTCTGAAGATCACTCTAAAGTTTAGGGTGACCCAGCTGCTCGCTATGGCCACACGCAAGAAAGCCCAGGCACCTGCTTACAGGTCTGTGCATTGTCCTCCTGCCAAGACTCTCGGCTCTGTTTAGAATTGGTTTTCCGCACCTGATCTGGCCAGCAACTTGCTGACTCTGCCATTGACTTCTATTTACTCTGACTACAGGAGACTGTAGCAGCTCAGGTGGGAGAATCTGTCCACAGGACAACTATTAGTCGTGCTCTCCACAAATCTGTCCTTTATGGAAGAGTGACAAGAAGAAAGACATTGGTGAAAGAAAACCATAAGAAGTCCAGTTTGCAGTGGGGGACACAGCAAACATGTGGAAGAAGGTGCTCTGGTCAGATGAGACCAAAATTAAACTTTTTGGCCTAAAAGCAAAATGTTATGTGTGGCGGAAAACTAACACTGCACATCACCCTGAACACACCATCCCCACCGTGAAACATGGTGGTGGCAGCATCATGTTGTGGGGATGTTATTCAGAGGGAAGCTGGTCAAAGTTGATGAAAAGATGGATGGAGGGCAATCTTAGAAGAACACCTGTTGGAGTCTGCAAAAGACTTGAGACTGGGGTGGAGGTTCACCTTCCAGCAGGACAATGACCCTAAACATACAGCCAGAGCTACAATGGAATGGTTTAGATCAAAGTATTTTCATGTGTTAGAATGACCCAGTCAAAGTCCAGACCTAAATCCAATTGAGAATCTGTGGCAAGACTTGAAAATTGCTGTTCACAGACGCTCTCCATCCAATCTGACAGAGCTTGGAAAATTTTGCAAAGAAGAATGGGCAAAAATGTCCCTCTCTAGATGTACAAATCTGGTAGAGACATCCTCAAAAAGACTTGCAGCTGTAATTGCAGCCAAAGGGGGTTCTACAAAGTATTGACTCCGGGGGGCTGTAGACAGAAATAACACTTATGCCTCATTTCCACTGAGTGGAACGGTTCGGGTCGGTACAGTTTGGAAGGATTAGAATGGTCCAGCCTATTCAGGTGAGCCTTTCCAATGCAAGTCGGACCGCTAGGGGCCATACGGGGTTTAGAAAAAATGCCTTTGACGTGAGCATTGACGTTTTTTCTGTCCGCCAATCAGTGGAATGTATCGTGTGATGCCAGTAGCTCTGCCCTAACTGTACCGTACCATTTTCTATGGCCCCACATCTGAAGCAGGACCATGAATGGTGCTGTATGGTTCGGTTGTATGGGCCGCTTTCATAATGGAAACCCTCAAAATAGCGTACCGTACCGAACCAACCCAAACCGATCCGCTCAGTGAAAATGAGGCATTAATGCTCTGGATGGAGACGAGTACACACTATAAAGGGATATGCTTTGTTCATGTTTCATGTCTGAGGTTTACAACCACTTTAAGCTTATGATAGATTGTTTCAGACCTGTCATTTTTTTTTTTATTTTGGTCTTAGATCCCCTGTACGCTGATCACGCTCACAAATATATCTTATAAAAAATAGAAAGATTAGTTTTCTTTAAACTTTCGGGTTCCGGAAATTTACTACTCTTTCAATATAGCTTGAAGCTTTTACCTACAAAAGTTATTAGCTAATCTTTCCTGCAAAGCAATTTGCGTTTGATTTTTTTAGTGGACATTTAAGTCCCTGAATATTAAGGGTTTCTGAGCCTTCAGTTGCTCCAAGACTTCATGAATATGGAAGAGAAGCGATTCTGCAATTCCAGATCATACCCTCACATTAATTGGCAGAACATTCCTTCTGATGTGTAATATTGTAAGTGAACAAGCGCCCGGCGCGGGGCAGAGATCATGTCACCCCCTGCCACCCGCCGGGGAATAATGACTTTGCTAAGCGCAGCTGCCGGCCAATGAGGATGATTATCTCGCCAGCACTTTCCTAATCTGACATTCCTAATTCTTAATGCCACTAAATCGCGGCGATGGCATTTCTGCTTTTACATCAATTCTGTCCGCTTTGGGATTTGAACAAAAATTGAAAGAATGTAAAAAATTTATGAACACAAGGAACAGGTGTTGCTAGAATCAAAAGATGGAGACTGTCAAGATCTCTTCCAGGCACCTCACGGGGTAAAACGTCTGGGACTTTGTAACAAGTTTGCAGCCACATAAGAATAAAAAATGACATTTATGATATAGTATATCAATATCACTGTCGGAAGATCACCATGATCTAATATTATATTTATGGTATTTCATTAGATGGGATGGCACTGGGGTTGGGTTTGGATGGTGTATGTTTGAAGTATAAAAGGACTGAACGAGTCCAAGAGCCTTCTCTCTGTCTCTGAGCCGCATGGCTCTATCCACCATTTTGAGTCCAGCCGAGGAGACCATGCGATAAGTATGTTTGATGTTCGTCTATTATATGTTCTGGTTATATGATTTGTAATATTGTAATATCTTACTTTAGTATTCTCATGTTAGCGTTTTCCTATCTTCTTGGGAAATAAATAAGACTTTGTTTTATTGAGCCGTGTGCTTGATTTCATAGCTAACCTTGTATTATAGTGATACCAACGGTAACATGTGATCAGAGATTTAATAGACTAGCTAACTAGGGGAATAGACAAGTTAATACATAGGTGCAATATAGATAGAGGGGACCCATACCCCACCTTCGTATAATATTTATTTGCACCAATTACTTCAATCACGAATATAGCAGTTTCTTCGTTTTTCTATAACTCCCTTGTAAAAATGTTTTATTATATGTGGATCCTGCCAGGATCAGGGTTATTTTGGCATCAAATTTTGATTTAGTTTTAGTCAGTCTTTTGATAAAAATGTCGCATTTCAGTCATCTGCAATTGTTTTAGTTTTCATCGTATTTAGTAGACTAAAATCTGTAGTACATTTTAGTCGAGTAAAATCGTACGGGTTTAGTTAAATTGCAATGCATTATATCAGTGGCGTCGCTAGCGGGTGCCTTTTTGGGCTATAGCCCCGAATCTGGGGCCCAGAGCCCCGAGTCTCTGCAGGGGTACCCAAGGGGAGGGGAGGCTCTCTGGGGACCCTGATTTAAGGGGGAGGCTCTTTGGGCACCATAATGTAAGGGGGGCTCTCTGGGGACCCTGATGTAAGTGAGAGGCTTTCTGGGGACCCTGATGCAAGGGGGAGGCTCTCTGGGGACTCTGATGTAAGGAGGAGGCTCTCTGGGGACCCTGATGTAAGGGGGGGCTCTCTAGGGACCCTGATTTAAGGGGGGCTCTCTGGGGACCCTGATGTAAGGGGGGCTCCCTAGGGACCCTGATGTAAATGGGGGGCTCTCTGGGGATATATACACACACACGTATATTACTGTATATACATGTGTATGCCCACCCAAGCGTATGACTTTCTTTACCACGCTGCTATAGGCTTTAGCCCCAAATATTTTGTAGACCTAGAAATGCCCCTGCATTATATTAAGCATTTCTCTAAAATGTCCAAACTCAATATTTACTCCTGGAGTTAAAAAAAACATCTAATATCATGTTATTTATGGTATTAAAAGGGTTGTAAAGGTTTTTTGTTTTTTTTTAACCGCTTCCGGACTGCCCACTGTACATACATTATACTGCGGCAGGGCGGCCCGGCCGTGCAAAATCACGTACCTGTACGTGATTTTGTGCAGGCAGTGTAGGGGGCGCGTACGCGCCACGGGAGCGCTGCTCCCGCTGTGATTGGCTCCCGCTGTGTCCGATCAGCGGGTCCGGCTGCCATGATGGCCACCGCGACCCGCCGATTGTTCGCAGGAGACACGGAGCAGCGGTGTGCTTATGTAAACAAGGCACACCGCTGATCTGTCAGTGAGGAAAAGAGAGATCTTCTGTTTCAGCAAAGCTGAAACACAACCTCTGTTTTCCTGCAATGTAACCCTCCCCCCACAGTTAGAAAGCACATCCCTAGGGCACACTTGACCCCTTGATCGCCCCATAGTGTTAACCCCTAACACACCAGTGTCATCTATACAGTGATCAGTGCATTTTTTTTTTAGCACTGATCACTGTATAGGTGTCACTGGTCCCCAAAAAAGTGTCACTAAAGCCTCGTACACGCGATCAGATTTTCCGACGGGAATTGTGTGATGACAGGCTGTTGGCGGAAAAATGTTGGATGGCAGGCTTTAAAATTTTCCGCGGACAAATGTCTGTTGTCGGATTTTCCTAGCGTGTGTACACAAGTCCGTCGGACAAAAGTCCAAAGTACAAACACGCATGCTTGGAAGCAAGGACGAGCCGGAAGCGGTCGGTCTTGTAAACTAGCGTTCGTAATGGAGAATTAACATGTGTGACATGGCATATTATGAAATCTCGAAATGCAGTGCACAATTCTCTTCTTCTTTATTGGGATAATAATGAAGCTGCTTTGCTGGTGATAACGATGGAGTTATTGCAAACACATTTTCAAAGGCTTTTTTTTTTCTAGTGATATCAAGAATAATATTATTATGCTTTTTTTTTATTTTTTGGGCAATTTACCACAACACTATTATCCCGTAGTTTTTAAGATCACACGTTGGTGTCCCTTGTTAATTTTACATTGTATTTTTTAAAATGTAACTGCCGACTCCCAAACTGTCATTTGAAGTAAAACACATAGACAAGTATTATTCTACACAATTATTTTATTGTGTAAAAAAAGAAAACAAATAAAATTAGACATGCTATCTGCCAATAGAACTTAACCAAAAAGTGCATTCTATGCATCCAAAAATATAGAAAATATACCAAATAAAATCATTATTATTCAACCAAAAAATAAAATAAAAGCCTCATGCATGTGTCCTGCTCCTTAATATAGGGTGTCAGCAATGCCAAGAGTTGGTGAAAGCAGGGGTCCCTCATCCGGAGATAATTCCGAAAATCTATTCAAGTACTCGCCGATACCGATTACCGATACTTTTTTTTTTAATGTCACGTGACAGTGTTTTTTTTTTTTAAACAGTGTTTTCTTTTTTGGGGGGGGGGGGGGGGGGTGAACGGTGTGTGTGTGTGGTTTTTTTTTTTTTACAATTTTTATTTTTTACAATAATATTTTTTTTATTCTTTATATATATATTTTTTTAATCAGCCCTGTTGGGGGGCTTTGGTGAGATATCAGGGGTCTTAACAGACCTCTGATATCTCCCCCTTGAGACAGAGAAAGAGACCGAGGATAGAGAATCCCCAGTCCCTTTCTCTGCAGCCTCAGCTGCACTGAGAATGAATGGAGAGAAGACAGCGGCTCCTCTCCATTCATAAACTGACACATCGTAATCACAGAAGATTACAATGTTTCAGTTATGTTATTGGACAGAGTCAGCTGACTCTGTCCATTCACACAGCGGAGAGAGACAGCAGAACGGAGGGGACAGAGAAGGAGAGGGGAACGGAGGGGACAGCGGAGAGGCACAGGGAAGGAAAGAGGAACGGAGGGGTACAGCGGAGAGACACAGCAGAACAGAGGGGACAGCCGAGGGGGACAGAAAAGGAGAGAGGAACGGAGGGGGACAGCGGAGAGACATAGGGAAGGAGAGAGGAACGGAGGGGGACAGCGGAGAGACACAGGGAAGGAGAGAGGAACGGAGGGGACAGCGGAGAGACACAGGGAAGGAGAGAGGAACAGAGGGGACAGCGGAGAGACACAGGAAAGGAGAGAGGAACGGAGGGGGACAGCAGAGAGACACAGGGAAGGAGAGAGGAACGGAGGGGGACAGCGGAGAGACACAGGGAAGGAGAGAGGAACGGAGGGGGACAGCGGAGAGACACAGGGAAGGAGAGAGGAACGGAGGGGGACAGCAGAGAGACACAGGGAAGGAGAGAGGAACAGAGGGGGACAGCGGAGGAGGACAGAGGAACGGAGGGGGCATGGAGGAGGATGCAGTGACAGTCAGCGGTGACCGATCACCGCTGTATGTCACTAAAGCTGCTGAAAGCCGCTGGGGTAGAATCTTATAATTCCCCTATGCGCCGATCACAGCTGTCTTCCAGGTATCGGGGAAAGCATCGGGAGCATTTGCCCGAGTACTAGTACTTGGGCAAATGCTCGGTATCGGTGCCGATACCGATACTAGTATCGGTATTGGGACAACCCTAATGCACACAGTGCTTTGGTCCTCTGAGGAGGCCTGTAATGCATGCATTTTTTTTTTTTTTTTTAAACAGTGTTTTCTTTTTTTTTTGGGGGGGGGGGGGGGGGTGAACGGTGTATGTGTGTGTGTGTTTTTTTTTTTTTTTACAATTTTTATTTTTTACAATAATATTTTTTTTATTCTTTATATATATTTTTTTTTAATCAGCCCTGTTGGGGGGCTTTGGTGAGATATCAGGGGTCTTAACAGACCTCTGATATCTCCCCCTTGAGACAGAGAAAGAGACCGAGGATAGAGATTCCCCAGTCCATTTCTCTGCAGCCTCAGCTGCACTGAGAATGAATGGAGAGAAGACAGCGGCTCCTCTCCATTCATAAACTGACACATCGTAATCACAGGAGATTACAATGTTTCAGTTATGTGAATGGACAGAGTCAGCTGACTCTGTCCATTCACACAGCGGCGAGAGACAGCAGAACGGAGGGGACAGAGAAGGAGAGGGGAACGGAGGGAACAGCGGAGAGGCACAGGGAAGGAAAGAGGAACGGAGGGGTACAGCGGAGAGACACAGCAGAACAGAGGGGACAGCCGAGGGGGACAGAAAAGGAAAGAGGAACGGAGGGGGACAGCGGAGAGACATAGGGAAGGAGAGAGGAACGGAGGGGGACAGCGGAGAGACACAGGGAAGGAGAGAGGAACAGAGGGGACAGCGGAGAGACACAGGAAAGGAGAGAGGAACGGAGGGGGACAGCGGAGAGACACAGGAAAGGAGAGAGGAACGGAGGGGGACAGCGGAGAGACACAGGGAAGGAGAGAGGAACGGAGGGGGACAGCGGAGAGACACAGGAAAGGAGAGAGGAACGGAGGGGGACAGCGGAGAGACACAGGGAAGGAGAGAGGAACGGAGGGGGACAGCGGAGAGACACAGGAAAGGAGAGAGGAACGGAGGGGGACAGCGGAGAGACACAGGGAAGCAGAGAGGAACGGAGGGGGACAGCGGAGAGACACAGGGAAGGAGAGAGGAACGGAGGGGGACAGCGGAGAGACACAGGAAAGGAGAGAGGAACGGAGGGGGACAGCAGAGAGACACAGGGAAGGAGAGAGGAACGGAGGGGGACAGCGGAGAGACACAGGGAAGGAGAGAGGAACGGAGGAGGACAGCGGAGAGACACAGGGAAGGAGAGAGGAACGGAGGGGGACAGCAGAGAGACACAGGGAAGGAGAGAGGAACAGAGGGGGACAGCGGAGGGGGACAGAGGAACGGAGGGGGCATGGAGGAGGATGCAGTGACAGTCAGCGGTAACCGATCACCGCTGTATGTCACTAAAGCTGCTGAAAGCCGCTGGGGTAGAATCTTATAATTCCCCTATGCGCCGATCACAGCTGTCTTCCAGGTATCGGGGAAAGCATCGGGAGCATTTGCCCGAGTACAAGTACTTGGGCAAATGCTCGGTATCGGTGCCGATACCGATACTAGTATCGGTATCGGGACAACCCTAATGCACACAGTGCTTTGGTCCTCTGAGGAGGCCTGAAATGCATGCAGTGCTTTGGATGGTCCTCTGAGGAGGCCTGTAATGCATGCAATGCTCTGGATGGTCCTCTGAGGAGGCCTGTAATGCATGCAATGCTCTGGACGGTCGTCTGAGGAGGCCTGTAATGCTGCACAGTGCCACACCACTAAGCACGCTCCGGTCACTACCTTGCATGCTGGGAGGGGAAGCACTCACGGGCTCTACAGGTGGAGCTTGAAGGAAACCAGAAGTTCACGTGGGCAAACGTCCCTCCCTCACATTTTCACTCCATTTTTGTTTGGAATGGAATTGATTTTTTTTTTGTAGTTTCCATCAATTGACGAAAGTGTGGGGTAATTTTGATTTCGTTTTCGTCACTGGAAATATGCTGATGACAAAAATTATGACAAGGGTAGCTATTATTTTTCCACTTTTTGCAACAGGCCAGGTTGTCTAGCAAAAGTGGCATTTACAGGAGTTGGGCCAAAACATATAACAGTGGCTGGGAGCTTACAATGGTCAGCTTCCTCATAAGGCTGACATTTTTTTCTAACAAAAAAAAATGATGGCGTTAACTACTTAAAGCCCAACTCCGGGAAGCATAATAGTTACCTTGGCGGGAGGAACCAGGCCCACACTACAAGAGTTAATTGCTAAAACTAAGTCTAGGAGCCAAAAGAAAATCTATTTACCTGATCCTCTGCTCCTCCCCACTGCTAGACCAATTCCCACAGCCTCTTCTCCCCCATGCATCAGCGGTCCAAGGTCCTAATGTCATCAAGACCAATGCAATGTCCATTGCCCTGCATTGCATGTGATGATTCCTAGGGACAGTACCGGTCACTCTCCACTTGTACTCAGATCTATCCAGTTAAGATTTCTATTGCTTGAATTAAGCCAACATTACTGCCATCACAGGAAAGAAAAAGAAAAAATTCCTACGAGCCACACTGAACCTATTGCTGAGTATAAAACACCTCTCAGCTGCGTTGCGTTAAACACGTCTCGTATTGCGTGTAGATAGTGAATGTAATGAAGAATTACTCTGCGCTAAAGTGTGTTGAATATGCCACTAATGTGACATAATGAAATTATTGTGCGAATACACAACTATGTGGAATGTGTACGGGTGTATGCACCTATACAAAAGTGTGTGAAATAAACAAGGCAAACAATAGTCACATATAAATACGTATATCTATACATATGTGAACACTAAAATCATAAATTAACAAAACCTAATCACAACCACATGATATTCCTATATGGAAATGGAAAATGTAAATGCAAACACATGTCAAAAATAAGTGCTACTTGTCAGACAAACTACGAAATGTGCTTAGTGTTACACAATATGAATATAAATATTAGTCCTTAGCAGAACCGGAAAGGCATATATAAAGTCCTGCACACAAATAATAAAGTGCTTATGTGCAAAATTCAACGGTGATATATTCAAACATGCTGGCAACTCTACAAGTGTCACAAATCATGCGATGGTGTAATGCGGTGACCCCCCCAAGGTAATCCGCTCACCTCAGAGCATGTGACTAAGTCGCTAAACAAAGTGAAAAACGCTTATGGGCCACCCGGGGCTCTGTACAGATCGCAGGATCCCAGGCTCCAATGCAGGATAGATGATTGGATAAGAAGAAAAAAAATCATATACCGTATATACTCGAGTATAAGCCGAGTTTTTCTGCACATTTTTTTGTGCTGAAAGTGCCCCCCTTGGCTTATACTCGAGTCAAGCACTTTACTGCAGCAGAAAATGACATTTTCCAAACCGATTTTGGGGCCCAGTATCTCGGAGCCACTTGACGCTAGGAACCCCAAATCTGGTGTGCAAACCCAGTGGAGCTAGCACTACAACATATCCAAATCTGGGGTTCCTAGCACCAAGTCGCCTTGAGATACAGGGCCCTAAAGTTGGTTCAGAAAATGTCATTCTCTGCTGCAGAAAAGTGCTTGATGTTTTCTGAACCGATTTTGGGGCCCCTTGGTTTTAGGAACCACAGCTTTGGATATGTTGTAGTGCTATTTCCACTGGGTTTGCACACCATATTTGGGGTTCCTAGTACCAACTGGCCTCGAGATACGGGGCCCCAAAATCAGTCAACTGTGTCCATCTGCAGTAATGTCATTTCAGGACCCTTTGGGTTCAGAGACCCCAAATTTTGGCTGCAGCTGGGGGGCATCTAGGAACCCTTAACTACAGAGTTTGAAGTTCGGGGGACCTATGGCTGCAAATGAGCACAGTGAGGCTGCAAATGGGCACAGTGAGGCTGCAAATGGGCATTGTTGACCCTCTTTTCCACTTACAGTAGCTGCGCATTTCTCACCCTAGGCTTATACTCGAGTCAATAAGTTTTCCCAGTTTTTGTGGTAAAATGAGGTGCCTCGGCTTATATTCGGGTCGACTTATACTTGAGTATATACGGTAGTGTGTTATCGTTTAAAATTTTATTCCAAAATAGATAAAACACTTCCCCAACAGGGTACTCACATTGCTGAGGTGCGTCAGTGCACCATTCCTAATCTAGCATTTGAATAAAGATTGCAGTGAGGATATGGCGTTCGTTCGACACAGGGAATCACTTGTCATCATCAGGGGGAATGATGACGTTCCCCTTTGATGATGACACGTGATCCCTGTGTCGAACACGCGTAAAGGAGGGGCCAGGATGGAGCGAAAGGCAGCAACAGCTGATGGGACGAACGCCATATCCTCACTGCAATCTTTATTCAAATGCTAGATTGAGAATGGTGCACTGACGCACCTTATCAATATGAGTACCCTGTTTGGGGAAGTGTTTTATCTATTTTGGAATAAAATTTTAAAAGATATCACACTATATGTTTTTTTTCTTCTTATCCATTCATCTGTCCTGCATTGGATCCTGGGATCCTGCGATCTGCACAGAGCCCCGGGTGGCTCATAAGCGTTTTTCACTTTGTTTAGCGACTTAGTCACACGCTGTGAGGTGAGCGGATTACCTTGGGGGGTCACCACATTGCACCATCGCATGATTTGTGACACTTGGAGAGTTACCAGCATGTTTAAACATATCACCGTTGAATTTTGCACATAAACAAATTTATTATTTGTGCGCAGGACTTTATATATGCCTTTTCGGTTCTGCAAAGGACTAATATTTATATTCATATTGTGTGACACTAAGCACATTCTGTAGTTTGTCTGGCACGTGGCACTTTTTTCTACATGTGTTTTTCTACATGTGTTTGCATTTTTCATTTCCATATATGAATATCATGTGGTTGTGATTAGGTTTCGTTAATTTATGATTTTAGTGTTCATATATGTAGATATACGTATTTAGATGTGACTATTCTTTACCTTGTTTATTTCACACACTTTTGTATAGGTGCATACACCCGTACACATTCCACATTGTTGTGTATACGCACAATAATTTCATTATGTCACATTAGTGGCATATTCAACACACTTCAGCGCAGCGTAATTCTTCATTCCATTACAGTTTGCAGTCATATTACAGTTTTCCACACACCCCCGGGCTAACGGCCATTTGCATTGCCTAGTTAAAACTACATCTCTACTGCCTGTGTTCCATCAGATATGGCGACCCATCAGAAATCAGACGGAAGTGACGTTCCGTCGCCGCCATCTTGCTACACCCGCACTCCTCCTCAGTAAGAATACACCGAGAATGGGCAAGCGGACATCTTGTTACACCCACCGGAGTTTTGCATTACACAGTTATTTTTAACAGTAAATGGAGCTTATATCGTCAAACACAGTATTTAGAAATCCATCAGACTGTTTACATGTAGAATTATAAAATCATAGCTGTTCTGTCAGATTAGCAAACCTGTGAGGTCAGCATGTTTGCCGCTGCTTTTAAACTTCAACATCTTAACAGTCCGTCGGATTTCTAAATACTGTATTTGACCTTATAAGCTCCGTTTACTGTTAAAAATAAGTATGAAATGCAAAACTCTGGTGGGTGTAACAAGATGTCCGCTAGCCCCCTTCTCACTCTATCTTTACTGTGGAGGAGTGCGGGGTGTAGCAAGATGGCGGCGATGGAACTTCACTTCCGTTCCCAATTCTGACGGGTCACCTAATCTGACGGAACACCTGCAGGATACAAAAAAACACCTCTAGTGCACCAATTTTCATCTACAGGGCCCCAACTTTAGCCGGCTGAAGATCCATATTAAAGACAGGTTATAATTGCTGGTAACTGGAGATCGCAACCCTGGCATAAACCAGTAGCTGAACAAGCTGAGCTCCAGGCAAACAGCTAAATACACAAATGAAATACATACAAAGGAGCTGTTGTAACTATCAAATGATTTGTATTCCCATCCAATTCTGAGAGTTACACAGCCCTGCCACACAGCACAGCACAGCCCTGCCACAGACCACATCCCTGTCGTGCATGGGAGGAGACCTGCTTATTCTCTGCTGCAGTTAATTCTCAACAATGAACACTCTGCATAGTGATGAGCTAATTTCTCTGTCACTCAGCTTTTTACTCCTGTAGCACCCTCCTAGTTAGGTTGCTAGTAAGATTAAGGCAAATTTAGTTTTTGGCTCCTCTGCAGCCAGCGAAGCAAAGTTTGATTTGCTGTTTGCTGTTCTGGGTTCTGCTGGTTGCGGGCTCAACTACTTCCTCCTGTTTTCTAGTGAGTTCTACAATTTATTGGGTTGAAAGAGGCAGACCCTGGACTTGCATATTTATAGAGCTTCAGCCAAATCCTGGGAGGGAGAATGACCAGTAGGGGGCTGATGTGTGTATAAACAGGCTGGGGTCTGGACCAGAAGTGTCCTTGTGCTGGTGGAGAAGACCCAGCTTGGAGGGCTGTGGTCCTCTGGGTCACTTAGCTGGGGTCTGCCAGAGGCCAATGTGGTTCCAGCTCAGGAAGTGCTGAGGGACCTATTCTGAAGTTGCTGAGAGAAGTTTGGAGGAAGTCCATTGAGGATCTGGCCTGGAGGCTCACAGTACGGAATCTGGCTGGTACTGGGGGGAGGCATCCAAGTACCCAAGGCACAGTGAGTAAAGGGCTGAGAGAGAGAGAGAGAGATCCTAGTGGCTGAGTGACTGTCCTTGTGTAGCACTACCCCCACAGGGGTTGCAGATGACCTGCACAGCGAGGCAACAAGCATTTTCCACTTGCATCCAGACACAAGGAACAGTCTTTGAGCTTGGTTTTTGTTGTAAATTTGGGGTAATAACTTGAATGGGGAATAGGAATTATGGGATGCCCAGCTTGATTGCAACAAAACAAGAGACAATTTCCTTCCTATGTATGTTCCAGAACGGTCCTTCTGAATACTGACAGTCTCTGATTAACAAAGATGCAAAAGCCCCTTAAGGACTAGGAAATCTCAGTCTCTTAGAAAGTAGCACAAAGTGCTGTAGGCTGTAACTCCCACTCCACAGTAGACACTGATCCCATCTGTACCGACTACAGGAACTACCAGCCTACCTGGTGGCTTCTACCCCAGCCCACCCGGCTGCTCCTAAGACCTCCAAGGGAAAGGAATGATTTAAGCACAATGCTATCTTCCAGAAAGGCTTGCTACATGCGGTAGTCTCTCCCTTTGTAAGTCTCTGGGTGTGCTGATGTACTCACACTGCCCTCCTTGGTCCCGCTGCTTATTATCAAGATTCCTTGCAAACCCCTATGCTATCAGGATCTACCCAAGCCAGCCCGAGGCAGAGCCCCCCCAGATGAGGGGCTCCCCTCCAAGGCCACCGACGGTCTCCTCAGCAATCCATCTTCTGCACGACTCCCCTGCTGCTATGACTCCTTCATATTTAAGGTAGGGTTGCCACCTGTCCGGGATTCACCCGGACAATTCGGGTTTGGAATCCTGTGTCCGGGTTTCAGGCAGGCTGAAACCCGGACACATTATTCAGACCTGGCTGTGGCTCCCCAAGTAACCAAGATAGTCACAATCTGTTGCCGCCCAGGAGCTGCGGGTGGCTGTCTGGGTTCAGGTTCGGCATCACTGCAGGGGCAGGGCAATTATGTCAGCAAGTGCAATTTGTCCACACCCACTGTTCGCTGCCGCATGCTATGCGCACCATATTACTACTCTCCTTGGGGGCACCAAAAGGTGTCCCAGGCTGCTAAAGTGTGCGGGTTTGGCTTGAAGAAAAGGTCACACTAATAGTAGATTTGCGCTTGCTCTAAAATAATCAAGAAATTATAAGCAGCTAACACCACAACTAGAATCGTTGCCCAACAGATAGATATTATACAGAAATGTGTAGCGCTAAAATGACAAGATACCTTAAAACTAATAAGTTTAAAAGGCCTATACGCAAAGTGTAATATACATATAAAAGTACATGCAAGGTCTGACTGAAAATCAAAAGTGTATCAAAAGGACAGTCAATGGGTTGGAACTGAATGGGTCGCTACCCCAAACGTGAGGTGAGGAGCGCCTTCACCAACATACAGCAGAAAAGTTTCAGAAGGTGATATTCTGCAGTCACTTAAAAGTCTCATCGATACATTGGATAATCCATCTTTAAACCAAACTCATATAACACACCACTGTGTCTTCAAAACATGCAGTGCACTTAGATGTTATAGATGGGGGCTTACCGGAGGGTTTGAACCCAAAACAGCGTATACTGTAAGGGTCAAACCAGCTTTTATTGCACCCTGGCAATGGTGAGAAGATCTTAGCAGCCTGAAGATATTGAGAGGGGCTTTTCTAAAGGTGTATCTTCTCCACACGTAATGTTGGATCTCTCCACGCAGGGTTCATAAAGGGCACAAAAGGGACTACATAGTGTGATACCGTAGACACCGTAATTTATTAAAGTTAAAAGAAATGCACTTACATGATAAAGTTGATAAAAAAGCGCTTGTACATAAAAAGGGGCGGCAGTGGAGTCCTCCCGACGCGTTTCGTCTGAGTAGACTTCGTCCTGGGGTACCCTCCACTGCAGCCCGACTCCCTAATATAGGAACTGTAATCATCCTGATGTGAATCCAGCCCATTCGATTCCAAAAGCAGCACTTCCGGGTTGTCCAAGATGGCGGACTCGCGTGGGGCTCAATGTAGAGGTTGATGTCAATGCCTTTCTGGACGAATCATAAGGGATGCAATATTTGTTCCCAAGTATGTATTCCTATATTTTCCATCTTTATGTCTGTATTTTAGATGTACTTATATACGGCTGTTACCTTCTGTAAGGCCATATAGGTCATACATGCAAAAAAATGGGCACACCTATGTGAATCCAGCTCACTTAATTCTTTTAAGTAACTAAAACACATGGGTTCATAGCTATATAAATTATTTTTTTGCCTCCTCCCAGTTGTAATGTGACTGGGCGACACCAAGTTACTTACACTACTAACACATTGCCCCCTTAAGGTGCATGTCATGTGAGTAATTATTGGCCTCCAGTTCATATAAGCCATTTTAAGTGAAGCCAATTTCAACCCGCCGTTCCACTGTGGACCTCTGGTTAACCACTAGTGGAACGCAAACGGTTGATCTACACATCCAATTCCGTTTTTGCGCTGTGATGTTACAGCGCGACATCGCGAGATAAGCTGAAATCCGGGAACTTCCGGTTAACCACCAGTGGAACGCAAGCGAAGTGCTTCTTGTGAGTACTTCCGTCTTAGCGGCGTGACGCTATAGCGTCACATCGCGAGATGCGTCGAGATCTCGCTGGTGCTCGAAGGGCGATAAGAAATATTGCTAATTAGCTCTATTAATCAGCTATACTGCAACCTAAGATGAATTCTAATGTCTCATCACAATAAGATGACAGTTTTTTAATCTTAGACACATGGGGAACATCTGACTTTCGTTTTTGGAGGGTGGAACGCATGGACACATCCACCAAAACGAGGTCTGGAACGCACGCGGGTCCGCCATCTTGGACAACCCGGAAGTGCTGCTTTTGGAATCGAATGGGCTGGATTCACATCAGGATGATTACAGTTCCTATATTAGGGAGTCGGGCTGCAGTGGAGGGTACCCCAGGACGAAGTCTACTCAGACGAAACGCGTCGGGAGGACTCCACTGCCGCCCCTTTTTATGTACAAGCGCTTTTTTATCAACTTTATCATGTAAGTGCATTTCTTTTAACTTTAATAAATTACGGTGTCTACGGTATCACACTATGTAGTCCCTTTTGTGCCCTTTATGAACCCTGCGTGGAGAGATCCAACATTACGTGTGGAGAAGATACACCTTTAGAAAAGCCCCTCTCAATATCTTCAGGCTGCTAAGATCTTCTCACCATTGCCAGGGTGCAATAAAAGCTGGTTTGACCCTTACAGTATACGCTGTTTTGGGTTCAAACCCTCCGGTAAGCCCCCATCTATAACATCTAAGTGCACTGCATGTTTTGAAGACACAGTGGTGTGTTATATGAGTTTGGTTTAAAGATGGATTATCCAATGTATCGATGAGACTTTTAAGTGACTGCAGAATATCACCTTCTGAAACTTTTCTGCTGTATGTTGGTGAAGGCGCTCCTCACCTCACGTTTGGGGTAGCGACCCATTCAGTTCCAACCCATTGACTGTCCTTTTGATACACTTTTGATTTTCAGTCAGACCTTGCATGTACTTTTATATGTATATTACACTTTGGGTATAGGCCTTTTAAACTTATTAGTTTTAAGGTATCTTGAAGAAAAGGTGGCAACCCTAATTTAAGGGCTGGCTCAGCCACCATGCCAGGCCCTCTGCCTGGGGATTGGCCAAGTTCCCATAAGTATGCAGATCAACCCTTCTGGCTTCCGCTCACTAACTTCTAGAAATTCCTCCAAACTTCTAGATCCTGGAGGAAGAACCAGAGACCTGTCTGTATGAGTCATCCAGCCTGACCTGCAGTAAACCCATGACCCAATTAAGACTCCCAAGTTAACCATGAGCCAAAACATAAATTTGCCTACACTCACACTATTAGCACACCAGAGGGGGCTACACTTGCTAACCCTTGAAGAGACTGTTCCAGATTTGCTAGCTTAGGATTGCTTATGCATTGGCGCTTCCTAAGCTACATGTTCACCTACCACTAGCCACAAAGGGGGTTCACCCTGAAGAGCTCAGGTAAAGCCATATAGATAGTGTCCTCTATTGTGCACTAAATGTATAGTATCGCAAGGCCCACCCTGCACTCTAACCAAGTTCAGTCAGTTTAAAATACAAAAAGTCATAGATTACCTGTTTCCAAAAGTGCCATGAGCACTGCAGCACACCTGCTTGGGTCCTGGTACTGGTACTGCCCCCTCTCTAAGCTCTCCTTTACAGAGATTGCAGGAGACTCATACCAAATTCAAAGCCTGCTTGAATTTAAAGATTAATATACTAATATATTAATGAATACAGACCTGTGTTAATTTGAGTCTTTTATATCTGTCTTGAGTTCTGCTTCAAAGTTTTCCACTTGTATCCATTTACAGAATAAGTTAGCGCCAGTTTTAATGTTGATTTTATACTGACATAATTCAGAGCTGGCGGCCTTCTTATATCAAAGAGACATATTTTTAAAGTGTAAATTAACACATCCCGGCAACCTCGATCACTGTCACTCCAAACTCGCCTTCTGAGTCTCAATGACGCCTTTAGAAGTTATTGTAATTTTTGCAGGTTGACGATCCGACTCCGTCCTCATATACAGAAGCCCTTTTTAAAAAAACTGTTTTATAAGCATTGAAATTAAGAGCTTTTCACCTTGTGCCGGCTGCCGCTTGGCCAACAGAGACTCTAAGTGACTGAAAATCACTAGCACATGACAACAGTTCAATGGCTGGCCTGAAGTCGTTGCTGACTGCAGCCTGACTCCCATCGGACTAATATCCCCACCGTTGCCAATGCTCTGACTATCAAGCAACAACAAAGGGGAGAGAAATTTAATTAACCACCAGTCTGAACTCCTGAAGACCCCACGGGTCGCCCCATAGAATTGAGCTGTTACCAGTTTATGAAGTCGTGCTTATTTCTGAGTCATCTAAATGTCCTTCAAAACGTTTCCTTTTTTTTCTTTTGGGATGGAGGATTGGATTTAGCAAAGTGCCACTTCCGCCTCTGAAATAGAAGTCAGCCATTTTGTTTTGCTGCCTAAAATATGGCTAAAGGAGATTGTAGTGGTAGGCAGTTGATGTTTTCATTCATACACAATAGGCCCAAAAGTTTGTAGACCATCAAACCTACCTATGTGGCCAACGCTATGAGGGCATCCCTCCAAATGGTAGAGTTTAGGTGTTTACAATGAAGACTACTATAGCACTCTAAAGGCCCCGCTGTTTTGGACCCAAGGATTTCTCCCCAGTGGCTCAGTGATAACTCTAATGCCCCGTACACACGGTCGGACATTGATCGGACATTCCGACAACAAAATCCTAGGATTTTTTCCGACGGATGTTGGCTCAAACTTGTCTTGCATACACGCGGTCACACAAAGTTGTCGGAAAATCCGATCGTTCTGAACGCGGTGGCGTAAAACACGTACGTCGGGACTATAAACGGGGCAGTAGCCAATAGCTTTCATCTCTTTATTTATTCAGAGCATGCGTGGCACTTTGTCCGTCGGATTTGTGTACACACGATCGGAAATTCCGACAACGGATTTTGTTGTCGGAAAATTTTATAGCCTGCTCTCAAACTTTGTGTGTCGGAAAGTCTGATGGAAAATGTGTGATGGAGCCTACACACGGTCGGATTTTCCGACAACAAGGTCCTATCACACATTTTCCGTCGGAAAATCCGACCGTGTGTACGGGGCATAAGGGTATTCTTTTTGATGCTTTATTGAAAAACCTTGAACTTGGATGGGTGCATGGTAATAGTAGTAATCCGTGGTATAGTAGTAACTTGAGGGCACCTACCTACTCCTAAGGATTCTTAGCACAGTCCTGTCAGGAACCATAAACCAGGCAGAAACAAAAAGTGCAGGTAAGATCACACCTTTAATAAAATAGCAAAAATAACACAGTTCAGGAAAGTAGTCAAAAACAGAAGCCAGGGTTTGGATACTAGAGCGGGTAATCAGACAAGCCAGGATCAGGAAGCCAGAAGTCAGTGTGGTCAGGAGCAAAAAATCAGGAACAGGAATCAGAAGAGAAGTCAGCCAGGCCAAGTCATACACAGGAACCCACTAGAGATCATAGATCGCACAAGGCAAGGGGGAAATGAGCAAAGCTGTTTAAATAGCCAAAAGCGGCTGGCTGTTGCCTAGACTAATGAAGCAGGTTAATGGTAACCAGGTGAGCTACTGTGGAAACAATGAGTGGCTGGCAGCTGAGCAGCATCTGAGAGGAAAAAAGAGCTGCTTGTAAATTAGCAGGAGCCCAGCCCTGACAAGTCCTTGCAGCAGTAAATAATGGACTGACCTACACAGGGACACCACAAAACCTGTCCACTTTTAAGCACAAGCTGTCTCTGATGAAGAGGGATAGCAGCAGCACACAGTCACCGGGATCTCATACACAGGTCTGTACTCCCTAATATCCTTGGATAATTGAATGCCTCCTTCCAATACCTTCCAGACACCTCTCCTGTGACTCCTTCAGACCAGATCCCCAAAAGAAGTCCCTCAGTCAGCTCCAGCAAAAATTCAGCAGAATAGGCCCCACAGCTAGCCAGTTAGGACCTTGATGAGAAGCAGGAAGCACAGCTGGACTGCCCAGAAGGGCAAAAGCAGCCCTTTGGAGCTGAAATCTCCTGCTCCTGGACAAGAACCCCCCTGTTCCCACCCCCAAACTATTTATAGTTCCTCCCAGCCACCATCTGGGCATTCTCTTGCCAGGGATTGGCTGTAACTGCATAAATATTCAGCTGCTGATTTGACTCTCCCAGCCCACTGCCTTCCAGAACCCTCAGAAAGCAGGGGGAAGCAGTCAATCCTGCAACCAGAGAGACAGAGAACAGCCCAATATAATCAAAAGCAGCTCAACTGATTTCAGTGGAGCTAATAACAACCTAGCACATATCTAGGAGGGTGCTACACTACTCTTGGTGCTACAGCATACAAAGACCTTTTTAGACCATTGTGTACTTCCGACCTTGTGGCACCAGTCTGAGGAAGAGCCTTTTCTGTAACTGTATGACTGTGCCCTTGTGCACAAAGCTAGCTCCATAAAGACATGGTTTGGAGAGTTTAATAAGGAGGAATTTGAGTGTCCTTCACAGATCCCAGACCTCAACCCTACTGAACACCCGAAATGAACTGAAATGCTCATGAATGAAATTGCAAACCAGATCTTCTCACCTAGGATTCCCATCTCAAATTTTCTGTGCACTCGACGGGATGTACGCCCTCCGAGTCAATAGGTTGTTAAGGTGCGGGGCTGGGAAGCTGGCCGCCGCATCCTTAACAACAGATGAGACGTCAGCGGGCTTTCCTGCTGACAGCTGAATGAAAAGAGAAACATTGCTGAATTTGCCAGCAATAGAAAAAAAAAAAAACGTTGTGGGGGTAATCCAATTTATACCATGCCCTTTGGTTCTTTGAGCCTTGTGACGTCACCAACCGGTGCACACTAGGTCGTGATGTCACAAGAGAGCAGTGACACCAGGTGATGTCACCAGGTTGTGGTTGTAAACCATTACATATACTGGTCTCAGGTGAAACGGAGATGAAACAAATCCTCCTGCATAAGCTGTACCTGTTTATCTGCAATATTCTCTTCTCTACAGCCATTCAAAGTCCAGAATTTATACAGTTTGTCTGAACATTCACCAAGCAGGGGGCAGAGAGCTGAAGTTACACTCTGCAGAGCTCAGTGAGGAGACCTCTGAGAGCTAATTGGATGGAAGGAACAACCCCCTCCTCACACAGCTGAGCTGAGGCCATCAATCACAGTCTATGTGCTGGAGCTTCCTCCCCATCATCTTTTTTCTCTGGGTGTCAGGAAAACTTGTAAGAAGTAATTCATGCAGACAGCAGAGGAAGGAAGCAGCGGACAGAGACGACACTTAATGCTCTATATCGAGACAAGTACACACTATAGAGGGATATGCTTTGTTCATATTTCATTGTCTATGGTTTACAACCACTTTAATGTTTAGATAGTGAAAGCAGTAATGGAAACTTCTACCAAAAGATGAATATTAGCTGGCACTATTGGCCTTCTGCTGGAAATTGCTCATTTCGGATTGGAGAGCAGTAGCTGCAGATGTGCAATGGGTGTGTCAGACCACCGCAGAGAGGCCGCTGCTCCCAGAGTGTGCTGCGGGGATTCCGACTTCTGAGCAGGGCGCTGGGACACAATTAAATAAATGCACCCCCTGATGAGATGAGTGCTGACAATAAACATACCATTATGGTGTTATTGAGGTACTCTGATACAAAGATGGCCGACTTTTCCGAGAATGACAGACAATTTCTACAAAGTGCAGTCAAAATGAGATCATCTGGAAGGTCTGTAAAAAAATATGTTCATATGAAACGTTTGATGTTTTTCTGTTTTTCAGTATCACACAGCCATCTTTTTTTTATACCGTCTGATAGTTCATGTCACTGCTAAAAGGTAACAAATAAAGCTCCAGTGCCAAAAATGAGACCAGAATTGGAGATGTGACCATGAAAAGGTCGAGCTGTCCATAGTTTTAGCACAGTAGTCACTAAGAAAAACAAAAAAAGGGGGTTCTGTTCAATGACCTAGGAGTAACGTCTGACAATACTTGCAGGTAGTACAGCGGCAGTGCAAGAGTGAACATGAAATGCTATTTCTCTTTGTCTCTGTGCAGCTGCCACAAAAAGTGCATGTATTAGGCTGTCATTAGATTAAGAGGATTAAACAGAACCCGTACCCCTTATATCAGGTGTCCCTATCATAGTTCCTCTTACATCAAGAGTCCTCATTAGAATCCCCTGTAGCACCCTCTAGTGTACTAGGAGAGTAAAGTGTTTTTTTTTTTCTCTTAGGACAGGTACATTTCCAGGCTTGGCGGTGTGTTTTGTGATCTGGGTTGGGAGTGGCTCAGAGGAGTGCTGGGTGACTCACAGTTGGCATCACTAGGACCTCCTACTTCTTTCTAGAATCTTCTAGTGCTTTCTAGAAAAAGAGAGGCTGGAGTGGAGGCTGGGGTGTTCTAAGGAGCCCTGACCAATCCCCAACTTGGACTGGCAGGGGGCAGGCCTCCTTAAAAAACCCAGGGTCAGCAAAGGTGGGAAGGAGTTGATCGGGTGGAAGAGTGGAGATGGAGTGTTAGGCTGTCAGAGTCTTTGAGGGAGCTCCCCTGTCTGGGAGGGGGGGGGGGGTACCTTGGGCCTGGGCGCGGGTGCAGACGGGGCCTCCAAGAAAACATGGAGGTGTTCTGCACAGGAAGCACAAGAGGAGCAAGAGAGGACAGCGGGAGAACACTGCTGGGCAAGTCTCCAGGAGTGCCACAGAGACAGCCAGGAGGGCTGGTGAGTACACAGTTGGGAGGACTGGGAGGCACGCCTGAGAGGACTGGGATGGAGCAGTCTGGGATGGGTGCAGGGCCAGTCTGGAGGATTGTGGTGACATGGGCAGTGGAAAGGGGCAGCTGCAGCCAGGAAGGCTGGCAGTGCCTGAAGAGGTGGTGCTGGGAGCAGTAACCACAGGGACAGCTAGCACTGGGACTTTTCTATTTGCTTCACCATAGGAGCCCGTGGTCTCTGCCTGTAAAGGGCCTTTGCTTTGGGCCTGGATGAGCCAGTGTCAGGACTACAGTGCTAGCTAGTCTGGAGAAGGAAAGAGAGGAAGTGATGTGCAGGAGGAGTAAGGAGTAATACTCTGAAGAAAGGAAGTGACGTACAGGAGAATGTATATACAGGATGTATATAGAAGTCCCAATTTTCAATTTTTGATTACCTGGGCATCTCATAGGTCCCCATCCCTATCCAAGTTTAATGTCCCTCAATAAACACAAACAAGTGCAAGGACTGCTTTAATATCTCTGGATGAGTGACAAGAGTGTGCCTGGCTGGGGCAGAGTGACAGACGGACCACAATACTCAGCAGCTCCTACGAGGGTACCGCTACACCCCCTTACATCAGAAATCCTTAACAGAGTAACAGACTCCCCCCTTACATCAGGAATCTTCAACAAAGTCCACCCGAATATTAGAAGTCCTCATCAGAGAGCCCCCTTACATTAGGAGTCCTTATCAGAGTCCCCTATATATCAGCGTCCCCACCAGAGTGCTCCCTTACATTAGGGTCCCCATCAAAATGCCCCCCTTACATCAATAGTCCCTATCAGAGTGCCCCCTTGCATCAATTGTCAACATTACAGTGCCCCCTTACATCAGATGTCTCCATCATAGTGCCTCTTTAAATCAACTGTTCCCATCAGAGTGTGCCTTTACATCAATTTCCCCCATCCAAGTGCCCCCTTACATCAAGGTCCCCATGAGAGTGTCCCCCTTACGTTAGGGTCCCCATTAAAATGCCCCCTTACATCAATTGTCCCTATCAGAGGGCCCCTACATCAACAGTCTCTATTAGAGTGCCCCTTATATCAGAGTTCTTATCGGAGTCCCCTTTACACCAGCGTCCCCACCAGAGTACCCCCTTACAATAAGGGTCCCCATCAATATGCCCCCTACATCAATAGTCCCTATCAGAGTGCCCCCTTACATCATTTTGCTCTATCAGAGTGCCCCCTTGTATCAATTGTCACCATCAGTGTGCCCCCTTATATCAACTGTTCCCATCAGAGTGCCCCCTTAAATCAACTGTTCCCATCAGAGTGCCCCCTTACATCAGATGTCCCCACCTAGGGCCCCCATCAAAATGCCCCCCCCCCCTTACATCAATAGTCCCTATCAGAGTGCCCCCTTTTATCATTTGTCTCTATCAGAGTGCCCCCTTGCAACAATTGTCAACATTACAGTGCCCCCTTACATCAGATGTCTCCATCAGAATGCCTCCTTAAATCAACTGTTCCCATCAGAGTGTGCCTTTACATCAAAGTGCCCCCTTACATCAAGGTCCCCACGAGAGTTTCCCCCCTTACGTTAGGGTTGCCATCAAAATGCCCCCTTACATCAACTGTCCCTATCAGAGGGCCCCTACTCATTAGTCTCTATTAGAGTGCCCCCTTACATCAGAGTCTTTATCAGAGCCTCCTTACATCAGCGCCCCCCACCAGAGTGCCCCCTCACATTAGGGTCCCCATCAAAATGCCCCCTTACATCAATTGTCCCTATCAGAGTGCCTTCCGACATCATTTGTCTCTACCAGAGTGCCCCCTTGCATCAATTGTCAACATTAGAGTGCCCCCTTAAATCAACTGTTACCATTAGAGTGTGCCCTTACATCAATTTCCCCCATCAAAGTGCCCCCTTACATCAAGGACCCCACAAGAGTGCCTCCCTTACGTTAGGGTCCCTATCAAAATGCCCCCTTACATCAATTGTCCCTATCAGAGGGTTCCTACATCAATAGTCCCCACCAGCTTGCCCCCTTACATCATATGTCCCCATCAGGAAGCCCAATTCCATCAATTGTTTCCATCAAAGTGCCCCCTTTACATCAACTTTACCATTAAAGTGCTTCCTTTCATCAAATGTCTCCAACAGAATGTCTCTTTGCATCAAATGTCTCCATTAGAATGCCCCCTTACATTAATTGTCCCCATCACAGTGACCACGTACAATTCAGCACCAGACAAGTAGAGGGCAGGAGCCAGGAGGCCGAGCAGGCTGCAGGTTCGGATGGAGGAAGTCCACTTGTAAATGCTGGGGTAGGGGTGGACACGTGGGCTCATTGTTTATTAGGACACCGCAATCAACCACTGCACAGAAGAGTGAGGAGAAGGATAAGTCAAGCTGCTATGGCAGGGGTAGGCAACCTGGGGCTCTCCATCTGTTGAAGAAACTACAAGTCCCATTATGCCTCTGGGAGTAACTGTAACTGCCAGCCTTGCAATGCCTCATGGGAAATGTAGTTCCACAACAGCTGGAGGGCCCCAGGTTGACTACCCCTGTGCTATGGGGACCGGAGACCAAGTCATGGATGGTTGGCTGGCTGGCAGGGGATGTACTGGTCTAGAAGACCAAGGGGGGGATGCAACAAAAATCTGCAGAATCCTGAATCTACCATTGTATTCTTTGGATTATCAATCTGTTCCCAGCAAAGCCTTGCCTGCACATAGAGCACAGGAGGGAGGTTGCAAGCACAGAATCATGTGACAAGATACCGCAGACCGACCGGGCATCACAGCAAAAATTTTGCCAAAATTTGCCTGCAATAAGAACTTTCGTCAAACTTTTGGTAAACTCAAATGACTTTCTTGTGTATTTGGCAAGTTTCTCGATAGCACCATCAGCTCAATGAATGATATTCTTTGTCGCCTGAAGTTGCTCTTCAATTCCAAAGGCACCAGGCAGGAAAAAAAAAAATCCTCTCCGGGAGGTTTATGTTAGTCCTCCTCCTCCCCGTGATACCACGAAATCAGCAACAATATTGAAAATGTTATTTGTGAAAAATAATTATGCCGGCATTAGCGCGGTAAACAGACATCCCTGGTCCATTCATTGTCGATGTTCCTGTACGCTGCTGATAAGACGCGACGCGGCCATTATACAAAAGTGCGGTGGGGAGGCGCAGCCGATTACACGCACCTCTCCGGCTCTCTACAGGTGTCTGCGGAGGCTCTGAGGAATTTTAATACGCAATAAAAAAACATGAGCTTCCCCTGTGTGCCAATGACATAATTGCACTCCGCTTCTTCTCCCGCCGCCAGGAAAGTCAGAAACACTTTTGCATCGCTGTACAGTAATAGAAGCAATAACAATGCCAATAGTCCTAATCAATTCTGCTAAATGCTTTTTGTATCTGTATTTTTTTGTAACTGGTTCCATGACAATAACACGAGTGACGGGCGACTCCACTCGAATTGCAGTGGCGGCTGGTGCCCACTTTTTTAGGGGGGGCAGCGCAACCAATACAACTACTCCAGTTGCGGCGATCACCCTACAGCACCCCCCCCCCCCCCCCACGTGCGGGAGACACGGACATGGCCAGTGGCAATCACCCCGCAGCACCAGACCCCTCCCCCCCCGCATGCGGGAGACATGGCCAATTGGAACCCAGAAGTGTGTCCTGAGACACGATTGGCCAGGGAGTCATAAGACGATTCCTGATTGGTCGGGAGGAGAATGTGGCAGAATAGCAAATATTCATTCGCTAGTGTCACACAACTGGGTGGGATCAGGGTGCACTCACTGTGCCCCAAGCCCACCCTATTTGGAAGCCTATTAGAGCCTCTGGTTCTAAGCAGGTGCTTCAAAATGCACCCCCCCCAGCCTATCCCTGCAATTGTAATTCATCTGTCCGGCGTCCTGAAAGGGGCACGGGCACATGGATAGGGAGGGCGGTGCCAGTGTTAGGGGGGGGCGGTGCCCATGCGCCCACAATGCACGGGCCGCCACTGCTCAGCTGAGCTTTTTAGGTTGGATTCTTGACTTGGATCACCGGCATGGAGTAACATGTTAAAGTGTATGTAAACTCTAACAAAACCCTGTTATTAGCTCCCTTTTGTTCTGTTAAATATACCATTGAAATGGTGTCTGTTCAATAAGTGCAAAAAATATCTGTTGATTCTGCCAGAAATCCAGTGAGCTTGTAGGCAGGTGTAGTTAGCCTTCCCGTCTATAGGTGGCTCAGTACCATTATCACATGGGAAGAGAAGTTTTGTTAGGGACCTGATCCCTTAGTGATTCCATAGAGTGCCTTGAGAGAGGAAACAGTCTGATTGGTCACAGAACTCTTGAGAAATTCGGACGGCCATCTTGGGTGAGGGAACCTTTTGAATAAGGGAGCTCACGTAATTTTTCACGCTTCTAGCAGGTGACTGGACTGAGCACAGAGATAGGTTCCAGACAAGGATGGATAGCTCAGGAAAGGTTACAACCATGCCCAGTTGCTAGGAGCGGGCACTACTTTTCAGCTGAATTGGAAGTCAGTCAGTGTCCTTAGTCCAACCTTTGTCTCCCTGCTGTGTCAATTAGACATGCGCAGAACGAAAAAAAATTGTTTCGTTTCGATTCATCATTTACATAAATTAGTTTAGTTAAATTTGTTTAATTCGTTTTTCGGGACTCATTTCGTATATTCGTTTTCGAATCGATTAGAAAATTTTCGAATCAATTTCGAATTCAAAACGTTTTTGAATAGTTTTCAAATTTAAAAAGTTTTCAAATTCGAATAGTTTTCCAATTTCCAGAGAGATTAAAATAGAAAATAAAGGAATAGAATAGAGTTTTTTTTTCTATTCTATTCCTTTATTTTCTATTCTATTTTATTCTCTTTGCGAATTTGAAAACTATTGGAAAATCGAAACGTATTCGAAAACTATTCGAATTTCATCCGAATTCAAACTTTGTTATTTCGGATTCGTTTAAATTCAGTACTATTCTAATTCGGAAATTCGGATACATCCGAATAACAAAAATTTGTCCGAATTTTAATTCGGAACGAAATGAACCGCACATGTCTATTTCGGGCAGAGAGGTAAGGAGGAAAGATCTGTGTAGGTGTCAGGCCTGGGCTCAGCCCTTCCTTCTCTGAGCTGGCCTCTCAGCTGTCGGCTAATTGCCAGCTCCTATCTCTCTCCACAGTTACTCAGCTGTTGATGATCCTGCTCGTCAGTCCTGCCTACTTAAGCCGTCCAATCCAGAGGATCTCTGCCTTCACCTTGGTCAACATCACAGAAACTCTCTCCTGCGATCCTGTTCAAGACTTGCTTTGCTGACATCCCTTCTGGATCCAGATCCTACTTGCTGTTCCACTACATTGATCCCTGACTTTCTGGCTTGGCTGACTATCCGTTCCGGTTACTGAACTTTGGCTGTGTTTTGACTACGTTTGTTCTTTTTACTTTTATTATTAAACAAAGTGTGATTTAACTGTACTTCTGTCTCGGTCTGATTTCATGGTTTCTGACAGTAGGTCAGAGAGCAACAGTCTGCGGAGTGGTTTAAAGGGGTCGCTGGCAGTCCACATTTGTTTTTGGGTTTAGATAAGCTTTAAATTGGTTATTTAGAATGTGTATTAGTTCACTACCATATTAATAATAGATCAATGGACCACCTTATCATGATAACCAATAAAGTCCACAGACATATCTGTGATGATGCAGTGGACCTATAAGACTGTACAGCAGAGGGTCAGTACAAGATGCATTTGCAGTGGTGGAGTGTTGAGGAGGTTATAACCTCTGTCAGGTTTTCATTGCTGTATCCCTGCTGGTGAGATTAACCCTATCTTGGACTGTTGTCATCAGGACAAAAGTGATGGGAAATCCAAAATATTACAGTTTTCTTTAATACAATGAGGACACCTATTATGAGTCCTAACCACTTCCCAACCAGCCCCCGTCATATATATATACTGCGGCAAGGTGGCTCGATATCGCTAATCGCTGTAGCTGTACGCCAGCACATGCACACGCTTTTTGTGGGCCATAAATCTATCCCCTATTTTGTAGACACAATAACTTTTGCGCAAACCAATCAATATACGCTTATTGCGATTTTTTTTTTTTTACCAAAAATATGTAGAATGTGTTTTTTATTTTTTGTCTTTGGAAATGTTTTATAGGAGAAAATAATTTTTTATTTTTTCAAAATTGTCTGTCTTTTTATGTTTATAGCACAAAAAATAAAAACCGCACAGGTGATCAAATACCACCAAAAGAAAGCTCTATTTGTTGGAAAAAACAGACATCAATTTTTTTTGTGTACAGCGCCGCGCGACCACACAATTGTCAGTTAAAGCGGCGCAGTGCCGTATCCCAAAAAATGGCCTGGTCAGGAAGTGGGTAAATCCTTCCAGGGTTAAAGAGGGGTTATAGTTTTATAAGATTATTTTAAGAAGGCACCTATATTTTGGCAGAAGAATGGGATGTAAGAGACACTATGCACTCAGTAAGTGCGGCGCTCACCCCCCGTAGAGGCCGCTGATTTGCCACAGGTTCCTCTTCCAAATTAGTGCAGCGGCAGCCAGGCACAAAGCAACAGTCACTTTTTCTGGCTTAAAGCTCAGTCAAGGGGTTGCTTTTTCTGAAATGTATTGCTGAATAAACTTGGATAGGGCATAGGGAGCTGTGGGATTTTCCATTACCTCTGATAAGCAATAGGAGGACACTCTTCACTTTCAGTGCTATTCCTTAGGACAGCCCCCTTAAGTAATGGTCCAGAAAGTGGAGAACATTGAGACACTGTGAGAGATATCCCAGGCCAGGCAAGCTCTAGTACTGGCACATGGCAGCATCAACAATTAGTAGGATCCTGCACTCAGGTCTGTACTCACAATGTCCCTTGGATGCTTCCTTCCAATATCAGTCAGAATTTTCCCTAGAGGACTCTCCAGACCGAATCCTCAGTGAATTGCTTTTTTAGCTTCAGAGATTCTCAGCAAATAGACCCCCAGCTTTAGCATAGCTGGGAGCTCGATGAGAGCGGGTAAAATTTCAGCTGGGCTGTCTAGAAGAGCAGTAGCCCCCCAGGCTGGGAACTTCTCCTGGAGAAGAACAGGGCAGCTCCAAACCCCAGAATATTTATGCATCCCCCAGCCACCTTCTAAGCACCCTCTCCCAGGGATTGGCTGAGACAACATACATATTCAGGTTGCTGATGTACCTTTTCAGCCCACTACATTCTGTAATCCTCCTCAAGCAATCACAAACTGCTCCACTGATTACAGTGGAGCCAAAAAGAACCAACTTTACTTAGCTTTCCTAGTAACCTATCTAGGAGGGTGCTATACAAATATGTTAACTGGAGTGGCTAAAGGATTGAAAAACTTTTCCTGGGAGCACAATACTCCAGGTTCCTTCCAGAGTTGTCCACATGTCTAAAAACCTGGGTGGGGCAAAGAGCAATGTTCTGCCGAGAAGCTTAAAGGGGCCACTGGTAGCCTGCAATGCATTTGTTTTTTTGGCTTGGATATGCTTTAATTTTGTTATTTAGAATTTGTGAACACAACAGAAAACTGCATTATTACCAGGATTTACATGATTGTGTCATCTCTGAGCCGACATCTCAGTCCAGGAAGTAGATGGTGACCATGGGTGACTTCTGAACAAAGATGGCTGCATCCTTTCAGAAAGGTATCACAGATATCCCAGGCCAGGCAAGCTCTAGTTCTGACACATGGTAGCAGCAACAGTCACCAGGATCCTGCACTCAGGTCTGTACTCACAACGTCCCTTAGATGCTTCCTTCCAATATTAGTCTTCAGCTAGGCTGTCTAGAAGAGCAGTAGCCCTTCATGCTGGGAACTTCTCCTGGACAAGAACAGGGCACCTCCAAACCCCAGAATATTTATGCATCCCCCAGCCACCTTCTGAGCACCCTCTCCCAGGGATTGGCTGAGACAACATACATATTCAGGTTGCTGATTTGCCTTATCACCCCATTACATTCTGCAATCCTCCAGAAGGCAGGGGGAAACAATCAAACCTGCAACCAGCGGAGCCCAGAACAGCCCAAAGCAATCACAAACTGCTTCACTGTTTACAGTGGAGCCAAAAAGAACCAAAATTACTTAGCTTTCCTAGTAACCTATCTAGGAGGGTGCTATACAAGTATGTTAACTGTGGCTAAAGGATTGAAATACTTTCCTGGGGAGCACAATACTCCAGGTTCCTTCCAGAGTTGTCCACATGTCTAAAAACTGCATTATCACCGGGATTTACATGATTGTGTCATCTCTGAGCCGACATCTCAGTCCAGGAAGTAGATGGTGACCATGGGTGACGTCTGAACAAAGATGGCTGCATCCTTTTTGAGAGTGGGGGTTTGGGTAATAAATACCCAAAGTGTTACGCACAGGTGTCAAACTGGCTGCTCTCTAGCTGTTGCGGAACTACAAGTCCCATGAGGCATTGCAAGGCTGACAGTTACAAGCATAACTCCTAAAGGCAGAGGCATGATGGGACTTGTAGTTCTGCCACAGCTGGAGGGCCGCCAGTTTGGCACCCCTGCGCTAACAGATGCTGCACTCAACATGAAAAACGACTGTGCTGTATATCTGAGGTTAGGTCCACTTTAACATTCTGCCTCAGCAACAAAGAGAAGAGTTGCCTGAACAAGCTTCGAGCCAGCTATGCGTACAAAATACTCATCATGCAGGTAAGAGCCAAAGAGCGACTCGCTCCCAAAATAAATGTTATTTCCTCCGAGGAACATTAGCTATTTGCACAGCAAAGATGTATAACCATGTAACGGGCCTAGAAAGAGACATAAAGTCTTCGCTTTGCGTAATCCGTCATTTGTAAAAAAGGCAGACACAGGGAAAATGAATACAGATAAGCACTGGCCTGTCTTGGGTTCCCTCAGCCCTCCCAGAGAAATGTATTACTTACATAACTTTATTTCCCTGCTATTAGGAGACAGGAAAATTATAAATAGGCATATGCAGGAAATTGAACATTCAGTGGCAAAGTGTAAATGTAGCAAAACTTTCTTTAGTTTGCACGCAGTTAGGGAGAGTTGCCTGTATGCCAAGAGTCTTGGATTTGCCGGGACAGTCCCGCATATTGGCCCTTTCTCCAACCAATGCTGTGTCTTGGGCCATGTCCCAGGATAATTGCATCAATAAATATTTAGTGGCAAAGTGTAAATATAGTAAAGTTTTGTTTAGTTTGTATACAGTTGTGGAGAGCTACATGTATGCCAACTGTCCCCAATTTGCCAGGACAGTCCCACATCTTGGCCCTTTCTCCAACCAATGCTGTGTCCTAGACCATGTCCCAAGATCATAGCATCAATTAATGTTTAGTGGCAAAGTGTAAATGTAGCATAACTTTCTTTAGTTTGTATACAGTTGTGGAGAGTTACATTTATGCCAACTGTCCTGGAATAGCCGGGACAGTCCCGCATCTTGGCCCTTTCTCCAACCAACGCTGTGTCCTGGGCCATGTCCCGGGATCATAGCATCAATAAATATTTAGTGGCAAAGTGTAAATGTAGCAAAACTTTCTTTACGTTGTATATAGTTGTGGAGAGTTACATATATGCCAACTGTTCTTGATTTGCCGGGACAGTCCCACATCTTGGCCCTCTCTCCCACCAATGTTGTGTCCTGGGCCATGTCCCGGGATCACAGTATCAACGTCATTTGAGTTACTACACAAGCACTGTAAATTAAAAGAGGCTTTAATTGCAGGGATTTTAGAAAAAGTAACCCTAACATACAAAGACTATAGGACTTTTAGAGGTACTTTGTGTTTGAGTTAATTAATTGCGGGTATAAGATCCATGAGAGGGAAGTCCCCACTTTGTTAGAGGTGGGGTCTGGACGAGATCAACCCATATAGCGGACATAATGGGTAGTCCCCATGAATTTAGATACAAAAATGTGTTATGTGTTAGTAGGGTGCTGGTCCCAGATGTGCATGAGAAAGGGTATTGATTCTAATTGCTGGAAACTTCTCTCCATAAGTCAGAGTGCTCCTGGAGATCCACAGAGCAGGCTGAAAGCCTATATAAAAGATGAGAGTGCCACAACTAGTCCAGTTAGCATTTATTATTCACATCAAAAGGTCAGAAAGTATATCCAACGCATTTCGGCAGCTCATAAATCACCTTTCATTAAGGCTTGTATGTTGGCAATGATGTACTGGACAGGTAATTATGAGGAATGAAGATTAGGTAATTCCAGCACAGGTTGCCTGTCTGACAGCCAGCCCATTATTTGTAAGTTCCTGAAACGCGTAGGGGAAAACTGTCTGACCTTTTGCTGTGTATCATGAACATTAATTGGACTACATCTTGAGTTGTGGTGCTCTCATCCTTCTATAAAGACCCACATTTTAAGGGGCCAGGTCTGGGTAGGACCAAAGGGTAAGGTTGGCATAATTTGGAAAAGCCGTCCTAGAAAGTGGGCGGAGTTCACAGTGTCCAGGGACTTAATGTTAATACGTACACAGTTAGAGGAAGATCTCACGGATTTGTCTTGCTGTCTGTGTTCCCCCTGGGGAGAGTTTTTCCTCTTTTACCTGATCTAGAGCAGTCTGCATGCAAATTCAGCCTGCCTAGGAATGCCTACTCCTTCAGATGGACTTTTACCCATCAAGGCATTTTGATATTTGCATAGCTCCTCCCAAGAGCCAGCCCACTGCTTGCATCAGGGCTGAGGGCTTTTGTGAGAAGCACTGATACACTGTTTCGAAATAGTACTGTGATGTTTTCAGGATGCTAGACATCCTAGCTGGCCCCTCCCACCAGCCATGATCTACCTACTTTGTATAGTGAATTCCAAAGACCCAGTGATGACATCATTGGCTCTAAAATAAGGTATGTAATGAAAACGTGTAGGTTTTATTTAACTGCTTGTCGACTGTATAACATATATATCTATATATATATATATATATATATATATATATATATATATATGTATATATATATATACACATATGGCGGCAAGGCGGCTCTCCTGCGCCAGATCACGTACCTAGTAAGTGATCTGGCACTTCTAGGTAGGGGGCGCATGTGCGCACCCTGCTGGCAACCCAGTTCTGCTGTGATTTTACACAGCAGATGTTGATCAGCAGGTGCCAGCCAATAGATATCCACTGGCACCTGTTGATCATCCGGAACACACACAGAACAGGGCTCTATGTAAACAAGGCAGAGCCCTGTCCTGTTAGCAGTAGGGATGAGCTTCGTGTTCGAGTCGAACCCATGTTCGACTCGAACATCGGCTGTTCGACCGTCCGTCGAATTGCGAACGATATGGGCCGTTCGCGCCAAATTCGTGTGGCGCGTCACGGCCCATAATTCACTGCGGCATCGCAGTGCATTGCTGGCTGATGATTGGCCAAGCATGCACTATGACCCGCATGCTTGGCCAATCACAGCGCCGTCAGTAGAGAGAGCTGTAATTGGCCAAAGCCAGGGTGGCTTTGGCCAATTATGGCTCAGGGGATTTAGTACACACCCCACACTATATAAGGCCGCCTGCACGGCGGCCCTGTGTAGTGTGTGTTCCGGTGTGCTGAGAGATAGAGAGAGAGAGAGACAGTGTCATTTGATTTGAGTTAGATAGATTAGGCAGAACAGTCAGTCAGTTAGCTGCACTTACAGTGTATTGTGTATATATATGCATCCCAGGTGTTGCATATATATATATACACTGTATTCAGTTTAGCTAGATCCGTTCCTGTTATCTTCTATCTAGACTATTTAGTGCAGTGTGTCCTGCTCACAGTGTTCAGCTAGATCCGTTCCTGCTATTTACATTCAGTGCAGTGCGTCCTGCTCACAGTGTTCAGCTAGATCCGTTCCTGCTATTTACATTCAGTGCAGTGCGTCCTGCTCACAGTGTTCAGCTAGATCCGTTCCTGCTATTTACATTCAGTGCAGTGCGTCCTGCTCACAGTGTTCAGCTAGATCCGTTCCTGCTATTTACATTCAGTGCAGTGCGTCCTGCTCACAGTGTTCAGCTAGATCCGTTCCTGCTATTTACATTCAGTGCAGTGCGTCCTGCTCACAGTGTTCAGCTAGATCCGTTCCTGCTATTTACATTCAGTGCAGTGCGTCCTGCTCACAGTGTTCAGCTAGATCCGTTCCTGCTATTTACATTCAGTGCAGTGCGTCCTGCTCACAGTGTTCAGCTAGATCCGTTCCTGCTATTTACATTCAGTGCAGTGCGTCCTGCTCACAGTGTTCAGCTAGATCCGTTCCTGCTATTTACATTCAGTGCAGTGCGTCCTGCTCACAGTGTTCAGCTAGATCCGTTCCTGCTATTTACATTCAGTGCAGTGCGTCCTGCTCACAGTGTTCAGCTAGATCCGTTCCTGCTATTTACATTCAGTGCAGTGCGTCCTGCTCACAGTGTTCAGCTAGATCCGTTCCTGGTATTTACATTTAGTGCAGTGCGTCCTGCTCACAGTGTTCAGCTAGATCCGTTCCTGCTATTTACATTCAGTGCAGTGCGTCCTGCTCACAGTGTTCAGCTAGATCCGTTCCTGCTATATACATTTAGTGCAGTACGTCCTGCTCACAGTGTTCAGCTAGATCCGTTCCTGCTATTTACATTCAGTGCAGTGCGTCCTGCTCACAGTGTTCAGCTAGATCCGTTCCTGGTATTTACATTTAGTGCAGTGCGTCCTGCTCACAGTGTTCAGCTAGATCCGTTCCTGCTATTTACATTCAGTGCAGTGCGTCCTGCTCACAGTGTTCAGCTAGATCCGTTCCTGCTATTTACATTCAGTGCAGTGCGTCCTGCTCACAGTGTTCAGCTAGATCCGTTCCTGTTATCTTCCTACTGACAGGCAGGCTTGTCTGGTTACAGTATATAAAGCTACCTGAAGAAAATTACAGGTGTTCTTTTTGATCCTATTAGTACCACGGTCAGGCAGCTAGACTATTTACATTTAGTACAGTGTGTCCTGCTCACAGTGTTCAGCTAGATCCGTTCCTGTTATCTTCCTACTGACAGGCAGGCTTGTCTGGTTACAGTATATAAAGCTACCTGAAGAAAATTACAGGTGTTCTTTTTGATCCTATTAGTACCACGGTCAGGCAGCTAGACTATTTACATTTAGTACAGTGTGTCCTGCTCACAGTGTTCAGCTAGATCCGTTCCTGTTATCTTCCTACTGACAGGCAGGCTTGTCTGGTTACAGTATATAAAGCTACCTTAAGAAAATTACAGGTGTTCTTTTTGATCCTATTAGTACCACGGTCAGGCAGCTAGACTATTTACATTTAGTACAGTGCGTCCTGCTCACAGTGTTCAGCTAGATCCGTTCCTGCTATATACATTTAGTGCAGTACGTCCTGCTCACAGTGTTCAGCTAGATCCGTTCCTGTTATCTTCCTACTGACAGGCAGGCTTGTCTGGTTACAGTATATAAAGCTACCTGAAGAAAATTACAGGTGTTCTATCCCAGCTTAGTGCAGCTACAGGCCATTAGTATGTCTGGAAGGCCAAGAAGGAGAGGCAGACAGTCACAAGCCAATAAGAGAGGGCAAGCAGGCTCTGTGTCTAGTGCTGGTCGTGGAGACGGTGCATCCTCATCAGCACGTGGCCATGGGACACGCTTGGCCTTTTTTTCGGCAGCTGGCCGTGTTGAGCCGCAACATGCGGAAGACTTGGTCGAGTGGATGACCAAGCCGTCCTCATCCTCCTCATCCTCTCTCACCCATGCCCAGGGTGCTTTGTCTGGCAAAGCAGCGGCCTCTTCCCTCAGCTCAATGTCATCAGTGACTCCTTCCCTAGCTCCACCATGTCCTCATGAGGATTCCCTCGAACTGTTTGACCACAGTGTTGGGTACATGCTCCAGGAGGATGCCCAGCGTTTGGAAGGCTCTGATGATGATACTGAGCTCAATGAAGGCAGTAACATGAGCACGGACAGAGGGGGTGCCCAAGAAGGACAGCAATCTGGCAGTCATGCTCCCCCTGCTGCAGCATACTGCCAGGTTTGCTCCAGTGATGAGGAGGGAGGGGATGATGAGGTCACTGACTCAACGTGGGTGCCTGATAGGAGAGAGGAGGAGGAGGAGGAGGAGGAGGAGGTGGCACATCACCAACTAGGCAGGATGCCCTCCAGGGGCCAGCCTAAGGGCAGCACATTGACTGCATCACACCCCAAAGCTCCACATGTGCAGGGCGCTGCAGTCTCTGCGCGTTATTCAAAAAGTTCTTTGGTGTGGGCCTTTTTTGAGACGAGTGCATCAGATCGCACCGCTGCTATTTGCAACATATGTCTCAAGCGTATCTCGCGTGGCCAAAACATCTCCCGCTTGGGTACCACATGCTTGACCAGACATATGTTGACCTGCCATGCAGTTCGTTGGCAAGCGTATCTGAAAGACCCACACCAAAGAACAAAGACGATCTCTCCTTGCTCCTCATCAGCTGAGATTTCCAACCCCACTAGACCTTCAGTCCTCTCTGAGACCTGCAGTGAGAGGAATGAAGGTGTAGAATTAGGTGTGTCACAGCCAAGTACTTGTGGGCAATCTGCTTTTGGTACACCGACGTCAGATTGTACCAGGCAAATTTCCCTGCCCCAGCTGCTGCACCGCCGAAAGAAGTTTGCTCCCAGCCATCCACATGCCCAGCGGTTGAATGCTAGCTTGGCAAAATTGCTAGCACTTCAACTGCTGCCTTTTCAGTTGGTAGACTCTGCCCCCTTCCGTGAGTTTGTGGAATGTGCGGTTCCTCAGTGGCAGGTACCCAAACGCCACTTTTTCTCACGGAAGGCGATTCCGGCTCTCTACCGGCATGTGGAAGGCAATGTCCATGCCTCGCTGGACAGGGCGGTCAGCGGTAAGGTGCATATTACCGCTGACTCATGGTCCAGCAGGCATGGACAGGGACGTTACTTAAGTTTCACGGCGCATTGGGTGACTCTGCTGGCAGCTGGGAAGGATGCAGGACAAGGTGCAGTAGTGTTGGAGGTTGTTCCGCCACCACGCCTCCAAAATGCTGATTGTGACACACCTCTCTCCTCCACCCCCTCCTCTTCTTCTTCCTCCATGGCCTCTTCCTCGGAACCAGCGGTGCTCCGTAGGCGTTCAAGGGGCTACGCAAGTACGCAGGCCAAAAGATGCCATGCGGTGCTTGAGCTGGTGTGCTTGGGGGACAGGAGCCACACTGGGGCAGAGGTTCTGTCAGCTCTGCAGGGGCAGGTTCAGAGGTGGTTGACGCCACGCCAACTTAAGGCAGGAATGGTGGTTTGCGACAATGGCACCAACCTCCTCTCTGCCCTCCGACAGGGACAACTGACCCATGTGCCCTGTTTGGCTCACGTCCTTAACTTGGTGGTGCAGCGGTTCTTGGGCAGGTACCCGGGCTTACAGGATGTCCTGAGGCAGGCCAGGAAAGTCTCTGTGCATTTCCGCCGGTCATATAATGCCAGTGCTCGGCTGACGGACCTCCAAAAGGAGTTTAACCTGCCCAAGAACCGCCTAATCTGTGACATGCCCACCAGGTGGAACTCGACGTTGGCCATGCTGCAGCGGCTGCACACGCAGCAGAGGGCCATCAATGAGTACCTGTGCGACTATGGCACCAGGACAGGGTCAGGGGACCTTGGTTTTTTTTCCCCACGCCAGTGGGCCATGATCAGGGATGCATGCACTGTCCTGTCACCATTCGAGGAGGCCACGAGGATGGTGAGCACTGACAGTGCATGCATCAGTGACACTGTCCCCCTTGTCCACCTGTTGGAGCACACGCTGCGTGGAATAATGGACAGGGCACTTGAGGCAGAACAGAGGCAGGAAGAGGAGGACTTCCTTAGCTCTCAAGGCCCCCTTTATCCAGACAGTGTTCCTGCGTGCCCGCCGATCACACAGGAAGAGGACGAGGAGGAGGAGGAGGAGGAGGAGGAAGATTGTGTCAGTATGGAGGTGGAGCCTGGCACTCAGCATCAGTAGTCTTTAAGGGATCAGTCCCAAGGAACACATGGACTTGTACGTGGCTGGGAGGAGGTGGCTGCGGACGTTGTTGTCCTTAGTGACCCAGAGGACTCCGGACCGAATGCCTCAGCAAACCTACGCTGCATGGCCTCCCTGATCCTGCAAAGCCTGCGTAAGGATCCTCGTATTCGTGGTATCAAGGAGAAGGACCAATACTGGCTGGCAACCCTCCTTGATCCACGTTACAAGGGTAAGGTTGCGGACCTTATCTTGCCATCGCAGAGGGAGCAGAGGATGAAACATCTTCGGGAGGCCTTGCAGAAAGGTCTGTGCAACGCGTTCCCAGAGACTGGGAGGTTACAAACTCCTGTTTCTGGACAACGTGTTGCTGAGGCTTCGGTCAGTCAAAGAAGGAGCGGTGGAGAAGGTGGCCGTCTGACCGATGCGTTCAGACAATTTTTTGGTCCGCAGCCCCAAGGTATGATCGGTTCCAGCAACCATCGCCAGCGTCTGTTTTACATGGTGCAGGAATACCTAGGGGCAAGATCAGACTTGGACACCTTTCCCACCGAAAATCCTCTGGGTTACTGGGTCTTGAGGATGGATCACTGGCCAGAGCTTGCACAGTATGCAATTGAGCTACTGGCCTGTCCTGCATCCAGCGTTCTTTCGGAACGTACATTCAGTGCTGCTGGAGGCGTGGTAACCGATCACAGGGTGCGTCTGTCCACTGACTCGGTCGATCGGCTGACCTTCATAAAAATGAATCAGTCTTGGATCACCACCAGCTACCAAGCACCTGATGCTGATGTAACTGAATAATTTTTTTCAGATCCCTTCAAAGACTGCCTATGCTGATGCTGAGTGATTATCCCTGAGTAATTATCCTCTTCCTCCTCAATCATCACGCTGATAGCTTGTAAGAACATTTTTGGTTCTGGGCGCCACCACCAGTGCCTAAGGCCCAATTTTTCTGCCCCTGTCTAACAGGGGCGTGAAATTACAATTTTTGATGCAATACTTTGCAGCAGGGCTCGTTCCTGCGTTCCAACTAGAGTGTCTGTGAGGGGTTGCAGTGTTGTGGCACCAGCACCAGTGCCTAAGGCCCAATTTTTCTGCCCCTGTCTAACAGGGGCGTGAAATTACAATTTTTGATGCAATACTTTGCAGCAGGGCTCGTTCCTGCGTTCCAACTAGAGTGTCTGTGAGGGGTTGCAGTGTTGTGGCACCAGCACCAGTGCCTAAGGCCCAATTTTTCTGCCCCTGTCTAACAGGGGCGTGTAATTACAATTTTTGATGCAATACTTTGCAGCAGTGCTCGTTCCTGCGTTCCAACTAGAGTGTCTGTGAGGGGTTGCAGTGTTGTGGCACCAGCACCAGTGCCTAAGGCCCAATTTTTCTGCCCCTGTCTAACAGGGGCGTGTAATTACAATTTTTGATGCAATACTTTGCAGCAGTGCTCGTTCCTGCGTTCCAACTAGAGTGTCTGTGAGGGGTTGCAGTGTTGTGGCACCAGCACCAGTGCCTAAGGCCCAATTTTTCTGCCCCTGTCTAACAGGGGCGTGTAATTACAATTTTTGATGCAATACTTTGCAGCAGGGCTCGTTCCTGCGTTCCAACTAGAGTGTCTGTGAGGGGTTGCAGTGTTGTGGCACCAGCACCAGTGCCTAAGGCCCAATTTTTCAGCTCCTGTTCAACAGGGGCATGTAATTACAATTCTTGATCTAATATTTCACAGCAGGGCCCTGTGAGGGCTTACAGTGTTTTGGCCACAGCAACACCTAAGGCCCAAATTTCTGCTGAGTATATAGGGCAGGACCCTACTTTCAAACATCTAACTTACAAACGACTCCTACTTGCAAACGGAAGGAGACAACAGGAAGTGAGATGAAATCTACCCATAGGAAGGGAAATTCTCTCATGTAAGAGTTAATATGGGAAAACAATTTCTCCTTTCCACTGATGCTTTCCAATCCTTGTTCCACAAAAAAACCCAAATTTTCAAAAAACATTTTTCATTGGGACAAAAAAGTGAGGTGAAATCTTCTGAAGAGGAGGAAAGACGCAAAACAAATGTCACAGGGGTGATAACCCTTCCCTATGTTTTCCAAAAAGCTTAGAAAAGATTTTTTGGCTGGAGCTAAACACATTAAAAATGTTCAAAATTACAAACAGATTCTACTTAACAACAAACCTACAGTCCCTGTCTTGTTTGCACCGCCTGTATACTGCTGTTCAGAGTATATAGGGACCTTTCCTTATTTTAATTTGGGTGCGGGGTTCCCCTTAATATCCATACAAGACCCAAAGGGCCTGGTAATGGACTGGGGGGTACCCATGCCGTTTGTCTCACTGATTTTCATCCATATTGCCAGGACCCGACATGACATTAAACCCGCAAGCAGTTTTAAATGAGATTTTTTCCTTTAAAAATGACATTTGGTGCAGGGACTGTTCTAAACATGGGAAACACGCGTCACTTTACAGGCATACTATAGACACCCCCCAGGTACGATATTTAAAGGAATATTTCACTTTTTTTTTTTTACTTTAAGCATCATTAAAATCACTGCTCCCGAAAAAACGGCCGTTTTTAAAAGTTTTTTTTGCATTGATACATGTCCCCTGGGGTAGGACCCGGGTCCCCAAACCCTTTTTAGGACAATACCATGCAAATTAGCCTTTAAAATGAGCACTTTTGATTTCGAACGTTCGAGTCCCATAGACGTCAATGGGGTTCTAACGTTCGTGCGAACTTGCGGTCCGTTCGCGGGTTCTGGTGCGAACCGAACCGGGGGGTGTTCGGCTCATCCCTAGTTAGCAGGGAAGTAATAGATTTTCTTTTCCCGTAAAGCAGAGAATGGAATTGATTACTACCCCCCCCCCCCCCCAGTAAAAGCACCTCCCACAGTACACATAAACACAGTACACCTTTACCCTTTGATCGCCCTAGATGTTTAACACCTTCCCTGCCAACGTAATTAGTACAGTGACAGTGCATATTTTTTAGCACTGATCACTGTCTCAGTGTCACTGGTTCCCAAAACGTGTCAGTTACCAGTGCAACTTGTCATCTGATTTGATAGTTCCAAATCACATAACAAGTCGCACCCAGTTGCCGGCAATGGAACCGTTCATATCGCCGCGGCTCATGTCGCAGCAATTATGAAACTTACTTTTTACCAATTCCATTGTGACTTTCATAGACTCGTGTTAAATGAAATAGGCACTGCAAATCGCACCGATGTGTGGCTTTGAAATAAGTCAGTGTGAATAGGGGCTCAGTGTCAGAATGTCCGTCGCAATATCGCAGTCCTGCTCACTGGGGGGAGAACCTCTGGGGGAATCTAGAATGGAAAAGGACCTGGGGGTCCTAGTAGATGATAGGCTCAGCAATGGCATGTAATGCCAAGCTGCTGCTAACAAAGCAAACAGAATATTGGCATTAAAAAGGGGATCAACTCCAGAGATAAAACGATAATTCTCCCACTCTACAAGACTCTGGTCCGGCCGCACCTGGAGTATGCTGTCCAGTTCTGGGAACCAGTCCTCAGGAAGGATGTACTGGAAATGGAGCGAGTACAAAGAAGGGCAACAAAGCTAATAAAGGGTCTGGAGGATATTAGTTTTGAGGAAAGGTTGCGAGCACTGAACTTATTCTCTCTGGAGAAGAGACGCTTGAGAGGGGATATGATTTCAATATACAAATACCGTACTGGTGACCCCACAATAGGGATAAAACTTTTTCGCGGAAGCGAGTTTAACAAGACACTAAAATTAGAAGAAAAAAGGTTTAACCTTAAACTACGTAGAGGGTTCTTTACTGTAAGAGCAGCAAGGATGTGGAATTCCCTTCCACAGGCGGTGGTCTCAGCGGGGAGCATTGATGGCTTCAAGAAACTATTAGATAAGCACCTGAACGACCGCAACATACAGGGATATACAATGTAATACTGACATATAATCACACACATAGGTTGGACTTGATGGACTTGTGTCTTTTTTCAACCTCACCTACTATGTAATACTATAAGTCGTTGATCACCGCCATTACTAGTAAAAAAAAAAAAAAATGATAAAAATAAATAAAAATATATCATAGTATGTATAACTTTTACGTAAACCAATCAATATATGTAGCGCAATACATATTGACCTACCTTATTATTATTTTTTATTTTTTTTTAACAGAAGGAAAATATTGGCCTAAATTTATGAAGAAATTCGATTTTTTTTTCAACTTTTTTCAATTTTCAAATTGGATCCTGCTTTGCTGGGGTTTCTCACCTTCCTTTTGGTTCAATTGTGGGTAAAGGATTGTGTATATGGGATTGTATTTTTTTTTTCGTTGAACTAGATGGATGTGTCTTTTTTCAACCTCACCTACTATGTAAATACTATAAGTCATTGATCGCCGCCATTACTAGTAAAAAAAATATATATATATATAAAAATAAATAAAAATATATCATAGTATGTATAACTTTTACGTAAACCAATCAATATATGTAGCACAATACATATTGACCTACCTTATTATTATTATTTTTTTTTTTTTAACAGAAGGAAAACATTGGCCTAAATTGTTTTTTTTTTTTTTTTTGTTAACAGATGGAAAATATTGGCCTAAATTTATGAAGAAATTTGATTTTTTTTTTCAACTTTCAAATTAGATCCTTCTTTGCTGGGGTTTCTCACCTTCCTTTTGGTTCAACTGTGGATGAAGGATTGTGTATATGGGATTGTATTTCTTTTTTTTTTTTTTTTTCGTTGAACTAGATGGACTTGTGTCTTTTTTTCAACCTGGCTAACTATGTAACTTTTTTTATTGGATATGTTTTATAGCAGAAAGTAAAAAAAAAATTTTTTTTTTTTTTTTTTTGCTTATAGCACAAAAAAAAACCAAAAAAAAAACCGCAGAAGTGATCATTTACCACCAAAGAAAAGCTCTGTTTGTGCAGAACAAAAATGACATACATTTTATTTGGGTACAACGTTGCGACCGCACAATTGTCAGTTAAAGTAACGCAGTGTCGCAAAAAAAATGGGCTAGTCATGAAGGGGGGGCGGGGGGGTGAATCTTCCGGAGGGCAAGCAGTAAAAAAAAAAAAAAAAATGTCCTAAGCATGGTGATAAGGAGGGAGGAATCGGGGGAAGGCAAAATAGCAAAATATAACCGGATTAAACTTTAGCTTTAGGTGAGCTTCACTTTAGATAGAGAACAAAATGTTTTTACAGCTACTTGAAAACTAAGATGGAAGAGATGAAAACCTGTACCCTGCAGGAGCGGACACCTCCCGCCTTTAATTATTAAGAAGTAGAAGAAGGGAATGGGGAAAGTCAAGGCATGCAGCAGGCAGTGAGATTTTTCAGCTCTTTTCCCTTTGCGGTGAGCCGAATGCCGCCTGCTCTCCCGCCGTCCGCCGGCTTACCCGGTAAGGGCAGATTTATTTGGCCGATTTAGTCAATTTTGTACTTGAACAAACAACATTTCTCTGAGTCACAAAGCGAAGCGATTTCTGACCAAACCGCCTCCCGCGCAGAGAAAACTGTTTTATGGGGACGATAGATCTTCTAGAGAGGTGAGCGCTCTGTGTTTGCTTTACATTCTTTAAAATGATTTTTTTCTTTTCTGTACTCTGCATATAAAATAAATGCTTAAGACGGGAGGGAAGGGAAATTGATCACACAGATGCAGAAGGAAATATATTCTGAGAAATAATAAAAAAGAAAAAAAAATGTGGTAGAAATACAAAAAAAAAAAATACAAATGACGGGGTGGAAGATTGGAGGCATGGCCTGTGACAACCAATCAAATGCTGTCTTTATCTGGACCTACTGTTCCAGGGAATATCCTTGGGGGGGGGGGGGGATCAGGAAGGAATGTTTTTCTTTTCTCTACTGTAGCAAACTGGGCCATGCTTAACCTGCTTGACGACCGCTTGTCAGAAACCATGAAACCAGGCCGAGACAGGCCCTGCATGCGAATTAAGTGTGGCTTGGATCCTGAGGAAGCAAGTTATTAGCAAAACGCCTAGATCCGAAATGCCACACTAGACTCAACTACATATACCTGATGTATCTGTCAGAAACCATGAAATCGGGCCGATACAGAAGTACAGTTAAATCACACTTGTTTAATAATAAAAGTAAAAAAGAACAAACGTAGTCAAAACATAGCCAAAGTTCAGTAACCGGAACGGATAGTCAGCCAAGCCAGAAGCCAGGGATCAAAGTAGTGGAACAGCAAGCTGGAGCCAGGGATGTCAGTAAAGCAAGTCTTTGAACAGGATCGCAGGAGATTTCTGTGATGTTGACCAAGGCGAAGGCAGAGAACCTCTGGGCTGAACGGCTTAAGTAGGCAGGACTGACGAGCAGGATATCATCAACAGCTGAGTAACTGTCTAGAGATAGGAGCTGGCAATTAGCCGACAGCTGAGAGGCCAGTTCTGAGAAGGAAGGGCTGAGCCCAGCCCTGACACCGCCCCCACGTATATGTACTGCGGGGCGGCGGCTCCTACAGGCAAAATCACGTACGTGTAGGTTTTCACCACTTCCGGGAGCCGATCGGCGGGTCCTGTGGACCCACGATGTCCACCAGGGCCCGCCGATCGTTCCAGACAGAGGAAGATCATCAATCTGTGACAAGGAAAGACAGAGATCTTGTGTTTCTGCTAAGCAGGAACATGGATTTCTCTGTCTTCGCTTAGTACAAGCACCCCCCCCCCCCCACACACACACACAGCAAGCACTCCCTAGGGACACATTTAACCCTTTGAACGCCCCTGATGTTAACCCCCTTCCCAGCCAGTGTCATTAGTACAGTGACAGTCCATATTTTTTTAGCACTTATCACTGTATTGGTGTCACTGGTCCCCAAAAAGTGTCACTTAGTGCCTGATTTGTCCGCCGCAATGTCGCAGTCCCGCTATAGGTTGCTGATCACCGCCATTACTAGTAAAAAAAATAAAATAAATAAGAATTCCATAAAAATATCCCATAGTTTGTAGACGCTATAACTTTTGCGCAAACCAATCAATATACGGTTATTGGGGATTTTTTTTTTTACTAAAAAGATGTAGCAGGATACATATTGGCCTAAACTGATGAAGAAATTTGATTTTTTACATTTTTTTTTTTATTGGGTGTGTTTTATAGCAGAAAGTAAAAAATATTGTTTTTTGTTTTTTTTTTTATATTGCTGTTTTTTCTTTTTGTTTATAGTGCAAAAAATAAAACCGCAGAGGTGATCTCAGCCTGTTGAGTTTCTTCGCTTAAATGTCACCATTAACAATAGCAGCTGCATCTGCTATTGAAATTTCTATTTATTCTTTTTTTTTTCTATTGGCTGAACTACATGGCTTTGTGTCTTTTTTTTTCAACCCGACTAACTATGTAGGTATCTGATTACCTTGCTACAAGCACTGAAAGGAACGTGTCGTGATAAAAACATGGAAACGGACTTTGTCGGCTTGTTCCTGGAGGGGTAAGCTTCTGGGTAGTCATCTTCCCCATTGCATGCAGCCAGAAATATTTTAAGGACACCTGCCCCTGCCTACTGGTTCCAAGACAGTGACCCAAAAAGTAGTGAAGAAAGGATGAGGACACCAGAAACCCAGCAATGGCATTTCCAATAGTAGATAGAAGAGTGGGAAAGGTATGTATAAATCCTTTGATATAATGATGAGTCAAGGTACCAACATCCTGCACGGCAGGTGATAGTGGGTACAGGCAGTGCCTCTGTACTGCGCCCAGGCCCCTTCAGGTAAGCTGGGGGGGCCCTGGCACATACCCTTCAATATGTCAGGGCTGGGCTCAGCCCTTCCTTCTCTGAGCTGGCCGCTCAGCTGTCGGCTAAGCTCCTATCTCTCCACAGTTACTCAGCTGTTGATGATCCTGCTCGTCAGTCCTGCCTACTTAAGCCGTCCAGTCCAGAGGAGCTCTGCCTTCGCCTTGGTCAACATCACAAGAAACTATCTCCTGCGTTCCTGTTGAAAAACTGGCTTTGCTGACATCCCTTCTGGCTCCAGATACTGCTTGCTGTTCCAGTACTTTGATCCCTGACTTCTGGCTTGGCTGACTATCCGTTCCGGTTACTGAACTTTGGCTATGTTTTGACTACGTTTGTTCTTTTTACTTTTATTATTAAACACTTCTGTCTCGGTCTGATTTCATGGTTTCTGACACAATATAAGGATGGGACAGGATACCAATTTTCCCGAATCCAGTGTGTACTTTCGACCGCTGATAGTGGGTACATGCAGTACCTCTGAACCGGGCTTGGGCCCCTTCGGGTAAGCAGGGAGGTCCTGGCCCAGATCCCTTGATATAATGATGAGTCAAGTTACCAACATCCCAAACCTAGTGTGTGATCAGGGCTACTGATAGAAGGTACAGGCAGTACTGCTATGTACCAAGCCTGGGCCCCTTCGGGTAAGCAGGGGGGTCCTGGCCTACATCCCTTGATATAATGATAAGTCAAGGTACCAACATCCCAAACCTAGTGTGTACACAGGGCTGTTAATAGGTAGGTACAGGCAGTACCTCCATACGGGGCCTGGACCCCTTCTGGTAAGCAGGGGGACCCTGGCCCAGACCCCTCAATATAATGTTGAGTCAAGGTACCAACATCCCAAACCTAGCGTGTTCTCAGGACAACTGATAGGGGCATACACAGTGGTGGGGCCCTAGTCCAGCAGGGTTCCCCTTGCCAACCCATGGTCCATATGTTTGTCCCGATCACCATAGATTTGTATGGGCAACAGCTTCCTTGTTGCCTGGCAGGGGAAGCAAACAATGTGCCCTCCCCCCACTCCAGCTGTAGGTGAAGGGTACACAGGCATCACCACCACCAGGCAACCCAAGAGGTTGTTGGAAGTCACCAGAACCATACCATAGAGATATGGACCAGAACCATTCCATAGAGATTTAAAGAAATCTGGGATATGAAAAGTCAGTATAGAAGAATAAAAAAGGAAGAAAAAAGGAAAACAAAGGAGGAAAAGAAAAAATGAGGAGGAGGGAGAGACAGGTAACAAGTAAATATGGACTATAGAACAATGAATAATAAAACATCAATGAAATGCAAAGCATATATAAATACACAAACAACTACCAATGAAATGTAAAGCACAACAATGCAGGTGGGGCCTCGGCAGGCAGGCTGTTTGGGGCCCCAACATTTCTAAGTGTGGCCCTATGTGTACCAACCTCAAAATATAATGGGACTTTGAAGGTATCTAATGGCCAGAAAATGTACTATTTTAGTACAGCAGTTTTTATTATTATACTTAGAAAAAAAATCATGTAAAACAAATTCATAAAAATGTTATTCAGCATTTTCAACTAAATATATCCCTCCTGGCTCTTCCTTCAACACTGTCAATTTGTTATATACTTACAAAATAAATATTTATAGAATATGTTCCTCCATCTTTCTTCTCAAGAAGTGGGCCTTTGGACCCAGAAACGCATAGAGCTGGCTCCGGGAAATGTCATCATGTGACCTATTCAATACTGCAAAAAAGAAACTTGTATAACTTAAGGAAACACCGTGGTTATGTATACAAATACCTAAGGGGGTCACATGGTAACAACATGAGTTTATCACGTTGAAGGAAGAGCCAGGAGGGATATATATTTTTTTAATATATATAACAGTATAAAAACAATAAAAATATAATAATAAAAATTTGCTAAAAAAAAATCTAAATTGTTAGGACATTGGGATACATGGTACCTTAAAATTCCCACTATATTTTTGGGTTATTACACAGATCCAGTATTAGTTCAATCCAAATTGCTGATATCTGATTGGCTCCTTCAGGCAGCTGAGACCCTAAACGTTTTCTTCATAGATTGATACATTGATCTGGGCCCCCCTGGCTTCACTCCTCCCTTTGCAAATGTTGGTGCTCATTGTGGATGGTGTGTTCTAAAAGGAAAAGCGGTGTAGCGGAGTACCCCTTTACTCAATTTTCTCAGTAGCAGTTGTCTGCTCTTTTAACTCCATTCCCCGCAATCCCCTGGGTTCCAATCAGCCTCTGGATTCCTGGACATGCCCAAGGGACATAAATTCCATCTCTTCCCACACTCTGGTGCTCAGAAGGACCACGCCTAATGGGAGAGTAGTGACTGGGCATGTGAACTCTCACCAGGTTCTGGGCATTCCAACACTGTATGTGGCGTCAGGGCCACCAATGAGGATCCCTTGTAGGCCCTAATCAGGATGGACACTGTGCCAACTGGCTCCAGAATACTACCCTTTCAGCGGTGTGGCATTACCTTTAGCCACCTGACCCTCCAGACCAAAAAAACACTTCCAGCCTTACATTTGGGAAGCCTATTCTGATGCCCCAATTTCTATACCTTCTCTACAACACCCTAGTAGTTATCCCACTAAAGATGTTCAGGGTGGTTAATTCCATTGTTAGTTCCTTACTCTGGAAGGGGGGTGATGCCAGAATTAGATTGGAGCAATTGCAGAAACCTAAAGACAGGGGCTTTCCTGAACCCATGGTTATATTACCTTTAAAGAGCCTGCCTAGGGATCTCACTACCTAAGCTACTGTAGCTACAATAAGCCTCCTAGTAAGAGTATAAGTTGTAAAATTCTTCTAGTCTGTGCTACACTGTTTGTTTTGCACAGTGAACTTTCCTGATACTTTGTAATACTGTATCATGCTGACACATAGTTTTCAAGCATGGAAACTATTTCTAAGCATCTACAGGTATGTTACTGAGATAGCTTCATTGACTGTTACTCTTTGTTCAGCATGGTTGCATACCATTTCTACTATTCTATTTGTATGGTCAATTCACCTTCCATTCATTCAGTAAACATCAAGCTGCTCATCGTAATTTAACACTTCGCATCCAGGCCACTTCTGACACTTCGCCCCTACATGTCAAAAATCATCATTTCTTTGCTATAAAATTACATAGAACCCCCAAACATTATATATGTTTTTTTAGCAGAGACCCTAGAGAATACAATGGCTGTCATTGCAACTTTTTATCTTGCACGGTATTTGCGCAGCAATTTTTCAAACGCATTTTTTTTTAAAAAAAAAACAGTTTCATGCTTTAAAAAAAAACAAAACAGCAAAGTTAGCTAAATTTTTTTGCATTGTGTGAAAGATGAAGTTACGCCGAGTAAATAGATACCTAACATGTCACGCTTAAAAATCTTAAAAATCCCCATAGGCGAGGCTTTAAAATTTTTTACTGGTTACATGTTTTGAGTTACAGAGGAGGTCTAGGGCCAAAATTATTGCTCTCGCTCTAACGTTCGCGGCGATACCTCACATGTGTGGTTTGAACACCGTTTTCATATGTGGGTGGGACTCATGTATGCGTTCGCTTCTGCGTGCGAGTTCACGGGGACAGGGGCGCTTTAAAAATTTTTTTTTTTTTTTATTGTTAATTTTACTTTAAAAATTTTATTTTGACACTTTTAAAAAAAAATTTTTTTTTTTGATCACTTTTATTCCTATTACAAGGAATGTAAACATCCCTTGTAATAGGAATATGACATGACAGGTCCTCTTTACAGTGAGATATGGGGTCAATAAGACCCCACATCTCACCTCTAGGCTGGGAAGCCTAAAATAAAAAAAAATAAATAAAACGATCGCCGCTTCACAGCCGAAGCGGCGCCGTTTTTTTTGAATGCAGAGGCCGGGCGTGACGTCATAACATCGCGCCCGGCCTCCGAACGATCATAGAGACTCCGGCGACCATCTGGTCCGCTGGAAATCTCTATGGTGAACATCCGGCGCCGGCGGATCCGCTATCCGACTCACCGATCGATGAGGTGAGTCGGTAGAAGCACCGGAGGGCGGCGGGAGGGGGGGGACGTCCCCTCCCGCCGCCCGTAAGAACGATCAAGCGGCGGAACAGCCGCTATGATCATTCTTATGGTGTACGGAATCGCCGGCTGAAAATGCCGGTATCTGAATAATGTCTGTAGCCTCAGGCATCATTCAGATATAAGCCCCGAAAGTCGAGGCCGTCATATGACGGCCTCCGGATGCCAAGAGGTTAATCACTTCAGCCCCGGAAGGATTTGCCCCCTTAATGACCAGGCAAAGCTGTACCCAAACAAAATTGATGTCCTTTTTTTCCCCACAAATAGAGCTTTTGGTGGTATTTGATCACCTCTGCATTTTTTTTTTTTCATTTTTTGCGCTATAAACAAAAAAAAGAGTGACAATTTTGAAAAAAAAAACAATATTTTTTTACTTTTTGCTATTATAAATATCCCCCAATTTTAAAAAATGTGGCACCATTGACATTTATACAGCAATCAGAGCTAAAAATAGCCACTGATTACTGTATAAATGTCACTGGCAGGGAAGGGGTTAACACTAGGGGGCGATCAAGAGATTAAGTGTCCTAGGGAGGTGTTTCTAACTGTGGGGGGAGTGTAGTGACTGGGAGTAGAGAGACATCGCTGTTTCCAATCTCTAGAAACACCAGATGTCTCTCCTCTCCCTGACATAAGGGGGGGGTGTGTCTGTTGACATTGACAGATCCCCCGTTCTCTCTCTCTCAGGAGCGATCTCGGGTGCATGGCGGACATCGTGGCCGCCAGGCACGTGCATCAGCTCCTACGTCACGTGGCGGGCGGGCAGTAGCGCGCCTGCCAAGTCTATTTTAAGGACCGACGTACAGCTATGGCGATTTGCCCAGGAGAGCCAACCTGCCGCAGTATAATGATGGCGGCAGGTTGACTAGTGGTTAACTGATCATTAGGCCAATACAGTTACATAGCAGTACAATACTCACCTTCAATCTGGAGATGTTCCCTGCAACACCTGTTTTCCACCACAAGATGTGCTAGGTCTTTCAGGCCGAATGACATTCAATGTTACTCAATCCGGGAAAATGGGTACAGGGACTCATTGGCTCGCCATTATTGAGGACTACCAGCCTGGAGAGGATTCAAAGAGAAAGTAGACCCTGTGGCATCATGTGAGCAGCCTGTGACATGTCTAAGGGACCTTCAGGGGTGAGGGCACTGGAGAGAGCAGAGCCTGGCGCTGGGCCACAGTACAATTATGATGGTCCAGCACTACGGTAAGATCGTAAGCCAGTAAAGCACAATGTATATTTGTAAAATCACACTTTGTTTTCTTTTCTTTTTTTGTTTTGCTAATCAGCAGCATGGCCATACCTCTATTTTTTTAAATCAGGCCTTAAATGTCATTCAGTTAAGATTTACATCAGGTTTAACAATGGAATCAGAGAACATTTTGCCCAGTATCACTTTAACAAAGCTGTCTTGTGACTGTGAGGATAAGAACGGACGATATTTCATTCAATAGTTCACTAATGCAGGAACGTGTTATCTCAGCCTGTTGGGTTTCTTTGCTTAAAGGTCACCATTAACAAAAGCAGGTGCATCTGCTAGTGTAACGGCTCCCGCGAGCCACTTAAACAACATAGGATGGCCAGCGAGCACGCGGATAGGAAGAATCAGTCGCTGTTAAATGTCAGGACCGCAGGTGCGGCTGGACGCTGATCAAACTCTACATCTTAATGTTTAAAGAGAACCTGTTTCTGGCAGAGAGGCATATGAAGTCATATGAGAGAGTAAGAGATGGCGTTACACAGTGCCAGCCAGCAGTATAGGAACTGGGATAGAACAAAAACAGGTAAAAGCTGCGCTCAGGGTAATAGTCAAAAAATTGTGTGACACAAAAGCAGCCTGCACCAAGATCTAGTCTCCAAATCTCATCATAGAAGGTAATAAAAAGGAGATGCGGCGCTAAAATAATGAAACAGAAACATTCATAATTGAATACAAAAGGGTAAAATAAACCACTAAATAAATGAATAATATGGAGAATGAACGTGAGGATAGAGGCAAAATGAAAACACTGCTATCCAGAAATCAATCAAAAAAGAGTGAATAAACACATTGGTGAAAACAAATTCATACACTGATAATCTAAAAATTAATAGTGATTAATTACCCAAAGTGAGAGAGGTAACATATTCAGTGAAAGTATTCCAAAAATATTAAAAGTCCCAAAAAAGATATATATTTTTAATATATATATAACCAAAAAAGAAAGTCCGTGATGGAAAAGGAAAAAGTGCCAAAAAAAATTGTGAAGGTAAAGGTGCAGATAAGGAATCCTCCAATGAGTCTTCACACCCAAGGTGTAATATCAGATGCGCTTACCGAATCCCAATGACTGCTATTACGGCAGTCATAAACGGCACAGGGAATATAAAGGTCTCCCCACAACCTCAGTATACGATGCCCGTGAGCGGCAGGTAGTATCTCAGGAGTAAAAGACAAGAGGACAAGCCATAGCGTAATAAAGTCTGCACAATCAATTTATTTAAAAGGAATTGCACTTACAGGACTTCAGTGAGTCAACAGCATAGATCGAAATGTCAGCCAAAACAGCGTCTCCGTCTACTGCCTCCGCTTCCTAGGTTTGTGTATGCCCAACACGAGAACAGACGTGGTGACGTCGCAGGCTCCTCCCTACGCGTTTCGTCACGATAGGACGTCGTCTGGGGATTGGCCTTTTAAATAAATTGATTGTGCAGACTTTATTACGCTATGGCTTGTCCTCTTGTCTTTTACTCCTGAGATACTACCTGCCGCTCACGGGCATCGTATACTGAGGTTGTGGGGAGACCTTTATATTCCCTGTGCCGTTTATGACTGCCGTAATAGCAGTCATTGGGATTCGGTAAGCGCATCTGATATTACACCTTGGGTGTGAAGACTCATTGGAGGATTCCTTATCTGCACCTTTACCTTCACAATTTTTGTTGGCACTTTTTCCTTTTCCATCACGGACTTTCTTTTTTGGTTATATATATATTAAAAATATATATCTTTTTTGGGACTTTTAATATTTTTGGAATACTTTCACTGAATATGTTACCTCTCTCACTTTGGGTAATTAATCACTATTAATTTTTAGATTATCAGTGTATGAATTTGTTTTCACCAATGTGTTTATTCACTCTTTTTTGATTGATTTCTGGATAGCAGTGTTTTCATTTTGCCTCTATCCTCACGTTCATTCTCCATATTATTCATTTATTTAGTGGTTTATTTTACCCTTTTGTATTCAATTATGAATGTTTCTGTTTCATTATTTTAGCGCCGCATCTCCTTTTTATTACCTAGTATAGGAACTGGGGTCACCCCTGCTCCAGGGAAGGAAGGGGTTTGCTGGTCTGGCTCTTATGTAGCAGAAACCCTTAAAGGGTATGTATAGAAGTTCCTTCCTTTCTTCTTTTCTTCCTTCTCCTCGTTCCCTCTCTTTCTACCTTCCCTTCTCGCCTCCCTTTACAATCTTCCTTACTTCCGTTCTCTCTTCCTTCTTTTCTTTGTCTGTCCTGTGCTTCCTTTAACCTTCTCTTCTTTACTTCCTTCCCTCCCTCCATCTCTTCCTTTATCTCTCCTACCCTTCCTTCCTTCTTTCCTCCCTTCCTTCCCACCCTCTCCTCTTTCCTTCTCTCCCTCCCTATCTTCTTTCCCTCCCTCTCTTCTTTCCTTCCTTCCTTACTCTACTCCTTTCTTCCTTTGTCCCGTCCTTTCTTCCTTCCTTCCTCACTCTCTTCCTCCCTCCCTCTCTTCCTTCCTTCTTTGCTTCTGTCCTCTATCTTCCACCCTTTCTTTCCTTTCTCAATCTTATGCTTTGTTCCTTTGTTCCATCCTTTCTTCCTTCCTCCTTTTCTCCCTTCCTTCCCTTGTCTCCTCCTCCTTTTTTTTTTTCCTTCATCCCTCCTTCCCTCTCCTCCTACCTTCCCCATTTCTTCCTTATTTTCTTTCTGTTCTCTTTCTTCCTTCCTTCTTCCATCCCATCTTTTTTTCTCCCTTCCTTCTTGCATTCCCCCTCTTCCTTACTTCTTGTCTTTTCTTCCATCCTCCATCATGTCCTTTCTTCCTTCCTTTCCAGTTTCCATCCTCCCTCTCTTCCTATCTTCATCTCTTCCCTCCCTCCCTTCCTTCCTCCGTGTATTCCCTTCTTCCTTCTGTACCCTCCCTACCTCTTTTTCTTCCTCCCTTTTTATGTCCTCTCTTTCTTCCTTCCTTCTTTTCTAAATCTCATTGTTTCTACCTTTGTGTTCCATTATTTCTTCCTTCCTCATTTTCTCCCTCCCCCCCCCTCTTCCTTCCTTGTCTTTCCTTCGCTCCTCCCTCGCTCTCTTCCTTCCTTCTTTCCAGCCTTCCCTCACTCTCTACTTTATTTCTTCTCATTCTCTCTTGCTTCCTTCCATCTTTCACCCCATCTTTTTTTCCTCCCTTCCTTCTTGCCCTTCCTCTCTTCATTCCTTCTTTAATCCTTTCTTCCCTTTCTACCTCTTTTCTTTCCCTCACTCCCTTTCTCTCTTTCTTTCCTCCCTCTCTTTCTTTCTTCTTTTTGTCATTTCTTCCTTCCTTGCCACCCTCCCTCTCTTTCTACCTTTCTCTCTTCCCTCTTCCATCCTTCCTCTGTGTCTTCCTTTCTGTACCCTCCCTACCTGTTTTCTATCTTTCCTTTCTTCCTTCCTTTCTCTTTCCCTTTCTTCCCTTCCTTATTCCCCCTTTTGCATTGCTTCCTTCCTTCCTCTTTTCCTTCCTTCTTATTCTCCTTCCCTGTTTGTTTCTCTCTTCCCACCCTTCTCTTCCCTTCCTCCCTCCCTCCCCCCTTTCCCTCCCATATTCCATTGCACATTCTCACTGTGTGAATACAGAAAGTATCCTTCACCATAGAGAAGATTGACCAGATGTAAGTCCTTATTCTTGCTGAAGTCCTCCTTTATTGTTAGATCAATACTCTACGGCAGCCTTTCTCAACCAGAGTTCTGTGGAACCCAAGGGTTCCTCCAGAGGTTTCTAGGGGTTCTGTGGACACCGATGGACTGATCTCCTACCTAATGGTGCCCATGGCTCTGGAACCAACACCACCCATTCTTTCCACTGACCACACAAGGAAGCCCTTCACTTAATGACCACCAACCGCGAAAGGGAGTTTAATAAGACACGTGGGCACTCATTAAAATGAGAAGAAAAGAGGTTTAACCTTAAACTGCGTAGAGGGTTAGAGGGTTCAGCAAGGATGTTGAACTCCCTTCCACAGGTGGTGGTTTCAGCGGGGAGCATCGATATTTTAGTTACATAGTTAGTAAGGTTGAATAAAGACACCAGTCCATCCAGTTCAACCTGAGTGAGTGTCTACAATTGTCCCTAACCCCATACACTGTGTTTCATTAAGATGCTCATCTATTATATCATTATTTATTTAAGGTACCCATATAGCGACTTCAATTTTACGCAGCGCTCCACACATACATCGCACACTCACATCAGTCCCTACCCTCAAGGAGTCCACAATCCAAGGTCCCCAACTCACATTCATATACTAGGGCCAATTTTCGACAGAAGCCAATTAATTAAAAAAAAACTATTAGATAAGCACCTGAATGACCACAACATACAGGGATATACAATGTAATACTGACACATAACCACACACATAGGTTGGACTTGATGGACTTGTGTCTTTTTTCAACCTCACCTACTATGTAACTATGTAATGTGCTGTAGGTATAATCATTTTTAGCAAGGGTTCCCTGAGACCTAAATATTATTTCAAGGGTTCCTCCATGTTGAAGAGGTTGTGAATGGCTGGTCTACAGCCACAAAGACAGTGTAGGCCACAATGGTGTCCAGGCATGCAGACTTTAAGTGTGTGCTGGAAGCGGAGAAACCCGTGACCACATAAGAAACAACACTACAAGCTCAAAAAATGGGTTCTATATCTTCAGGCTACAAGCAATTACATACAGTAGCGGGGTGCACAAAAACTGTTTTTAAAGCAGGCCATTGCCACTATAACAAACTGGGTAAAAAAAAAAAAAAAAAAAAAATAGAATTTTGTGAGTAGTTTCCCTTTAAGAAGGCTGGTTAGAACAGAGTACCCGGCCATCTCTGGAGGAAGTTAATGAGGACAATAATCCGAAGGGAGAATAAAGGAAACAGTCAGCATTATTAATATATGTACGATCCTGCCGCAGCTAATTAAAACTGGGTAATTAAGAAAACATTACTTAATCCATTGTTGCGCGGCGGAACATGATACGGGTGTTGGGCTGTGCTTTAAGTAAAGATAATTTGTTTTATAATAATATTTGCCTGTTATGCGCGCCGTGTTGTTGATTACCGTACAGGAGGGGCGCGAATAATTCCACGCAGCCTCTTTAGGGTTCAACTCCAACAGAGACAACTTAACAACTGGATTTAGCGGCGTGTTCTTTCTGTTATCAGACCGCGCTGCTCCGATATCTATAATTAATGGGATGAATTTCAAAGAAAAAGGCATATCATATTTATATTTTGTCTTCCAGTAAATTTTAAAATGCATTGATCTTCTTTTTATTTTAATTGAGCCCGCTAACAGCAAAATAACAGTTACACTGTAATGTATATATGGATTTGTAATGATTTTCAGCAGCCAGGCTTGTGATCCCCTGCCAGATGGCCACATTGCAGTGTAGTCAAGGACACCCCCCCCCCCCAACAAAAAAAAATACTGATTGGACAATGAAGAAGCAGTACTACCAAACCACCACTCAGCTCTCTTTGTCAGCACATGTGCATGAGTCTTATTGGATCCTAGTGTTGCCCCTCCCCCTCTCCAACTGACCACCAATATAAGGAGCATTCATCCCACTGACCACCAATGTAAGAAGCATTCTTCCTACTGAGTCTGACCACCAATGTAAGGAACATTCTTCCCACTGATCACCAATGTAAGGGACATTCTTCTCACTGACCACCAATATAAGGACATTCATTCCACTGATCACCAATGTAAGGAGCATTCTTCTCACTGATCACCAATGTAAGGAACATTCTTCTCACTGATCACCAATGTAAGGAACATTCTTCCCACTGATCACCAATGTAAGGAACATTCTTCTCACTGATCACCAATGTAAGGAGCATTCTTCTCACTGATCACCAATGTAAGGAACATTCTTCCCACTGATCACCAATGTAAGGAACATTCTTCTCACTGATCACCAATGTAAGGAACATTCTTCCCACTGATCACCAATGTAAGGGACATTCTTCTCACTGATCACCAATGTAAGGAACATTCTTCCCACTGATCACCAATGTAAGGAACATTCTTCTCACTGATCACCAATGTAAGGAACATTCTTCCCACTGATCACCAATGTAAGGAACATTCTTCCCACTGACCACCAATGTAAGGAGCATTCTTCCCACTGATCACCAATGTAAGGAACATTCTCCCCACTGATCACCAATGTAAGGAGCATTCTTCCCACCAGTGGCGGCTGGTGAAGTTTTAGGATGGGGGGGCGCCAGACCCCGCCCTTCCTTTTTGACCCCTTCCACTTGGTAAAAATGGGCGTGGTTTCAGCGAAATAGTGGGCGTGGCTCTAAGGTGGTGTGGTTAGCGTCTGAGATGAACGAGGGATGGAGGGAGAGGGAGAGAGGGACAGCAGGCCTAGATCCTAATAGAAATGTGTATTCTACAAAGTTTAACAATCATCAGATAAACATACTCCAATCATCCCGGTACCATGGTTGTTATGGTGTCAGGATGATTGAAGCGCATTGTTTCTATTGTTACATTGTAATATAAAATGAAATCATTCAACTCACCATAATGCAGAATCAGTGGGAGCCCCGAGTGTGTCACTAGCCACGTCGCCTACAACCAGATGCCATCAGGTGTCCCCAGCAGTCCGTCCTTGCATGCAGCCTGTGTCACATCAAATGCAGCTTCTGTCACATCAAATGCAGCCTCTGTCACATAAAATGCAGCCTCTGTCCCCCCAAATGCAGCCTCTGTCCCCCCAAATGCAGCCTATGTCCCCCCAAATGCAGCCTCTGTCGCCCCCAAATACAGCTTCTGTCCCCTCACATCAGAGTTGCCATCAGTGTCCCCACACAGCATGTGTCCCCCACAGCAGGTGTCCCCCATCAGAGACCCCCACAGCAGGTGTCCCCCATCAGAGCCCCCAACAGCAGGTGTCCCCCATCAGAGCCCCCAACAGCAGGTGTCCCCTTTAGAGCCCCCCACAGCAGGTGTCCCCCACAGCAGGGTGTCTCCATAAGAGTCCCCCCACAGCAGGTGTCCACATCAGAGTCCCCCCACAGCAGGTGTCCCCTATCAAAGCCCCCCACAGCAGGTGTCCCCCATCAGAGTCCCCCCACAGCAGGTGTCCCCATCAGAGTCCCCCCACAGCAGGTGTCCCCCATCAGAGTCCCCCCACAGCAGGTGTCCCCCATCAGAGTCCCCCCACAGCAGGTGTCCCCCATCAGAGTCCCCCCACAGCAGGTGTTCCCCATCAAAGCCCCCCACAGCAGGTGTTCCCCATCAAAGCCCCCCACAGCAGGTGTCCCCCATCAGAGTCCCCCCAAAACAGGAGTCCCCATCAGAGCCCCCCCACAGTAGGTGTCCCCATCAGAGTCCCCTCACAGCAGGTGTCCCCATCAGAGTTCTCCCACAGCAGGTGTCCCCTACAGCAGCTGTCCCCATCAAAGTCCCCCCACAGCAGGTGTCCCCCATCAGAGTCCCCTATCAGAGCCCCCCACCAGAGCCCCCCACAGCAGGTGTCCCCTATCAAAGCCCCCCACAGCAGGTGTCCCCCATCAAAGTCCCCCACAGCAGGTGTCCCCCATCAGAGCCCCCCACAGCAGGTGTCCCCCATCAAAGTCTCCCCACAGCAGGTGTCCCCCATCAGAGCCCCCAAGAGCAGGTGTCCCCCAAAGCAGGTGTCTCAATCAGAGTCCCCCCACAGCAGGTGTCCCCATCAGAGTCCCCCCACAGCATGTGTCCCCCATCAGGGCCCCCCACAGCATGTGTCCTCCATCAGAGCCCCCCACAGCAGGTGTCCCCCATCAGAGCCCCCCACAGCAGGTGTCCCCCATCAGAGCCCCCCACAGCATGTGTCCCCCATCAGGGCCCCCCACAGCATGTGTCCCCCATCAGAGCCCCCCACAGCATGTGTCCCCCATCAGAGCCCCCCACAGCATGTGTCCCCCATCAGAGCCCCCCACAGCATGTGTCCCCCATCAGGGCCCCCCACAGCATGTGTCCCCCATCAGGGCCCCCCACAGCATGTGTCCCCCATCAGAGCCCCCAACAGCAGGTGTCCCCCATCAGAGCCCCCAACAGCAGGTGTCCCCTTTAGAGCCCCCCACAGCAGGTGTCCCCCACAGCAGGGTGTCTCCATCAGAGTCCCCCCACAGCAGGTGTCCACATCAGAGTCCCCCCACAGCAGGTGTCCCCTATCAAAGCCCCCCACAGCAGGTGTCCCCCATCAGAGTCCCCCCACAGCAGGTGTCCCCATCAGAGTCCCCCCACAGCAGGTGTCCCCCATCAGAGTCCCCCCACAGCAGGTGTCCCCCATCAGAGTCCCCCCACAGCAGGTGTCCCCCATCAGAGTCCCCCCACAGCAGGTGTTCCCCATCAAAGCCCCCCACAGCAGGTGTTCCCCATCAAAGCCCCCCACAGCAGGTGTCCCCCATCAGATTCCCCCCAAAACTGGAGTCCCCATCAGAGCCCCCCCACAGTAGGTGTCCCCATCAGAGTCCCCTCACAGCAGGTGTCCCCATCAGAGTCCCCCCACAGCAGGTGTCCCCATCAGAGTTCTCCCACAGCAGGTGTCCCCTACAGCAGCTGTCCCCATCAAAGTCCCCCCACAGCAGGTGTCCCCCATCAGAGTCCCCTATCAGAGCCCCCCACCAGAGCCCCCCACAGCAGGTGTCCCCTATCAAAGCCCCCCACAGCAGGTGTCCCCCATCAAAGTCCCCCACAGCAGGTGTCCCCCATCAGAGCCCCCCACAGCAGGTGTCCCCCATCAGAGTCCCCCCACAGCAGGTGTCCCCCATCAGAGCCCCCAAGAGCAGGTGTCCCCCAAAGCAGGTGTCTCAATCAGAGTCCCCCCACAGCAGGTGTCCCCATCAGAGTCCCCCCACAGCATGTGTCCCCCATCAGGGCCCCCCACAGCATGTGTCCTCCATCAGAGCCCCCCACAGCAGGTGTCCCCCATCAGAGCCCCCCACAGCAGGTGTCCCCCATCAGAGCCCCCCACAGCATGTGTCCCCCATCAGGGCCCCCCACAGCATGTGTCCCCCATCAGAGCCCCCCACAGCATGTGTCCCCCATCAGAGCCCCCCACAGCATGTGTCCCCCATCAGAGCCCCCCACAGCATGTGTCCCCCATCAGGGCCCCCCACAGCATGTGTCCCCCATCAGGGCCCCCCACAGCATGTGTCCCCCATCAGGGCCCCCCACAGCATGTGTCCCCCATCAGAGCCCCCCACAGCATGTGTCCCCCATCAGAGCCCCCCACAGCATGTGTCCCCCATCAGAGCCCCCCCACAGCATGTGTCCCCCATCAGGGCCCCCCACAGCATGTGTCCCCCATCAGAGCCCCCCACAGCATGTGTCCCCCATCAGAGCCCCCCACAGCATGTGTCCCCCATCAGGGCCCCCCACAGCATGTGTCCCCCATCAGAGCCCCCCACAGCATGTGTCCCCCATCAGAGCCCCCCACAGCATGTGTCCCCCATCAGGGCCCCCCACAGCATGTGTCCCCCATCAGAGCCCCCCACAGCATGTGTCCCCCATCAGAGCCCCCCACAGCATGTGTCCCCCATCAGGGCCCCCCACATCATGTGCCCCCCATCAGGGCCCCCCACAGCATGTGTCCCCCATCAGAGCCCCCCACAGCATGTGTCCCCCATCAGAGCCCCCCACAGCATGTGTCCCCCATCAGAGCCCCCCACAGCAGGTGTCGCCCATCAGAGCCCCCCACAGCAGGTGTCCCCCATCAGAGCCCCCCACAGCAGGTGTCCCCCATCAGAGCCCCCCACAGCATGTGTCCCCCATCAGGGCCCCCCCGCCACGTCTGCAATCTCGTGATTGCATAGACGTGGCGCTTCCTATAAGTGCACTGTGTCCGGCGTCGCACTGTATCCGGCGTCCGAACACAGTGCACTTAAGGACCTTTTTTTTTAAATTTATTTTTTGCTAATTGGAGGGGGGGGGCGGCGCCCCTATGGACGGGCCGCCACTGCTTCCCACTGACCACCAATGTAAGGAGCATTCTTACCACTGATCTCCAATGTAAGGGACATTCTTCTCACTGATCACTGCCCCCAACAGCAGGTGTCCCCCATCAGAGCCCCCAACAGCAGGTGTCCCCTTTAGAGCCCCCCACAGCAGGTGTCCCCCACAGCAGGGTGTCTCCATCAGAGTCCCCCCACAGCAGGTGTCCACATCAGAGTCCCCCCACAGCAGGTGTCCCCATCAAAGTCCCCCCACAGCAGGTGTCCCCCATCAGAGTCCCCCATCAGAGCCCCCCACAGCAGGTGTCCCCTATCAAAGCCCCCCACAGCAGGTGTCCCCCATCAGAGTCCCCCCAAAGCAGGTGTCCCCCATCAGAGTCCCCCCACAGCAGGTGTCCCCCATCAGAGTCCCCCCACAGCAGGTGTCCCCCATCAGAGTCCCCCCACAGCAGGTGTCCCCCATCAGAGTCCCCCCACAGCAGGTGTTCCCCATCAAAGCCCCCCACAGCAGGTGTTCCCCATCAAAGCCCCCCACAGCAGGTGTCCCCCATCAGAGTCCCCCCAAAACAGGAGTCCCCATCAGAGTCCCCCCACAGTAGGTGTCCCCATCAGAGTCCCCTCACAGCAGGTGTCCCCATCAGAGTCCCCCCACAGCAGGTGTCCCCATCAGAGTTCTCCCACAGCAGGTGTCCCCTACAGCAGCTGTCCCCATCAAAGTCCCCCCACAGCAGGTGTCCCCCATCAGAGTCCCCTATCAGAGCCCCCCACCAGAGCCCCCCACAGCAGGTGTCCCCTATCAAAGCCCCCCACAGCAGGTGTCCCCCATCAAAGTCCCCCCACAGCAGGTGTCCCCCATCAGAGCCCCCCACAGCAGGTGTCCCCCATCAGAGTCCCCCCACAGCAGGTGTCCCCCATCAGAGCCCCCAAGAGCAGGTGTCCCCCAAAGCAGGTGTCTCAATCAGAGTCCCTCCACAGCAGGTGTCCCCATCAGAGTCCCCCCAAAACAGGAGTCCCCCATCAGAGCCCCCCACAGCAGGTGTCCCCATCAGAGCCCCCCACAGCAGGTGTCCCCCATCAGAGCCCCCCACAGCAGGTGTCCCCCATCAAAGCCCCCCACAGCAGGTGTCCCCCATCAGAGTCCCCCCAAAACAGGAGTCCCCATCAGAGTCCCCCCACAGTAGGTGTCCCCATCAGAGTCCCCTCACAGCAGGTGTCCCCATCAGAGTCCCCCCACAGCAGGTGTCCCCATCAGAGTTCTCCCACAGCAGGTGTCCCCTACAGCAGCTGTCCCCATCAAAGTCCCCCCACAGCAGGTGTCCCCCATCAGAGTCCCCTATCAGAGCCCCCCACCAGAGCCCCCCACAGCAGGTGTCCCCTATCAAAGCCCCCCACAGCAGGTGTCCCCCATCAAAGTCCCCCCACAGCAGGTGTCCCCCATCAGAGCCCCCCACAGCAGGTGTCCCCCATCAGAGTCCCCCCACAGCAGGTGTCCCCCATCAGAGCCCCCAAGAGCAGGTGTCCCCCAAAGCAGGTGTCTCAATCAGAGTCCCTCCACAGCAGGTGTCCCCATCAGAGTCCCCCCAAAACAGGAGTCCCCCATCAGAGCCCCCCACAGCAGGTGTCCCCATCAGAGCCCCCCACAGCAGGTGTCCCCCATCAGAGCCCCCCACAGCAGGTGTCCCCCATCAGAGCCCCCCACAGCATGTGTCCCCCATCAGAGCCCCCCACAGCATGTGTCCCCCATCAGAGCCCCCCACAGCATGTGTCCCCCATCAGAGCCCCCCACAGCATGTGTCCCCCATCAGGGCCCCCCACAGCATGTGTCCCCCATCAGAGCCCCCCACAGCATGTGTCCCCCATCAGGGCCCCCCACAGCATGTGTCCCCCATCAGGGCCCCCCACAGCAGGTGTCCCCCATCAGAGCCCCCCACAGCATGTGTCCCCCATCAGGGCCCCCCCGCCACGTCTGCAATCTCGTGATTGCATAGACGTGGCGCTTCCTATAAGTGCACTGTGTCCGGCGTCGCACTGTATCCGGCGTCCGAACACAGTGCACTTAAGGACTTTTTTTTTCTTTTTTTTTTTTTAAAGGGCCAGTAGTAAAAAAAATTATTATTTTTTTTTTAATTTATTTTTTGCTAATTGGAGGGGGGGGGCGGCGCCCCTATGGACGGGCCGCCACTGCTTCCCACTGACCACCAATGTAAGGAGCATTCTTACCACTGATCTCCAATGTAAGGGACATTCTTCTCACTGATCACCAATGTAAGGAGCATTCTTCCCACTGACCACCAATGTAAGGAGCATTCTTCCCACTGACCACCAATGTAAGGAACATTCTTCTCACTGATCACCAATGTAAGGAACATTCTTCCCACTGACAACCAATGTAAGGAACATTCTTCCCACTGATCACCAATGTAAGGAACATTCTTCCCACTGATCACCAATGTAAGGAACATTCTTCCCATTGATCACCAATGTAAGGAACATTCTTCTCACTGATCACCAAAGTAAGGAACATTCTTCCCACTGATCACCAATGTAAGGAACATTCTTCCCATTGATCACCAATGTAAGGAACATTCTTCTCACTGATCCCCAATGTAAGGAACATTCTTCCCACTGATCACCAATGTAAGGAACATTCTTCTCACTGATCCCCAATGTAAGGAACATTCTTCCCACTGATCACCAATGTAAGGAACATTCTTCTCTCTGATCACCAATGTAAGGGACATTCTTCTCACTGATCACCAATGTAAGGAACATTCTTCTCACTGATCACCAATGTAAGGAACATTCTTCTCACTGATCACCAATGTAAGGAACATTCTTCCCACTGATCACCAATATAAGGAACATTCTTCCCACTGATCACCAATGTAAGGAACATTCTTCTCACTGATCACCAATGTAAGGAACATTCTTCCCACTGACCGTCAATGTAAGGGGCATTCTTCTCACTGACCACCAATGTAAGGAACATTCTTCCCACTGACCGTCAATGTAAGGAACATTCTTCTCACTGACCACCAATGTAAGGAACATTCTTCTCACTGATCACCAATGTAAGGAACATTCTTCTCACTGATCACCAATGTAAGGAACATTCTTCCCACTGACCACCAATGTAAGGGACATTCTTCTCACTGATCACCAATGTAAGGGACATTCTTCTCACTGATCACCAATGTAAGGAACATTCTTCTCACTGTTCTCCAATGTAAGGAGCATTCTTCCCACTGACCACTAATGTAAGGGGCATTATTTCCACTGACCACCAATGTAAGGAACATTCTTCCCACTGATCACCAATGTAAGGGGCATTCTTCTCACTGACCACCAATGTAAGGAACATTCTTCCCACTGATCACCAATGTAAGGAACATTCTTCTCACTGATCACCAATGTAAGGAACATTCTTCCCACTGACCACCAATGTAAGGAACATTCTTTCCACTGATCACCAATGTAAGGAACATTCTTCCCACTGATCACCAATGTAAGGAACATTCTTCCCACTGACCACCAATGTAAGGAGCATTCTTCCCACTGATCACCAATGTAAGGAACATTCTTCCCACTGACCACCAATGTAAGGAACATTCTTTCCACTGATCACCAATGTAAGGAACATTCTTCCCACTGATCACCAATGTAAGGAACATTCTTCCCACTGACCACCAATGTAAGGAACATTCTTCCCACTGATCACCAATGTAAGGAACATTCTTCCCACTGACCACCAATGTAAGGAGCATTCTTCCCATTGACCCGCAAAAAATTGGCTTTAGCAGGGATTCCCTTAGACCTGAAAGTTATTTGATGGATTCCTCTGGGGTAAAAAGGTTAAGAAAGGCTGCTCTGCACTGCTGAAGACCTGACTGACACCAACTGCTTTAAGAGATCTAACACGTTTCATCTCCTTCTCAAGAGATAAAAACTTGTCCGAGCTTCTAATCCCTACCTACTCTATCACTAAGAAAAAGTTTTGACTTCGGCAATTGCGAATACTCCTTGTCAATCATCCAGCCAGAAAAGTATGTGAAGTCACAGCAAGTACACTGTGATGGCGGCATCAAAGTCCACTTTCTGAGTAAACTTACAAATAATGACTCCAGACACATGCTTGTCACCGCAATGTACACTGCAGATCCTCTTCAGAGTCAGAATTTGGTTTCTTTCTGCTCCCGTCAGCAATCTCCCGAGAAGAGAAACTTTCCTTCCCAACAAATAGTTTGGGTTTTATAGAGGAGATGATGGAGGATTTAGCTCTAAGCCGGTTCTTTGATAACAGAAGACAAATCTTCAGAAAGACTGAGAATTCAGCCCTTCACGTCGCCGGGAGAGGAGGGGGACCGAAGTGCACAAAACACCACTAAGCTCTTCTGGAGAACAGCAAAGAGGTTATTAGATGGAGGGGATCATTCCGTGGACAGCGGCTTACCATCCTCGCCCGTTATTACATCTTATAGACTTCATTTTAGCTGGCTGAGAAAAGACTGTTCTATAGCTGAAGGTGGCCAGCACAATAAAACAAAAACCTGGTTGCACCCCTTTGGCCTTCAGAACTGCCTTCATTCTTCGTGGCATTGATTCAACAAGGTGTTGGAAACATTCCTCAGAGACTTTGGTCCATAGTGACATGATAGCATCACGCAGTTACTGCAGATTTCTCGGTTGCCCATCCATGATGCCAATCTCCCCTTCAACCACATCCCAAAGGTTCTCTATTGGATGAGATGTGGTGAGTGTGGAGGACATTGGAGGACAGGGACCTCATTGTCCAGTGGTGAGATGATTGGAGCTTTGTGACATGGGGCATTATCCGGCTGGAAGGAGCCATCAGAAGATGGGGACACTGTAGTCATAAAGGGATGGACATGGTCACCAACAATACTCAGGTAGGTCGTGGTGTTTAAGCCATGCTCAATTGGTACTAAGGGGCCCAAAGTGTGCCAAGAAAATATATCCCACACCATTACACCCCCACCAGCAGCCTGAACCGGTGATACAAGGCAGGATGGATCCATGCCCCAAATTCTGACCCCACCATCTGAATGTCGCAGCTGAAATCCAGACTCATCAGACCAGGCAACGTTTTTCCAATCTTCTATTGTCCAGTTTTGGTCATCCTTTGCGAATTGTAGCCTCAGTTTCCTGTTCTTACCTGACAGGAGATAAGTGTTTCCACCATGTCAGAGAATGGTAGGTGGTTGCCACATGCCAGGATATATACAAAAAAAAGTGGAAATACCCCCTAAATTGGGATTTTTAACGGCAACAACACTACCAAGGTTATATTAAAAAAAAAATGTATTGGTACATATATTAAAAAACAAGGGGATCAATCACACATGTGATGATCAATAAAAAACAAAGCGAAAGCAAATGACAAATCATTGCAGTCATATATTGTGACATAAATTGTATATGTTACTCTCCAATAGCTGAGAACAATCTACGGTACCCGACGTGTTTCAGGTCCAAGCCCTTCGTCAGGGGTACATTACATAGGAGAATCTGTGTTTTATATTTTTTATATTTGTCAGCATATAACAAATGGTGCAAAGCTCAAATGTGCAGATGCTCCAGCGGAGAAGAAAAACAGGTCACTGCAACGGCTGGCATGATTGGAGGTCACCGACACCACCCCCCAGCTCAACCAAGGTACCCCACGGAGGTCCCCATAGAAAATGGTCGTAGACAGAGGAGTAGTAAATGGATAACAGAAACAGATTCAACAGGCAGGGGTATCACAATGTAACCCTAGCAGGGCACTTCATGATTCGTTAAGTAGAAATCCTCATAGGTATTTAGCCTTCCAAACTCACGCTGTGTTGTTGTGTATCTGTCAAAGTCCCGTCCTCCCTGGTACACTATGCCCACTCACTTTGAGGGTGCCATTCAGGATGAATAATCGTCCAAATGTGAGCAAGCCCTTGGGTGTGCCCAGCTCTGTCCCTCACATCCAGGTGATCTGATGCACACAGGTCAACCCCTTCAGGATCAAAGTCCCTGTAGTCCGGGTTGGAGGTTCTGTCCCAGCCAAATATCTCTCCAAACCTCCACATTCAAAGGGCAACGAAAGAAAGATGTGCTCAATCACCCCACCCAGTTCCATTCATCGGCGAAGAGCAGTGCTCAGCTTGGGCTTCTGCAAGCCACTCCAGTAAAGATCCTTGGCATCCTTCGTGACATCACATGACTAAAAAAAAAAACAGCTTGAGGCCCCTTTCACACTTGTGGGACTTGTCCTGCGACTTGGGACTGCAAAGTCGCATGACAAGTCGTTCCCCAGGATTTCCAATGATAACCATTCATATATGTGCGACTTCAAGTCGTATGGACTTCAAAGTAGTTCCTGTACTACTGTGGTCCGACTTTCATGCGAGTTGAGGTCCATAGACCTCAAGTTTACACAGGCATTCCCTGAAATCGCGTCGGAATCGCATCAAAATCGCGGTAAAATCACAAGACTTTTAAGTCATGGCAGTGTGAAAGGGGCCTGAGAGGTACACTGATGTGTTTCAGTCACTCTGGGGCTTCGGCTCCGTTCACACCTGGTCGTTTTTGTGCGTTTTCTGCTCTAAGCCTCAGCTCTAAAAACGCCCAACAGGACAAATCCCATTCATTTCAATGGCCCCTGTTCACATCTGAGCGTTCTGTCGCCTAAAGCAAAACGCCCGTCACCCAAAAAAGTACATGAGCTTCTTTTTTTGGCAAATTACAGGCGTTTTACTGCTTTTACATTGGTGACCTTTTAACTTTGAAAACGCCTGTACAAAAACGCTGCGAAACGCTAACTCATACTAGCTTAAAAACAAGAGAGTGAGCAGTCTGAAAACTGTTGCTTACTATGAGACACCAAATAAACATATAATGAAACAAAGATTCGCCCATGGGACTTTAAATGAGGTGTTCATAATGGTCAAAACCGGTTAAGAAAATAGATTAATTGATTTACATAATGATAAAGCATAGACAAGAATGATGGCTCATCGAAGCAACGTAGTGCAAGTTATACACAGCCATGTATATGAAATAATGCTAATACACAAAGTGCAGATACATCTATATACTCGACGCGTTTCGTGAGCTCAGTTCGCTTCCTCAGGAGTTGATGTCTGCTTGTGCACAATGTCTGGAAGATATAAATGTATAAATAACAATGAGATAAAACATACAGTGTTGGTTGTAGTCAGACAAAAGCAAGGGGGGCCTGTAAGGGCATTCCATACTTACATTGGGAAATGGAATCCAACGGCTAATCCCCACATGGCAGCGGCGAAAGGCACCCCAACCGGGAGCTGAGAGAGCGTAGCCCAGCACACCCACACAGAGACCAGGCGGAGGGCGAACATGGCGAGAGAGTGAGTGGAAAGACGCGGCATTGCGGCCAACCGACGTATGGCGTTGGGGGCGTGGACCATTGCACCCGCCCAGGGATTTAGGTTGGAGGGTTGACATGGCCATCATTCTTGTCTATGCTTTATCATTATGTAAATAAATTCATCTATTTTCTTAACCGGTTTTGACCATTTTGACCACCTCATTTAAAGTCCCATGGGTGAATCTTTGTTTTATTATAAGCTTAAAAAAAAAGAGACACTGCTTTACTGCTACAGGGCGGCCGTGGGGTGCAGAAGCGCGCATATATACGCGCTTCTGTATTACCGGGTTTTGAGCGCGAGTGCACGCCCCCGACGGCAACCTCCCGTTGTGATTTTATACAGCGGGTCCCGCAGACCAGATGTCCACCGGGACCCACCGATCATTCAGTACACTGACAGAATGAAATTCTGCCTATGTAAACAAGGCAGATTGTCATTCTGTCAGTACAGAAGGCATAGATCACCTGTGTTCCAAGTAAAGCAGAAACACCGATCAATGCCTTCCACTAGTAAAAACACCTCCCCCACTACACTAAAATATTAGCTAGTCACACAGTTAACCTTTTGATCACCTTGATGTTATTCCCTTCCCAGCCAGTACAGTGACAGTGCATATTTGTAGCACTGATCACTGTAATAATGTCACTGGTCCCTAAAAAAAAAGTGTCAGTTAGTGTCCGAATTGTCTGCCCCAATATCGCAGTCCCGCTGTAAGTCGCTGATCGCTGCCATTACTAGTAATAAATAAATAAATAAAAATATCCCATAGTTTGTAGATGCTATAACTTTTGTGCAAACCAATCAATGTACGCTTATTGGGATTTTTTTTTACCAGAAACATATACCACGGAATTGTCAGTTAAAGTAGCGCAGTGCCATATCACAAAAAATGGCCTGGTCAGGAAGGGGGGTAAATCTTAGTGAAGTGGATATATACACTGTTACATCCTGTGCTCCAGAAAGAGGAATAAAAAACCACCTGTGTGCAATCTGCCAAAAAAGCATGCTAATAAACCACCATAGATCTTCTAGGAAAAGGGGGACATACAGTAGATGCTAATAGGCTGCAGGTAAACTGCTGGGAAAAAGGGAGGGGCAGAAATAGAAGCTAAAGGGGAATAAATGATGCTAATAGGCTGCAGGAGATCTTCTGGAAAAAGAGGGAGAAAAGAGAAGACACAGGTCAGTCATTGTGACTTGGTACAACGTTACAATGTTGCAGTCTGATCATTGGAGAAGGGGAGGAGACTGAGGAAATGCTTTCTCCCGCCTTCTATAAAGTAACAATCATTGGAGAAGGGGAGGAGACTGAGGAAATGCTTCCTCCTGCCTTCTATAAAGTAACAATCATTGGAGAAGGAGAGGAGACTGAGGAAATGCTTCCTCCTGCCTTCTATAAAGTGACAATCATTGCAGAAGGGGAGGAGACTGAGGAAATGCTTCCTCCTGCCTTCTATAAAGTGACAATCATTGCAGAAGGGGAGGAGACTGAGGAAATGCTTCCTCCTGCCTTCTATAAAGTGACAATCATTGGAGAAGGGGAGGAGACTGGGGTAATGCTTCCTCCTGCCTTCTATAAAGTGACAGTCATTGAAGAAGGGGAGGAGACTGAGGAAATGCTTCCACCTGCCTTCTCTAAAGTGACAATCATTGGAGAAGGGGAGGAGACTGAGGAAATGCTTCCACCTGCCTTCTATAAATGACAATAATTGGAGAAAGGGAGGAGACTGAGGAAATGCTTCCACCTGCCTTCTATAAATGACAATCATTGAAGAAGGGGAGGAGACTGAGGAAATGCTTCCACCTGCCTTCTATAAAGTGACAATCATTGGAGAAGGGGAGGAGACTGAGGAAATGCTTCCTCCCGTCTTCTATAAAGTGACAATCATTGGAGAAGGGGAGGAGACTGAGGAAATGCTTCCTCCTGCCTTCTATAAAGTGACAATCATTGGAGAAGGGGAGGAGACTGAGGAAATGCTTCCACCTGCCTTCTCTAAAGTGACAATCATTGGAGAAGGGGAGGAGACTGAGGAAATGCTTCCACCTACCTTCTATAAAGTGACAATCATTGGAGAAGGGGAGGAGACTGAGGAAATGCTTCCACCTGCCTTCTATCAAGTGACAATCATTAGAGAAGGGGAGGAGACTGAGGAAATGCTTCCTCCTGCCTTCTATCAAGTGACAATCATTGGAGAAGGGGAGGAGACTGAGGAAATGCTTCCACCCGCTTTCTATAAAGTGACAATCATTGGAGAAGGGGAGGAGACTGAGGAAATGCTTCCTCCCGCCTTCTATAAAGTGACAATCATTGGAGAAGGGGATGAGACTGAGGAAATGCTTCCACCTGCCTTCTCTAAAGTGACAATCATCGGAGAAGGGGAGGAGACTGAGGAAATGCTTCCTCCTGCCTTCTATCAAGTGACAATCATTGGAGAAGGGGAGGAGACTGAGGAAATGCTTCCACCCGCTTTCTATAAAGTGACAATCATTGGAGAAGGGGAGGAGACTGAGGAAATGCTTCCACCCGCTTTCTATAAAGTGACAATCATTGGAGAAGGGGAGGAGACTGAGGAAATGCTTCCTCCCGCCTTCTATAAAGTGACAATCATTGGAGAAGGGGATGAGACTGAGGAAATGCTTCCACCTGCCTTCTCTAAAGTGACAATCATTGGAGAAGGGGAGGAGACTGAGGAAATGCTTCCTCCTGCCTTCTATCAAGTGACAATCATTGGAGAAGGGGAAGAGACTGAGGAAATGCTTCCACCTGCCTTCTATAAAGTGACAATCATTGAAGAAGGGGAGGAGACTGAGGAAATGCTTCCACCTGCCTTCTATAAAGTGACAATCATTGAAGAAGGGGAGGAGACTGAGGAAATGCTTCCTCCTGCCTTTTATAAAGTGACAATCATTGAAGAAGTGGAGGAGACTGAGGAAATGCTTCCACCTGCCTTCTATAAAGTGACAATCATTGAAGAAGGGGAGGAGACTGAGGAAATGCTTCCTCCTGCCTTTTATAAAGTGACAATCATTGAAGAAGGGGAGGAGACTGAGGAAATGCTTCCACCTGCCTTCTATAAAGTGACAATCATTGGAGAAGGGGAGGAGACTGAGGAAATGCTTCCACCTGCCTTCTATAAAGTGACAATCATTGGAGAAGGGGAGGAGACTGAGGAAATGCTTCCACCTGCCTTCTATAAAGTGACAATCATTGGAGAAGGGGAGGAGACTGAGGAAATGCTTCCACCTGCCTTCTATCAAGTGACAATCATTGAAGAAGGGGAGGAGACTGAGGAAATGCTTCCACCTGCCTTCTATAAAGTGACAATCATTGAAGAAGGGGAGGAGACTGAGGAAATGCTTCCACCTGCCTTCTATAAAGTGACAATCATTGAAGAAGGGGAGGAGACTGAGGAAATGCTTCCACCTGCCTTCTATAAAGTGACAATCATTGAAGAAGGGGAGGAGACTGAGGAAATGCTTCCTCCTGCCTTTTATAAAGTGACAATCATTGAAGAAGGGGAGGAGACTGAGGAAATGCTTCCACCTGCCTTCTATAAAGTGACAATCATTGGAGAAGGGGAGGAGACTGAGGAAATGCTTCCACCTGCCTTCTATAAAGTGACAATCATTGAAGAAGGGGAGGAGACTGAGGAAATGTTTCCACCTGCCTTCTATAAAGTGACAATCATTGGAGAAGGGGAGGAGACTGAGGAAATGCTTACACCTGCCTTCTATAAAGTGACAATCATTGAAGAAGGGGAGGAGACTGAGGAAATGCTTCCACCTGCCTTCTATGAAGTGACAATCATTGAAGAAGGGGAGGAGACTGAGGAAATGCTTCCACCTGCCTTCTATAAAGTGACAATCATTGGAGAAGGGGAGGAGACTGAGGAAATGCTTCCACCCGCTTTCTATAAAGTGACAATCATTGGAGAAGGGGAGGAGACTGAGGAAATGCTTCCTCCCGCCTTCTATAAAGTGACAATCATTGGAGAAGGGGATGAGACTGAGGAAATGCTTCCACCTGCCTTCTCTAAAGTGACAATCATTGGAGAAGGGGAGGAGACTGAGGAAATGCTTCCTCCTGCCTTCTATCAAGTGACAATCATTGGAGAAGGGTAAGAGACTGAGGAAATGTTTCCACCTGCCTTCTATAAAGTGACAATCATTGGAGAAGGGGAGGAGACTGAGGAAATGCTTACACCTGCCTTCTATAAAGTGACAATCATTGGAGAAGGGGAGGAGACTGAGGAAATGCTTCCTCCCGCCTTCTATAAAGTGACAATCATTGGAGAAGGGGATGAGACTGAGGAAATGCTTCCACCTGCCTTCTCTAAAGTGACAATCATTGGAGAAGGGGAGGAGACTGAGGAAATGCTTCCACCTGCCTTCTATAAAGTGACAATCATTGGAGAAGGGGAGGAGACTGAGGAAATGCTTCCACCTGCCTTCTATAAAGTGACAATCATTGAAGAAGGGGAGGAGACTGAGGAAATGCTTCCACCTGCCTTCTATAAAGTGACAATTATTGGAGAAGGGGAGGAGACTGAGGAAATGCTTCCACCTGCCTTCTATGAAGTGACAATCATTGAAGAAGGGGAGGAGACTGAGGAAATGCTTCCACCTGCCTTCTATAAAGTGACAATCATTGAAGAAGGGGAGGAGACTGAGGAAATGCTTCCACCTGCCTTCTATAAAGTTACAATCATTGGAGAAGGGGAGGAGACTGAGGAAATGCTTCCACCCGCTTTCTATAAAGTGACAATCATTGGAGAAGGGGAGGAGACTGAGGAAATGCTTCCTCCCGCCTTCTATAAAGTGACAATCATTGGAGAAGGGGATGAGACTGAGGAAATGCTTCCACCTGCCTTCTCTAAAGTGACAATCATTGGAGAAGGGGAGGAGACTGAGGAAATGCTTCCTCCTGCCTTCTATCAAGTGACAATCATTGGAGAAGAGGAGGAGACTGAGGAAATGCTTCCACCTGCCTTCTATAAAGTGACAATCATTGGAGAAGGGGAGGAGACTGAGGAAATGCTTCCACCTGCCTTCTATCAAGTGACATTTATTGAAGAAGGGGAGGAGACTGAGGAAATGCTTCCACCTGCCTTCTATAAAGTGACAATCATTGAAGAAGGGGAGGAGACTGAGGAAATGCTTCCTCCTGCCTTTTATAAAGTGACAATCATTGAAGAAGGGGAGGAGACTGAGGAAATGCTTCCACCTGCCTTCTATAAAGTGACAATCATTGGAGAAGGGGAGGAGACTGAGGAAATGCTTCCACCTGCCTTCTATAAAGTGACAATCATTGAAGAAGGGGAGGAGACTGAGGAAATGCTTCCACCTGCCTTCTATAAAGTGACAATCATTGGAGAAGGGGAGGAGACTGAGGAAATGCTTCCACCTGCCTTCTATAAAGTGACAATCATTGGAGAAGGGGAGGAGACTGAGGAAATGCTTCCACCTGCCTTCTATAAAGTGACAATCATTGAAGAAGGGGAGGAGACTGAGGAAATGCTTCCACCTGCCTTCTATAAAGTGACAATCATTGGAGAAGGGGAGGAGACTGAGGAAATGCTTCCACCTGCCTTCTATAAAGTGACAATCATTGAAGAAGGGGAGGAGACTGAGGAAATGCTTCCACCTGCCTTCTATAAAGTGACAATCATTGAAGAAGGGGAGGAGACTGAGGAAATGCTTCCACCTGCCTTCTATAAAGTTACAATCATTGGAGAAGGGGAGGAGACTGAGGAAATGCTTCCACCCGCTTTCTATAAAGTGACAATCATTGGAGAAGGGGAGGAGACTGAGGAAATGCTTCCACCTGCCTTCTCTAAAGTGACAATCATTGGAGAAGGGGAGGAGACTGAGGAAATGCTTCCTCCTGCCTTCTATCAAGTGACAATCATTGGAGAAGGGTAAGAGACTGAGGAAATGCTTCCACCTGCCTTCTATAAAGTGACAATCATTGAAGAAGGGGAGGAGACTGAGGAAATGCTTCCACCTGCCTTCTATAAAGTGACAATCATTGAAGAAGGGGAGGAGACTGAGGAAATGCTTCCACCTGCCTTCTATAAAGTGACAATCATTGAAGAAGGGGAGGAGACTGAGGAAATGCTTCCTCCTGCCTTCTATCAAGTGACAATCATTGAAGAAGGGGAGGAGACTGAGTAAATGCTTCCACCTGCCTTCTATAAAGTGACAATCATTGAAGAAGGGGAGGAGACTGAGGAAATGCTTCCTCCTGCCTTCTATCAAGTGACAATCATTGGAGAAGGGTAAGAGACTGAGGAAATGCTTCCACCTGCCTTCTATAAAGTGACAATCATTGAAGAAGGGGAGGAGACTGAGGAAATGCTTCCACCTGCCTTCTATAAAGTGACAATCATTGGAGAAGGGTAAGAGACTGAGGAAATGCTTCCACCTGCCTTCTATAAAGTGACAATCATTGAAGAAGGGGAGGAGACTGAGGAAATGCTTCCTCCTGCCTTTTATAAAGTGACAATCATTGGAGAAGAGGAGGAGACTGAGGAAATGCTTCCACCTGCCTTCTATAAAGTGACAATCATTGGAGAAGGGGAGGAGACTGAGGAAATGCTTCCACCTGCCTTCTATAAAGTGACAATCATTGGAGAAGGGGAGGAGACTGAGGAAATGCTTCCACCTGCCTTCTATCAAGTGACAATCATTGAAGAAGGGGAGGAGACTGAGGAAATGTTCTCTCCTGCCTGCAGAAGACTGATGACACAAAGGCAAAGTCACTGGCTCAGAAATGCTTTTAACCACATATGACGTCCTGTGACAGCGCTGAAAGCTGAAAATTGGCCTGGGCAGGAAGGGGGGGGGGGGTAAAAGTGTCCGGTATTGAAGTGGTTTAATACTAAACGATGGGGCTTTGTTGGGAATTGATGCTGTTGCTGCATAGAGTAACATGTTGGAATGTATTCCGGCACACTCATAAAGCAAACTTATTTGGTCCACTTTAAGTTACTTACCCGTTAACTTCTCTTCTATTTTTTTCTTTAGGTCTCGGTATAAATCCAGAGACATCAAGGTCTTTTTTTTTTTTTTTCACGGATAAAGGCCGAGGTCGCCGGCTCATCTGTATTCCGGGGATTATGGGATTGTTCCCACTTATCTCCTGTGCCCTTGACGCCTTCCTTAGGTCCCAGTGAGTCACTCCTCAGATTGGAATCGGGAGTGACAGCAAAACGCGTTCAGCCGGTCTGCACTGTAATGATCTTGGTGCGTAGCAGGCTCGGCCGCCCGGTGATTGACTGCTCTTCGGGGGCCCACCGCCCTCATCATCGCCATACAGGATTAAATGACCCTCAGCTGCCAATCTCCTGAGAACATGGGGAAGGTTTAACCCTTTTCCTTCCTATCAACACACAGCAATGCATCTCTGAAACCAATATTGTATATGAAATGTGTGCCTCCCGCTTGGATTGCTGTGCCCATAGCGGTCATAGCCGGTAACCTTCCTTTTAAACTCATTTCTAGGGGCAAATTTGTAGCTGAACCTGCATATGCAAGCTCATTGGTATAAAATATATGGACTTGGTGGAGCGAAGATGACAGAACTCTCAATGATGACCTGTATGTTAAAAGCGGAGGTCCACCCAAAGATGGAACTTCCGCTGATCCGGTTCCCCCCCTCCGGTGTCACATTTGGCACCTTTCAGGGGGGGAGGGGGGGAGCAGATACCTGTCTAATCCAGGTATTTGCTCCCACTTCTGGAGAAAGATTGCCGCAGAATCCGCGGCGATCCACGCCATGTCCGGCCCCTCTTCCACCCCCCCCCCCCTGCATTTTGGGAGACACACGGGTCCCAGAGGACAGCAGGGACCAGTCAGAATATGCAGCGCGACTCGCGCATGCGCAGTAGGGAACCAGGCTGCTTCACTTCCTGACTCCCTTGCTGAAGATGCCAGCGCCTCCACTCAGGGGCCGGCTTCGGGTGAGGACATCAGGGGCTCCCTGGACAGGTAAGTGTCCTTATTCAGCGGCTGCAGTATTTGTAGCTGCTGACTTTTATATTATTTTTTTCGGCGGAACTCCCCTTTAAAGTGATACTAAAGGTTCGTCTTTAAAAAAATAACAAACATGTTATACTTACCCCCTCTGTGCAGTGGTTTTGCACACAGCAGCCCCAATCCTCCTCTTCTCTGGGTGCCCTGCCAGCACTCCTGGCTCCTCCCTCCTGTTGAGTGCCCCCAAAGCAAACTGCTTGCTCTGGGGGGGCGCTTGTGCATGCTCGCTCCTGAGCTGTCTCTGCGTATCCATAAGACACCCAGAGCGCAGCTCAGCCCCGCCCCCCCACTCCCTCCTCACTGGCTGTGATTAACAGCAGCGGGAGCCAATGGCTCCCGCTGCTGTTTCTCAGCCAATGAGGTTCACTTTTATTTCTATTACAAGGAATGTAAACATCCCTTGTAATAGAAATAAATATGACAGGTCCTCTTTATTGAGAGATCTGGGGTCAAAAAGCTCTTTTATTGTCCAATCAGACAGCAGGGGATCGGGGAGGTGACACCATTATATTCCTTAATGACTGTATAATAAAATGTGGTGTCACCCTGCAGACTGAGTCAGGAATGAAAGAATTCATTAGCAGATGAGACAGATCAGTACATTTCTATTGCCTGGAATTCAGTTTTATTCTAGTTTTCGAGTAGAGGTACTTTTTTTTTCTCAGCAGGATAAAAACAATTTCTTCTACTCGGCAGGATCCATGACGCCTGTTTATGGTTGAGCACAGGAGCACCACTGCTCCACCAGCGGGAGTTAAGTGACTAGGTTTGGGTGGAACAAAGAGCAAAAACATCTAAACCCCCCCCCCGAGGGGGGACCGGTATCAGAAAAAAAAAAACTGGAGATATCTAAAGGTTAACTGTAACTTTGTAACTTAATGTACCGCTCACCTGTGATAGGCGGGAAATGTCACACAAGATAGGATGAAAGGAGCTTTCCGTAACCCTCAGGAGCCCTTGAGCCCATTGCACCCTTTAACCAGTTGTGGACACCCATGTCCGGAAAAAAAACGCCATCAAAGTAGGGGGGACGAGTGTGTTAAACCCTGGCCCTTCCACCCCTCTGTCACTCCCAGGGCTGCCAACTGTCAGCAAATTTATGAACAGTTTGTAAAGTCCTGTTATTTTTGCATCTGTCCATGAATGTCCGTCACGGACATTAAAAAAAAAACGTTTAACAAATGGTGTATTCCATGCTTTTCATACTCACTCAGTCACTCTGAGATTCTTTTTCTGTATTCTGCAAAAAAACCTGGTTGATTCTGCTGCTCTCTATCTCCCCCTTTCTGTTCATGTCCCCACTGCGGCTAGGGATTTTGCAGAGCAGTGTTGGCAGCTCTGCACATGCTCAGTTTTCAGTGAGTTTCTATGCTGAGCCTTTCCTCCCTATCACATCAGAGCAGCCCATGTGACTATAGAGTCACACATGTGGGCGTATACACAGTGGTAAATGACCGCCCACTCCCTCCCTCCTCCTCCTCCTCCTCCATGCCCACTAACCAGATAAACACAATGGGGATGGTCTACATCAGTGGTTCTCAACCCTGTCCTCAAGTACCCCCGACAGGCCATGTGTACAGGTTTTCCTTTATCTTGCACAGGTGCTTTAACCGCTTCAGCCCCGGAAGGTTTTACCCCCTTCCTGACCAGAGCACTTTTTGCGATTCGGCACTGCGTCGCTTTAACTGACAATTGCGCGATCGTGCGACGTTACACTAAAACAAAATTGACGTCCTTTTTTTTCCCCCGCAAATAGAGCTTTCTTTTGGTGGTATTTAATCACCTCTGCGGTTTTTATTTTTTGCGCTATAAACAACAAAAGAGCGACAATTTTGAAAAAAAAATATTTTTTACTTTTTGCTATAATATCCCCCAAAAGTATATAAAAAAAACAAATTTTTTCCTCAGTTTAGGCTGATATGTATTCTTCTACATATTTTTGGTAAAAAAAAATCGCAATAAGCGTATATTGATTGGTTTGCGCAAAAGTTATAGTTTCTACAAAATAGGGGATAGATTTATGGCATTTTTATTATTATTATTATTTTTTTATTAGTAATGGCGGCGATCTGCGATTTTTATCGTGACTGCAACTTTATGGCGGACACATCTGACACTATTTTGGGACCATTGTCATTTATACAGCGATCAGTGCTATAAAAATGCACTGATTACTGTGTAAATGACACTGGCAGGGAAGGGGTTAAACACTAGGGGGCGATCAAAGGGTTAAGTGTGTCCTAGGGAGTGAATCTAACTGTGGGGGGGATGGGCTACCACTGACATGACAGCGATCACCGCTCCTGATGACAGGGAGCAGCAGATCCCTGTCATGTCACTAGGCAGAATGGGGAAATGCCTTGTTTATATAGGCATCTCCCCGTTCTGAGGCTCCGTGACACAATCACGTGGACATCGAGTCCTCGGGACCCGCGCGCATGCTGTTAGCAGCGGGCGTGTGTCCGCTAGCCCCACCAATTAAAGGGGACGTACAGGTACGCCCATTTGCCCACCGCTGCCATTGTGCTGGCATATATCGGCGTGCAGCAGTCGGCAAGTGGTTAAATCCGAGTCAATGACTTGGTATTTCGGACAGCTATTTTATCTAAAAGAAATTCCCAAAACATGGCCTGTTGGGGGTACTTAAGGACAGGGTTGAGAACCACTGGTTTATATTACATGTAGATTGATGGAGGCTTCACCTCCCTCTTATTCTAAAACACAGGCTTGAGGGGCGTGACACGGCCTGTGACTGGCAGAAATCCACCCACACCATGTTATTGCTTGAAATAGTAAAGATTTGATTTCAAATATATATTTGTATGATGATTTAATACAGTTTATTAATATTATTTATTTATTTTTACTCTGTATTCCAAAGGCTGTTTTTTTTTGTATTGTGAACATGTGACTAGCAGCAGAGGACTAGACGCTTCTCCTGCTTATGTTTCCCTGCAGACAGGCTGGGAGAGAGCTAGGTCATGTGACAGCTGTATATTCATTTAGGAAAAAGGTACTTAGATTTTTCTTTAATAAAATAATTGCAGTGTCATCATCCACATACAGAAATAGAAGGAACAATGTAAATTAAACAGAGTGTGTTTTGGATCACTTTAATATACATTGTTCAGATGTGTAGTACCTCTCAAGTTTAGAGTAGAGTGCTAGCCAAATTTAGTTGGCTCCTCTATAAGATCAGAGTAGCAGGGCTTGATTGCTCAGGGCTGTTCAGTGTCTCCCAGGCTGCTGTTCTGCTACTTCCCCATGTCTCTTGGAGAGTTCCGGAAGTATAGCGGGAGGGAGAGCAGAACAGGTATATTTATGGGTCTTCGGCCAATCCCTGGAGAGCGTTGTCCATTAGGTGATTGGAGAGCCAATAAATATTACGAGGCCTGGCAGCCAGGGTGCAGAGTTCCAGGGTCCAGCCTGCTGGAGGAGACCTCTGTGCTGGGGGCTCTGCCCCCGGGGCAGAGAAACAGAGAAGAAAGGTCCAGGATTCCTTATTTTTGGAAGACACCGCGGTCCCAGGTAGGCTTTTCTGGGGGATCTACCAAAGAGAGGGAGAGCCTGGGTAGAGTTGCCACCTCATCCCTTTAAACCCGAACACATATGAATTACACAGCATCTGAGGCTAATTTAATGCAGATAAGTGCATGTGTAAAGGGATGAGATGGCAACCCTAAGCCGAGGTCAGAGTCTGGATAAGAGCCAAGATGACAAGTGTGAGGAAGATCCACTATTTTGGGGACTAAGTGAGTACTTGTGTGGTCATTCATCTTAAAAGCCAGTGCTTGGTGCCGCCAGGGGTTGTCCAAGACAGCCAGGAGCATGCCATACTGTTAAAGTGCTTGGTTCAGCCAGGAGCCACACAAGACAGCCAGGAATTGTACTAAATAACATGGAGAAAGTACAGTGCAGGCTAAAAATGTGCAATGCAGCTTGCAATTTGTACAGAGCACTTGGAAACCTAGCAGTCCTCAAGTCCTACAGTTTGGGGTAACCCATGCTCCCCATCCCTTATCCAAGTTCCTGTTCAATAAAAACCCTAAAAAGAAACCCCCTAGACTGCTTCTTGAGCCAGCGGAAAAATGCTGAAAATCCTGTGTGTCTGGCTGTGCATGCTGTGAGTGGGGAAAATAGGTCCAATTATCCGCGACTCCTGTGGGGGCTCCTTTAGCGCTGCTGTCAGGAAATGCTCAGTGGAAGACACATTGCTGGCCGAGCTAGTGCGCGTCTGTGTGCGCCGATGCACGTGCGCGAATCTCTGCACCAAAACGGCCTATATAAACAGAATATGCAGACAGGACCGGTGATGTTTGATCTGCAGCTTCCTGTGACCCCTGCTCCTGGTAATCTGCTCTTGTGATCAGCTTCCTGAACGACCCGGCTTGACCTTTGGACTTCTCTTGCTTTCTTGCCTGCACCTGACCTCGGCTCACCTCTGACCTTGAACCTGCCTGTTCCTTTGGATACCACGCTGCCCGCCAGTTACTGACCCGGCCTGTTTGCCTCTGGCACCCGCTCTAGCATCCCCTGTCTGTGCTGAACCCAGCCTGCCTGCTGTTGCCTGTATCCACACCTCTCTGTACTATCCTACTATCTGCCAGAGCTGGCATCTGGGTGTGTTTGTGTGTCCAGATATCGGGTGTTCCAGCCTCCAGTCTGTCTGCTGTTCTGATCCTCCTCCCAGCTGGTCCTCATCTCCGCAGAATCAGGAACCTCGGAGCAGCCTTTCTAACAGCCGACCCACCAGGCACTCATACCATTCTGCACTCCGGCGCCACCTGTCTGCTCTACCAGGGGCCGCGAGTCAGCTACGTAAGGGAGGCCTTCCTCTGCACTGCATCAGGCTCATCGGTCAGGTACATAGGAACTTGACAGCTGCATGTGGGAATCTGGTCCAGGATATTTCACTCCGATTTGCATGGCCGTTGGTAATAGCAACCAGGAGAATACCAAATACAGGTGATACTCGAAAAATTAGAATATCGTGCAAGAGTTCATTTATCTCACTAATGCAACTTAAAAGGTGAAACTAATACATGAGATAGACTCATTACATGCAAAGTAAGATAGTTCAAGCCGTGATTTGTCATAATTGTGATGAGTATGGCTTACAGCTCATGAAAACTCCAAATCCACAATCTCAGAAAATTAGAATATTACATGCAATCAATAAAACAAGGATTGTACCTAGAACAATATCGGACCTCTGAAAAGTATAAGCATGCATTTGTACTCAGTACTTGGTTTGGGTCCCTTTTGCAGCAATTACTGCCTCAATGCGGCGTGGCATGGGAGCTATCAGCCTGTGGCACTGCTGAGGTGTTATGGAAGACCAGGATGCTTCAATAGCGGCCTTCAGCTCTTCTGCATTGTTCGGTCTCATGTCTCTCATCTTTCTCTTGGCAATGCCCCATAGATTCTCTATGGGGTTCAGGTCAGGCGAGTTTGCTGGCCAATCAAGCACAGTAATCGCACGGTCATTGAACCAGGTTTTGGTGCTTTTGGCAGTGTGGGCAGGTGCCAAGTCCTGCTGGAAAATGAAGTCAGCATCCCAATAGAGCTCATCTGCGGAAGGAAGCAAGAAGTGCTCCGAAAATCTCCTAGTAGACGGCTGCGTTGACCCTGGACTTAATGAATCACAGTGGACCAACACCAGCAGATATCATGGCTCCCCAAATCAACACAGACTGTGGAAACCTCACACTGGACTTCAAGCATCTTGCAGTGTTGTGTCTCTCCATTCTTCCTCCATACTCTGGGTCCTTGGTTTCCAAATGAGATGCAAAATTTGCTCTCATCAGAAAAGAGGACTTTGGACCACTGAGCAACAGACCAGGTCTGTTTTTCTTTAGCCCAGGTAAGACGCTTCTGACGTTGTTTGTTGTTCAGGAGTGGCTTGACAAGAAGAATACGACATTTGAAGCCCATGTCCAGGATCCGTCTGTGTGTGGTGGCTCTTGATGCTCTGACTCCAGCCTCAGTCCACTCCTTGTGAAAGTCCCCAAAACTTTTGAATGGCCTTTTCCTGACATTCCTCTCCAGGCTGCGGTCATCCCTGTTCCTTTTTCTTCCACACTTTTCCCTTCCACATAACTTTCCATTAAAGTGCTTTGATACAGCACTTTGGGAACATCCAACTTCTTTTGCAATTACCTTTTGAGGCTTTCCCTCCTTATAGAGGGTGTCAATGATGGTTTTCTGCACCACTGTCAGGTCAGCAGTCTTTCCCATGATTGTGATTCCTACTGAACCAGACTGAGAGACCATTTAAAGGCTCAGGAACCCTTTGCGGGTGTTATGGCCTAATTAGCTGATTAGAGTGGGACACTTTGAGCCTAGAATATCGCACCTTTTCACAATATTCTAATTTTCTGAGGTTGTGGATTTGGGGTTTTCATGAGCCGTAAAGCCATAATCATCACAATTATGACAAATCACGTCTTGAACTATCTTGCTTTGCATGTAATGATTCTATCTCATATATTAGTTTAACCTTTTAAGTTGCATTAGTGAAATAAATAAACTTTTGCATGATATTCAAATTTTTCGAGTATCACCTGTAGTAGGGGACTGAAAGTGTGCTCTTTTCCACAAAAATTGCACAGCGGTGGCCGATAGCAGAGTCAGATGTCAGCAGGCCCTCTTTTACACTTACATTGCTCTCTGAAGAGGGATCCGCATTGCATTTATGACATCATTTTTGGCCTAGGCCAGAAACCTGGAAACAACTGAAGAAATGATGAATATAATCTACCTTCCTATTCTATTTACCAATGCTAGCAGCATAAGGATTACAAATAGTTCATGTTGATTGAGAGAGTGAAGTTCCACTTTAATTCTATCTTCTCTATTGACTCCAATACATTTTGCTAACATGGTAGAATTTCACCAAAATCTTCAAAATGTTCAATTTTGTTAATTTCTAGTGGCTATAACAAGGGCGGGTTATAACGAAACACAATAAATCTATCCAGTAACAAGGACCTACAATTGTACAGAAGACTCATTGCAATAACAGAAGGCAATAATAGGATACAATAGGAGAGACGGGTCCTCCTGACCTGGATGAGATGAGTAAGCTTATCAGACAAGCAGCACTGAAGGGAATCATTTAGCTCAGATGATAGGTTTGCCTGAGGAGGTAAATGTCGGAGGTGTTCTTGAAGGTTTCAAGGGTTGGAGAGTGTCAGTGGCTGGTAGAAGGCAATTCCGGAGAAGAGGAGAGGCTCTTGAAAAGACCTGAAGGTGAGAATGTGAAAGATTGAGTAGCATGGAGAAAAGGAGAAGATCCTATGAGAGCGGAGGCTGCATTGGGTTTGCCACACACCGGCTGAAAGCTGAAATCAGGCTTGTAGGGCAAGGCATAAATACTACATAATGAATGAGGCAGAAGCAGGGAGATCCTTGCAGGGAGATCCTTGCACTGTAGGTCCTCAGGCACAGCTTCCTCTCCAGAAAAGAGAACAGTGAGCAACACAGTAATGACATCACCAAATCTTCTGAGGCTAGCAGTCAGAGGTAGCCAGTGGCAGCTGGTACTCCATCGGTCGGGGGGTGGCCCCATTCCTCCAACCTGCACCGCACTCACACCGATCCCCCCGTCGCTCCAGCCCGCACCGCGCCTAGCCTAAGGTGGCTTTCTCCCTCAGCATCCTCCATGTCCCGGGCTTCCCATGCATCTCCTCGGCCCTAAGTCTTCTCCTCATAGGCCGATAGGAAGGCTTCTCCTTTCAGCCAATCAGGAAACGGGTCTCACGACCTGCTTCCTGATTGGCTGGGAGGAGAATCAGTGTGATAATAGCGAATATTCATTTACTATTGTCACACAACTGGGCGGGCTCGGAGCTCAGTGCTCTGTGCCCCAAGCCCACCCTTTTTTGAAGCCTATTAGAACCTCTGGCTCTAATCACGTGTTAAACCCCCCCCCTCCCCATTGGAATCCATGGTCCGGCGCACTATGTGAAGATCAGGGGGCCGGACGCATGGATGGGGGGTGGCGCCTGTGCGCCCCTAATGGATGGGCCACCACTGGAGGCAGATCAGAGGTCTTCAAATGTTTCAGTACAAGGGCCACATCATATCCTTTATGAATATCTGCACACTAAAAGAAGCCCCCCTTACATCAAAGTTACCTCTTATATCAAGATCACCATCAGAGTCCCCACTTACAAGAGTAACATTAGGGTCCCCATTAGCTTCCCCTTTGCATTATAGCCCCCCCCCCCTTATATCAGAAGTGGAGACAATTGGCACCCTCTGATAACCTAATAATCAATTGGTGAATATTGGGGATTGCAACTGACTAACTGCAGTTCAGATCTTGTAGTGGGCCATATGTGACCTACAGGACGTAGTTTGGAGACCCGGCCTTAGATGATCTCACGCTGCAGATGTACAGTTATGAGGCTCCAAAACATGCACAGGTAATGCACTGCTATTTTCCAGGAGGAATTCAAGGCAAGGAAACATATTTCAGCAGTGGCGGCCCATCCAGGGCCCCTAATACATGCGCCCAGCCCCTAATATACATGCAGGGCGCCGGACGCATGGATTCCAATGTTATTTTCACTTTTTTTTTTTAGAAGCACATGATTAGCGCCCGAGGCTCTAATTGGCTTCAAAAAGCCAGTTGTGTGACAATAGCGAATCAATATAGTAATATATTAATTAATATATTAATATTAATTCGCTATTGTCTTCCTGATTCTCCTCCTGGCCAATCGGGAAGCTGGTCCTGAGACCCGTCACCCGACTGGCAGAGAGGAGAAGCGATCCTACTCTCTGCCTAGGAGGAAGAGGGAGGATACGCATGGCGGAAGCCGCCGTGATGCAGACGAAGAGACGCAGGGGAATCCGCCGCCTGGAGGAAGCACTGCCCGCGAACTAGATGGGGTAAGTGCGGGGCTGGTGACCATCTGTCTGACCGGGTGGGAGGGGTGGGTGAATTGTTTGTGCCCCCCCCCCCAAAAAAAATATACCACCAGCCACCATTTTATTTCAGGCTAAAATTACCATTTCTAGATGTTCAAAAATCTTCTTTTTTTTTTTTTAGTTTCGAGTCCATTTTAACGTATTACCTGTACCTTGAAGAACAGGATTTATGTGGATTATTTTACCAACTGATATATGTCTTAGCTGTGCACACAGCTGCTCCCCTTTCATCAATTCATTTCTTGTTGATTTGGATATCACACAGCGGCAGAAGAAGCCTAAAAGCCAGGGGCCATCATTGTTCTGGTCTCGCTATCGTACTCCGAGGTGATTGTAACGGAAGATATTGCAGAAAGCGTTCGTAGATGAAAATATTATTGTTACATCCTTTTTTTTTTTTCTGTTTCAAAGTTTTGCCGCCAGCCGAATATTTATAATTCTCTGAAAACACCATTTTGTGCCGTGTCGTTTTTATGCCAGGCGACAATTTCAACTTGACCCGGACCCCCCCCCCCCGGGCTGCCGAACGAACTTTGTACGCGGCAGATGGCAGCTCCCAGGTGGATTGTGGGTATTAAAACTCACAAGACGCCAGGCTCTTCGCTCCGGATGCTCTCTACCTCTTCCCAGCAACTATATTTGGATTTCACGACTCTGAGGGGAGCCATCTTTGCGCTCCCTCTGGCGGAATATAAACCGTCGTCGTAACGAAACGGTTCTTGCGGGGAGCGGGAGGGGTTGGGAGAGACGTGGCATTGCGATATAAAGGCGCCAGGTGCGGCTTATATATCGCTTTGAGATCTTTACAAAGACATTAGGTGGAACAATACGTTTATTTTACAAGCCAATTTGTGGCGCAGATCAAAATGTTACATTGTACACGGGAAGGCGATAAACCACCCACCGCATTCTTCAAAATACAGATAAAATAGAACTAATAGAACGCCGTATCGGAGGTGCTACTCAAAAGAAGAAAAGTGCAAAGTAGCAAAAATCTCTTTTTGTTTCCTTTCCAAAGTTCAGAGGTTTGGATTTTTACAGCTGTACAAAAAAAAAAGAAAAAAAGTGAGTATGTGATCAACAAAAAGGAAAAATATATAGAAAAACATAATTTTAAAAATAAAGGAAGAACATTTGAAAATATTTCAATGTGACATTGAACAGAGAGCGATGAAACCTTCAACAGATAAAAGCGGCTTGCAGCTGAAAAGATTGTTTTGATACTTGTACAAATGTAGCAATTTTCAGTTTATTTTTCTTCTACCATTTGAAACAACTTTGGTTTTGGTAAGATCGATGGCTAAAGCGATCTGATTGTGTGGAATTGTGACTATTTCGAGCCCATTTGTACGATCAATTCTGAAACAATCGCATGTACTGGTTGTTTACCCTTTCTTCCTGATCGATAAAATGTTACCATTTGTACTGCATCCAATTTTTTTTTTTTCTTGTAGACAGTCATAAAATGATCGGATCGGTTCCATCTATAATCAATACATACTGTGTCTTATGCCACGTACACACGAGCGGACTTTACGGCAGACTTGGTCCAGCGGACCTGAGTCCGTCAACTAATTCGATCGTGTGTGGGCTCCAGCGGACTTTTTTTCCCCAAAAGTTCGACAGACCTAAAAATGAAACATGTTTCAAATCTGTCCGACGGACTCGAGTCCGGTCGAAAAGTCCGCTCGTCTGTATGCTAGTCCGACGGACAAAAAACGACGCTAGGGCAGCTATTGGCTACTGGCTATGAACTTCGTTGTTTTAGTCCGGTCGTACGTCATCACGTACGAATCCGTTGGACTTTGGTTGATCGTGTGTAGGCAAGTCCGTTCATTCGGAAAGTCCGTAGAAAAGTCCGCCAGACCTAGTCCGTAGAAAAGTCCGCCAGACCTAGTCCGTAGAAAAGTCCGCCCGTGTGTACGCGGCATTAGGCAGGTGTGAACAAATGCTGTAAATTAACCACTTGCCTACTGGGCACTTTCACCCCCTTCCTGCCCAGGCCAATTTTGAGTTTTCAGTGCTCTCACACATTGAATGACAATTGCGCGGTCATGCAACACTGTACCCAAACAACATTTTTATCATTTTTTTGAGACAGATAGAGCTTTCTTTTGGCGGTATTTAATCACCAATGGGGTTTTTATTCTTCCCTATACAAACAAAAAAAAGACCAAAAATTTTACAAATAAGTAATATTTCTCCTTCACTGTTGGGCGCTTATGAGGCTCCACTGAAGGGAATAATAGGCTGCACTGATAGGCGGCACTGATGTACACTGATATATGGCTGTGATCAAGGCGGTTGTGCCGAAACAATAGCCCCTTTTATGTTTACCTAATAAACCATTTACTAAGGATTTGGAGTGCCGGCTTCTTCTATTGGAATTCGCTGATTACTTGCTGTCGTGAGGACATCGTAGCCTGAGCACCCTCCTGTGGATTGCAACTGATATCTAGGATATTTCCTTGTAGAGCGCTGCATTTTTTGACTGTTTGCGATGTGCACTGATAGGTGGCACCAATAGGTGGTACTGATGGACACTGACAGGCAGCAATGATCGACACCGATTGTCAGTCCTTGTGGGCACTGATTGGCACCACTGGTGGGCACTGTTGGGGCTACACTGATAATCAGGGCACTGATGATCAGCACCCTGATTATCAGTGTAAACCTCCCCTGTGTGGATTTGCCTGTTATCGGCTCTCCTCTCCTCACGCGCTGTCAGAGTGAGGAGAGAAATGCCGATAACCGGCAGATCCTGTTTACACTGTGATCAGTTGTTATTGGATACAGCTGATCACGTGGTAAAGAGCTGCTGTGATTGGCTCTTTACCCCGATCTGTGATTAGCTGTGTCCCAAGGACATAGAGATCACAGATTCCGATGTGCGCCGCAGGGGGTTGCGCGAGAAGCGCGATCACGGGAGGACGTCTATAGACGCCCAGCAAACTGCAACCGCACTGTAGCCGTCTTTCAGTTATAGCGTGGTCGGGTGGTCGGGCTAAGAACGTTTTCCCAAATAGAAGTGATAATAGTTTTTTTTATCAGTTAACAAAATGGAAAGTGAATGAACAGAAGAGAAATACAAATCCAATCAATATTTGGGGTGACCGCACTTTGCCCTCTTCTAGGTAGACTTGCACACAGTTTTTGAAGGAACTCGGCAGGTAGGTTGTTCCAAACATCTCGGAGGACTAAGCACAGATCTTCCCTGGATGTCGGCTGCCTCAAATCCTTCTGTCTCTTCATGTCATCCCAGGCAGACTCCATGGTGTCGAGATCAGGGCTCTGTGGGGGCCAAACCATCACTTTCAGGACTCCTTGTTCTTTACACTGGATATAGTTCTTAATGACATTGGCTGTATGTTTGAGATGGTTGTCCTGCTGCAGAATACATTTTTGAGCCAATCACACTCCTCCCTGATGGTGTGGCATGGTGGATAAGTATCTGCCTGTATTTCTCAGCTTTGAGGACACCATTGATCCTGACCAAATCTCCAACTCCATTTGCAGAAATGCAGCCCCAAACTAACAAGGAGTCTCTACCATGCTTCACAGTTGCCTGCGGACACTCATTACCCTACCGCTCTCCAGCCCTTCACCAACAAGCTGCCTCCTTTTACGGACGAATATTTCACATTTTGACTCATCAGTCCAGAGCACCTGCTGCCATTTTTTGCACCCCAGTTTCTATGATTCGATGCATAGTTGAGTCGCTTAGCTTTGTTTCCATGTCCTATAGGTGGGTGCTACTAATGGAAAGCTAGGTGCCTGGTCTTGCAGCATTTTGGACACCCAACTTTTCGGTGAGGCACACAGATGAGCCTTCCCAAAGAGTCGGAAACTGGGGCAACGGTATTTATTTAATATGTTTTATTTATTTTTTTTGGTAAGTTTTTTTTTTAAGTTTTTTTTTTTTACCCAAGGTATTTGTGTGTGTGGGGGGGGGGGGGTTTGGGGTAAAATAGTAAAACAGATTTTCAAATTTTATGGAAGGTCCACTTTAAATTTGAGCAAAAAAAAGATCCCTCGTTGACTTATTGAGTATTTCAACCCCACAAGGATACTCCCCTCCCTGTTGATTGATCTTGAGTATCAATCAATCTATTAATACTAGGGATGAGCCACACATACCAGGGTTTGGTTTTCAGTGGGTTTGACAATCTTTACTGAAGAACGGGTGCCTAAGTGGCTGGGGATTCCCCATCATCTAAAGAAGACCCTATCCATCAACACAAGACCTTTACCCCGGCTCCGGAAGCTTTAGAAGCTGGACCCAAGGTATAATTTAAAGCAGAACTTAAAGTGAATCTTCACTCCATCTGTGCATCACAAACCAAAGACACGATTTAATCCATTTTTTAATATTCAAAGCAAACACCCCCCCCATCCATCCATGTCTCTGTGCTTTATTTTGTAGAGAAAGAAAAAATGATGTAGTCCATGGCACCATCAGTAATTGGCCTCCATCCCAAATTTTGGACAGGAAGAAAGAGAAAGAGAATTTGGTCAGGGGGGACTTTAAATGAGGCCAATTAACTATGTAGACTAAGCATATAGGATATAAAGCACAGTATTGCTTGTATGAGTTCCAACAAAAAAGGGGAGTTTTTTTTTAAAGGACTTTAAATGAGAGATGTATACCAAAAAGCAGTCTTGGCAAAGAACATTTAACTATACCATGTGAAAATCGCATAAACGCGGGGCATGCTGAAAACCACATATACATTGACGCCATGGTACTAGGCATATCATGGGGTGAAGACAAGTCCTGCACAGCATGGGCCACTGGAAGGGCTGGATGTTCACATCTATGCAGTTGACGTGATTTGGGGGGGTGAGCTCCATCCTCCTCACCCCCCCAAATCATTTTGGCCTAGGCCAGAAACCAGGAAGCAACTGAAGAAATGTAAAAGAAAAACAATTAAAATAAGTGAATATAATATGCGTTCCTAGCTATTTACTAATGATAGCGGTATAAAGATTAAAAATAGTTCACGTTGATTGAGAGAGTTTAGTTATGCTTTAACCATTTCCTCCCCACGCTGTAGCCGTCTTTCCGGCTCACTTTGCCAGGAGGGCGTACATCGATGTGCTCCTGTAATCATGCTTCGAACTCAGCTGATCACAGATCGGGGTAAAAGGCCAATCGCAGCGGCCGTTTACCACGTGATCAGCTGTGTCCAATGACAGCTGATCATAGAATGTAAACACAACCTGTTTATCGGCTTTTCTTTCCTCACGCTGGCAGCAGGGGAGAAGAGAAGCGATAACCGGCTTGTGTTAAAGGGACCTCGGCACTGATAATCAGGACATTGATTATCAGTGCAGTCCCAGCAGTGCCCACCAGTGCTATCAATCAGTGCCCCACCAGTGCTGCCAAACAGAGCTCATCAGTGCCACCTACCAGTGCCCAGTAGTGCTGCCAATCAGTGCCTTCTCATCAGTGTCACTTATCAGTGCTGCCTTCCAGTGCCGTCCATCAGTGCAGCCTCATCAGTGCCACCTCATCAGTGCCACATATCAGTGCCGCCTCACCAGTACCCATCAGTGCCACCTATCAGTACCCATCATTGCCACCACATTAGTGCTGCCTCATCAGTGCCCACCAGTGCCACATATCAGTGCCCATCAAGTGCAGCCTATCAGTGCCCATCAGTGCCACCTATCAGTGCCCATCACTGCCACCACGTCAGTGCTGCCTCATCAGTGCCCACCAGTTCCGCCTCATCAGTGCCGCCTCACCAGTGCCCATCAAGCGCAGCCTATCAGTGCCCATCAGTGCCACCAATCAGTGCCCATCATTGCCACCACATCAGTGCTGCCCCATCAGTGCCACATACCATTGCCCATCAGTGCAGCCTATCAGTGCCACCTATCAGTGCCCATCAGTGCCACCACATCAGTGCAGCCTATAAGCGCCCATCAGTGCAGCCTCATCAGCAAACATCAGTGAAGGAGAAAAATTACCTGTTTTCAAAATTTTATAACAAACTATAAAAAACGTTTGTTTTTTTTTTTCAAAATTTCCGTGTTTTTCTTGTTGGTGAAGAAAAAAAATAAAACCAAGCGGAGATTAAATACCACCAAAAGAAAGCTCTATCTGTGTGCAAAAAAAATGATAAAAATGTCATATGTGTACAGTGTAGTATGACCGCACAATTGTCATTCAAAGTGTGACAGCGCTGAAAGCTGAAAATTGGCCTGGGCAGGAAGGGGGTAAAAGTGCAGAGTAGGCAAGTAGTTAAGGTTTTTTTTTTTTTTACGCTATTTTTGTTCTCATGGAGAGGGGGGGTCTGCTTTAAATCAATCAAAAATCACAAGGTGAACGGTGGGCATTAGAGCTGATCAAATTATTGCCAAATTGCATCACTGCTCAACATTATTCATTACTGTGGCGTCCCTGATTGGTGATGTCACAAGTTATTCTCTACATGAAAATTCCATGTTGCTTTATTTCCCATAGCGCCCCAAAAAATATTGCATTTCACTCCCCCCCCCCCCCCCCGTAAAATGAGTTTTGCTGCAGAACTCCCCGGGAATATTGAAGCAGAGGCTTTTCTTCTGTGTCAGCGAGCCTCAGATCAATAGAGCAAGGTTTTCACGGGGCCTTTGCTTGTTCAAACCGCGGCGAAATCAGCAGCATAAATGAATGTATTATTATTATAATTTATTCATAAAGTGTCAACATATTTCACCACAACGACCTTCCACCTAAAAAAAAGATTGCATCCAAGCGGCAAGGCGAGCTCCCCCTACCCAGAACCCCCCTGGTCTGGCATGAGAGCGCGCTGCGCGGGGGCACTTATGTGACTTGTGTATTATGAAATATTCCTCGTTATGGAGGATAATAAGACCCTCGCGAGCCGCTGGGCACTACGGGGTCATTGAGGCCCGGGAGCTGCATCTTCCAGATGTGATTATCACAAATTCCGCGGCTCTCCCCCCCGTGTTTCAGACCGCCGAGCGCCAGAGGGGGCCCCAGCCGCATTTCACTGCCTCCGATCCCGCATTTAATTATGAAGAGGAATCCTTGTGAGAGGTGCCAGATTGGATCGTATCAATATTCAGGATAGCGTAGGATGCGTTGTGCCATAAAACTGATAAAGATTTTATAACGCAACGCCAATTAACGGTAGCAAGTCTTATTGCCTGAATGCGAGGGTCCCTTACGGGTTTTAATTTAATTTTTTTTCTTTTGACTTGTTGACTATTTTAAAGTGTTTCCATTACATTTCCAAGTCATTTTTTCATTTCTTTGCCAGTTTATATTTTATTAGATTTATCCGTCTAACACAGTGTTTCTCAACCAGGGTGCTACGGCACCCTGGGGTACCATTTGGGTTCCCCAGAGGGTGCCGCAAGCAATAGACTTTGCTCTGGATCAGATGATATGCCCTGGATGAGAGGACTCTGTGGTGGGGGGTTGGGTCTCGGTGGTGATGGGGTACTCTGATGTGATGGGTGACTGTGTCATGGTGGAACCCTGGTGTGATGGGGAGGCTCTCATGTATGAGGTGGACTTTGGTGTGCTTGGGGCCTCTGGCTCTGTGAGGGGACCCTGTGGTGATGGGGAAGTCTGTCATAGGGGGACTTTGGTATGATGGGGGGGGTCTCATGTATAGGGGTGTAAGAGGGGCTTCATGGTTGGCTACAATTGTTCCCAAGAGCATAAGTCCCTACCCCTGCTCCTGTCCTGCTAGAACACTGTCCCGCCTGCTGAGGCCGAACCCTCATATTGTGGTCCACACCATGCCTTCATAAGACATTCCCGACCAGTGCCGGGGCAAAGTTATCTAAAGCCCGGGGCGAACATGCCAAATTGCGCCCTCCCCCCAAGATGTATGAGCATCAGTGGCGGTTGGTGCTCAATTTTTTTGGGGGGGCGGGCAAACAAACCCCCAGCTAGGTTCACACTCACCCCATCCACGGTCGCGGCTTCCCCGGCTTCTCCTTCCGGCTAATCTGTCTGGTCTTAAGATTTGCCTCCTGTCCTGATTGGCTGGGAGGAGAAACCGGACGACAATAGTGATTATTGATTTGCTGATGCTACAAGCAAGCACTGCGCCCCGAGCCCAACCTTTTTGAAGCCAATTAGAGCCTTAGGCTCTAATTAGGGGGGTGGTGCCCCTGCGCCCCTTATGAGCCGGCCGCCGCTGATGAGCATTAGGTGCCAGCAACCTCCAAGCAGCTCACATCCTCCCTCTCCAAATATGCCCCCCAGCACAAATTCTCCCCTCCAAACCCCCCCTTCCTAGAGCAAATCCTGTATGCCTCAAATTTCCCCTTTGAACCCAAAATCTCTCCCCCCCAACTCCAAATCCCCCTCCCAGCACAAATTTAACTCCCTCATTCCCCCATCTTAGCACAAATCCCCCCCCCCACAAAAAAAAAAACATTATCCCTTCTAGCACAAATACCACCCAATCATCCCCACTAGCATAAATTCCCTCCCCCTCTACCAGATCACATTTTTTAGCACAAAACCCCCAAATCCCCCCCCCCCCCTGCTAGCACAAATCCTCTTCCCCATCCCTCCTCCCAACACTAATCCCCCCCCCCCCCAAATCACCACTCCTAGCACACCTCCCCAAATTTCCCCTCCTAGAACAACTCTGCTGCTGCCCCCCAAATCCCCCCTTCCAACACAAATCCCCTCCCCCCAAGCTCCTTGTGGTGCCCCTCAACCTCACGTGATACCACAGTGCCCAGGTCAGCCTCCCCTCTTGCCCACCCCTTGTCCTGGCCCTGGAACAGGGTGAGCTGAGCTACTAAATTATTGCTGGAAGGGTGAGCTGTTCTGCTGAGTCAATGGTGGGAAGGGGTGGCAGAGTGAGCGGAGCTGCTCAGAGAATGACTTGAATAACTTCTGCTGTTAAGGATAAATTACTCCACAGTGCTTGCAGCTACAGAGGTCAGTGTGAATTGTTTTGAAGCTCATTTACTGCATGTTATTAGGGTGAGCTGCTCTGCTGAGTCAATGGTGGGAAGGGGTGGCAGCAGGGGAGGGCTGGCAGCCTTAGGCCTGGGGGGCAAGTCCAGTCAAGTGGCCCATTGAACCACCAAATCAGCTCACCATCACCAGTGTCCATCAACGCAGCCTCGCCAGTGCCCATCAATGCAGCCTCACCAGTGCCCATCAGCTCAGAGTCATCAGTGCCCATCAATGCAGCCTTATCAGTGGCCATCACCTCAGCCTCATCAGTGCCCATCAGTGCAGCCTCACCAATGTCCATCAATGCAGTCTGTTCAGTGCATGGAGATTAGAGAGAGGAGATCCGCCGGAATACACAGAGCTAAGATCTCCCACTTACCCGACGTGGCCTCTGTCATACAAAGTCCCGCCTCCTGGACTGGCTCCTATGATAGAGGTCACCAGTGTGCTGTCTATCATATGAGCCGGTCCAGGAGGCGGGACTTAGTATGACAGCAGCTGCCAGCTTGCCCCCCCCCTCCGAAACAGCCCAGCGGGACCCATGGTAGGGCCGGCTCCCTCTGCCCCAGCTCGCGGTGCACCCGCCCAGGATCGGCCCTGCAAAGGCAGGGTAAATAGGGTGTGTGGGGGGAATAGATTGGATGTGGGGTTCAGCTGGGGGTGTCAGGGTCTCTCACCTCGGCGATGGCAACTGCGAGGGCCAGTACCAGCTCAGCAGGTCCTTGTACGGCCTCCTCCAGTCCTGATGCTCCTGTCTTGGGGTCAAGTAAAGTTGCAGCCCGAGCCAGTCACGTGGGTCCTGACTCCCTGGTGCGCCCTGCTGCATCTGCCTGCCTCCAAGATGTGGGAGTTGTAGTTTCCTGGCTGCACTACGTTGCTCTCAGTTCTCCACCCACCGGGAGCTTGAGTGCACATGGACTACAACTCCCAGAATGCCACAGCATGCGGCCATGGCCCTGGCTCGACTTCCTCTGAGGGAAAAAAAAATCATCAGCGGGCAGCCGCTGGCCGTTTTGCATACCCTACCCCCCGGGCCCAGCCCACCCCTGGGTGGCAGGGTGAGCTGAGCTGCTCAGAGAATGACTTGAATGACTTCTGCCATTAAGGATAAATTACGCCACAGTGCTTGCAGCTACAGAGGTCAGTGTGAATTGCTTTGAAGCTCATTTACTGAATGTTGGAAGTATGTTTTATACTTCAATGTCTAAGCCTGATGACAGGTTTGCTCTGAAGCAGAATCAGAAGAAAGTATTGCGACCTTGTCATGGAATATTGTAGCATTTCCAATCATCTATATTGTGCGTGGGAAGCAAGATGAATCGATACCATGAAGATAACCGCAGGAAGGTTCGACCCAGGTGACGCTGACTGATTAAGACACTCAGTGAATGATTAAGGGAGAGACAGGATGATTAATTGCAGGTCACTCGCTGAGATACACTGGAAGGCGGAGACCAGTAGACCCTTTTCACCTAACCACTCCATCGGCAGTACCTCCCGCCATGGGCAATCAATGCGACCCATCAGCCTGTCCGCCCATCCATTACCCATTCATTACCGCGCGGTGACTCACCGGTCGCCTCCCGGACTAAAGATTTATAGAGTGTATTGGACCATCTGTCTTCGGGGGATTGAGAATGTACAGTGCAATGTATCTCTGCCATGTAATTATGAAAGTGAACTGATTGTGAAAATCTAATTAACTCGTAATGAGGTTCAGCAGTTTAACAAACAAACGAGAGAGGATGGATTGATTTCACAGAACGGCTACAAGTGGAGGTTTACACTGGGCACAGCCATCTTCTGGGTTTTAATTGAAGGTTGTACACATAATAATGGGAAAAGTATCTCCTGCTAAAGGATTCCTCCATGTTCGTGTGATTTCCCCCTACATGGAAGGATGCCGCTTCTGCAGACTGTGTGCCATTGACCCACCACTGACCGGCTCGTTGGGCTTCATCAACACGACAGTGAATGGGTTCAACATTTAAAGCCCAAAGTTCCGTCCTGTCACAGTTAGGGGTCAGGCTCGGAAGCCGGTAGCTATAGTGGTAGAGAAGTTTCCGACTGACCAGCAGGAAAAGTACAGCGGTAGGTCACCCTGGCGGATGACACGGGCTCACCTGAGGTGTGAGGTCTAAGCACTAACCGGTGTTCACCAGAGCTCCTGATGGCGGAAATGGGGTTTGCTGTATGTTAGTACCAGGCTGCAGTCCTCGGGATCGCCCTACCAGGAGGTGAGCAAGCCGGAGTCCAGTGGCAGATATAGCAGGTAGGGTTTAAGCAGAAGCGTAGTTGAGTAACAAGCTCCATCATTTTCCCCAGGTAGCTGAGCTGAAGCCATTGATCGGCAACAGGCAGGCGGAAGCATTTCCTTATGCCGCGTACGGACTTTCCGACGGGAAATGTTCGATGTGAGCTTGTTGTCGGAAAGTCCGACCGTGTGTATGCCCCATCGAACATTTGCTGCCGGAATTTCCGGCCACAAATGTTTCTGAGCAGGTTCTCAAATTTTCCGCCAACTTCACTTTGTCGTTGAAAAGTGTGTACACAAGTCCGTCGCACAAAAGTTCATGCATGCTCGGAATCAAGCAGAAGAGCCGCACTGGCTATTGAACCTTTTTCTTGTACGTCACCGCGTTCTCGCGTTCGTAATGGTGACCATGTGTATGCAAGACAAGTTTGAGCCAATATCCTTCGGAAAAAAATCCACGGATTTGTTGGCGGAAATTCCGATCGTGTGTACGGGGCATTAGTCTCCTCTCCTTCGGTGATCAGACTGTACCATTGTAACCTTGTAGCAAGTCAGTGGGCCCTAAAGCCCTGTTCACATTAGAACACACTCATTCCCATGCATGGCATTGCAATGGACAGCACTTCATGCTACTTGCAACAGTGCAATGTAGTGCCATTAATTCTGAATTGGCACCCCAACATACCTTGCCAGCATATGCGTGCACAGCCCATTGCATTAGGGTGTGCACCCCAAAGCTCAAACACATATGCATGTGTGTGCATGTGTATATATACGGAAGGTGTCAGTAGGGCAATAGACGGTGTTAGTAGGGCAGTGGACAGAGACCGTAGTTTTTATTTTTATTATTTTATTTATTATTCTTTACAGTTTTATTATTTTTATTTTATTTTTTTAGAAGCCCCGTTAGGGGGCCTTGGTAAAATGTCAGGGGTCTAAATGGGGAATCTGCGCCACATGGGGTGATTAGGGTGTGCCCAGGCACAACTAGCACACCCTGTGCGCACGCCTATGCTTGCCAACAGAAGTGTGCCACCCCACAGTGGAAAAATGTGGCCATTACAGGTCAATGATGTCACCAGCATCCCCACTCCTTTGTTACCTGTGGCCTTCAGGATGGGGATGCTTGTGATATCATTGACATAATATGGCCACATTGTCAAATTTGGTCAATGACATTGCTGAAATGGCTACCATGTGACAGCCTCCCGTGTGTTTGGGCTGAACTGGATTCCACCTGTTCCTTAGCTCATCACTACTATTAGATTTGACACCTAACCGTATTAAAGCTTTTCAAAGAAAAACATGTACTGTGCTAGGCAGCCCATCCAAGAGTTTTGGGCTGTCACACACCTTGGTGGCCCAGAAAATGGTCCTGCACCCTTTTTTGACAGAGCACAACACGTTGAATTGCCACTTGTTGCATTGTGGTGTGGCACAACCACCCCCCCTCCAAGGCGCACCTCAAACCCCCCCCCCCCCTTGCTGTCTGACCTGGCACTTACCCCACCTAGGCAGAGGGCACATCAGGTATCAGTGGGCACATACATTGGGCAGCGGTGGGGACATCGGTGGGCACATCGGGCAGCGGCAGGGACATTGGGCTTCATCAGCGGCTCCTGTGTCTTCTCCTCGCTTCCGCCAAGCATCTCCTCCCCCCCTCCTAGGTGTCCAATAGGATTGCCTGTTCTTTTAGCAATCGGGTGACGAGTATCAGACCTGCTTCCCAATTGTCCGGGAGGAGGATCAGTGTTGCAACAGCGAATATTCTGGCTGTCTACCTCCTGTAGTATGTCCGCAGCCATCTGTCCACCTCCTGTAGTGCAAAAAATGCATTGAGATTAAAAAAAACCTTATGCCTTTAAATGATATCTAAAGGTTCTTTTTTTTTTTTTTGTAAACAAACATGTCATACTTACCTCCTCTGTGCAGTTGGTTTTGCACAGAGTGGCCCCTGATCCTACCCTTTTGGGGTTCCTCAGCGGTGCTCCTGGCTCCTCCTCTTCTCTATTGCCCCGTCGGAGAGCCGATGTCCCTCGGGGCACTCGTGCGTGTGCGCTGCTGCGTCTAGACAACAGGACTCCCCCCGCGCGTCATTGGATTTGATTGACAGCAGCGGGAGCCAATGGCTGCGCTGCTAATAATCTATCCAATCAGGACCCGAGACACCAGCTGGAGCTGGTGTGCTCGTCTCCATCGATGGGAAGTCCATGTTCATGTAAGTAACAGGGGGGCTCTGGGGGGGGGGGGGGGCAGCTGCATCACAGGGGGTTTTTCACCTTAATGCATAAAGGTGAAAAATCCTCGGGGGTTTACAACCCTTTTAAAGTAACGCAGTGCTGAACAGCAAAAAATGGCCTAATCATGAGGGGGGAAAAATCTTCCAGAGGTCAAGTGGTTAATGATCAAAGGTGGAGCTTCTCTAAAAAAAAGAAATGATACAGTTGCTGTGTTATGTACAGAAAGGTCCGTTTTCTGCAGACACTTTCCATAGATGTCCAACTACTAAGGTTGGAAATGTCGGTTTGGGGGTGACCCTAGAAATGCATCTCTTACTATGTAAACATCTGGTAGATGGAAGTTCATCTGATTGGTGCTCAGGCAGTGGGGCCCCTGGAGCGCCTTGTCAGACATTTATTTCATACGATTCCCAGAAGCCATCAGACCGCTTCACACGCTCCATCCATTTCACTGTCAGCTCGGAGCTTGTCTCTCTGCTCAGGCAATTGACTCCGCATACATCATCTTTCCTATTTTCCTGATTGTTAATTAACTTTTCAGCTCGTGATTTGTGTTCGGCGCGCTCGTTCTCCGCCGTTCAACTCGCACCCAGCTCTGCAATGTGTCTGTGAAGAGGGACGCTTATTAAAGGGTGAATCCGGTCAAACAGATTAATGTGAAGTTGAAGTACATGTGAGGGTAACACTTTATCTGCCAGCACTTTGCAAACTCACGCAGATACCTTTGTGATCCGGCTAACGCTGTACACGAAGTGCCACAAACCAGAGGGACCCTAGCCTGGAGCTCTGCAACTTCTGTGCCACTGCCCCGCCTCCTGTCTGCCATATTGGCTTATTTTAAGGGAGAGGCGATGCGTCATTAATCCGCCTGTTTTCCAACAAACTTCATCTGCTTTTCTCCCCAGAAGGAACATTTCCAGAAAATAATTGTAGCGCTTCCCCGTAGGGACCACTGGTAATAGCTGGTTCTTCTCTAAGCCGGGGTTCACACCTATGCAAATTAGATGTGCGTTTCCGCACATCTAATTCGCATAGCAGGAGAATGTGACTGGCTCCTTATGGAGCCGGTTTACATATCTCCGGGGCGGCTGCGGAGCGCACTGTACAAAAACGCTGTGCGTCTTTGGCTCCGTTTCAGGGCCGAATTCAGGCATAGAATCGGCCCTGATTCATCCCTAAAATGGGGAACAGGGACGCACAGCGCTCTTGTGCGATCCGCAGCCCGATATAGTGTGAACCCGGGCTAATAGTACAGAGGCTGCCCATCACCACTACTATCAGTCCACAAACTGCAGATCCAATAACTCAGTCTAGGGCAGCGATGGCGAGCCTATGACACACGTGCCACAGCTGTCACGCAAAGCCCTCCCTGTGGGCACGCGACCTAAGTCGTGGGATCGCTACCCCCCCCTCGGCAGCGGAACCTAGGAAAGGAGCACACACTGACCGGCCATCGCCAGTGCGCATGCTCAAAAACGAGTCGCACCTCGCGTAGTGACGCCATCGCGCCTGGCTCCGTGCTCAAAAACGCATGTTCAGGGCAGGGAGCACAGGTGAGAGGGGAGGGGGCATTGCACCTTCCGGGGAGGGCGGGGACTCCTAGAGGGGCCATTACTGTAGCGGACCGTGGGTGATCTCCTCCCGGGGATCGGACATGTGGTGGGGTGAGCGGAGTTCTGTCCTCTGAGCTTCCTAGTTTTCCTAATGATTACATTGACTTTGGGAATCCAATAAGTGTATATTATGGGATGTTTGGTTGTAATGATTCCTGGAGATCAGGTTGCTGTCAGAAACCATGAAATCAGACCGAGACAGAAGTACAGTTAAATCACACTTGTTTAATGATAAAAGTAAATAGAACAAACGTAGTCAAAACATAGCCAATAGTTCGGTAACCGGAACGGATAGTCAGACAAGCCAGAAGGTCAGGAATCAGTGTAGTGAAACAGCAAGCAGGATCTGGAGCTAGAAGGGATGTCAGCCAAGCAAGTCATTAACAGGATCGCAGGAGATTGTCTCTGTGATGTTGACCAAGGTGAAGGCAGAGATCCTTTGGGCTGGACAGCTTAAGTAGGCAGGACTGAAGAGCAGGATATCATCAACAGCTGAGTAACTGTGGAGAGATAGGAGCTGGCAATTAGCCGACAGCAGAGCGGCCAGCTCAGAGAAGGAAGGGCTGAGCCCAGCCCTGACAGTTGCTTTCTTCCATTCTAGAAGTGATCTTTGGTGACATTTATTATCCCCGCCCCCCATATATTAGAAGGAGTGAGTACTGTTCTATACACACACGTCCTCTGGACGCAGTCACATGACCTCTGACACGCCGCTCTGTACACCTGTTGCAGTTTGGGCCCTCGGGCTCAAAAAGGTTCGCCGTCAAAGAGCGATGAGAGGACAATCTTCTCCTAGTTTCTCCCTCTATCTGGAGGTGTTAGGGGGCTTTGAACAGTCTAAGGCAGACCTTCTCAACCTTCTCCAGACCCGATCCCTTGTGGTGATGTCCCACAGCCAGCTTCTCAGGAGATCAATCCAGGCCTTCAGCCCCTACACCACTATGGACAGCAGCCCCCACCACCCTAAGGCTTGGAACCCTCTTGGGGGAGAGAGAACAGTCTCTCCAGAGCTTCAAACTATTTATCACCTCCCCAGCCACCATCTGCACATTCCTCTTCAGGGATTGGCAAGGTCATGATAAATATTCAGGCTAGTCATTTGAATCTCCCTCCCTATGTTCTGGAAGCCTCTTCCAGAGGCAGGGAGAAGCATTCAAACTCCCAGCCAGTGAAACCCTGAAGAAACCAAAACAAACTATCACTGCTCCCCTGACTACAGAAAGAGCCAAAGGGCTCAAAAAGGTTCCCTGTCACTGGTCTAGGGGATGTCTTTTTGAAATCTATTAGCCAGACCCGTGATCATGCGCACACTTGTGCGCGCCGGTGTGCATGGCGGTGTGCGCACCTGTCACTGGATTGGTGTCAAATGGGCTAGTTAAACACCTCTGCTTCACTAGGACCCTGCCTTATGGTCTACAGCGTTCAGCTACCTGCTACCTGTTCCTTGTTTGATCTCCCGTTGCGTTCTGATCTGTCTGACCACGCTTGTACTTCCGACCTGAACCGACCACTTGCTTGGTCTTCGACCACGTCTCTGCCTGATCCCTCTGCTTGTCTGTCTACCACTGCCAACTTCAGCCTGAACCTGACTACTCTTCTGCCTGCTGCGCTGTTCCTGCCATGCCTGCTAGTGACCAACCCAGGTTGCCTGACCCTGCTCTGTGTCCAGTCTGTGGTGGCCATCCTTATTCCTGCTGCCCGCCAAGTACCTGCTGTCTGCCACCTGCCAGCCCGCCAAGTGCCCGCTGACTGTCTACCAGCCTGCTGTGCCTAGGGTTGCCACCCGTCCAGGAGTCACCCGGACAGTCTGGGTTTTGAATCATGTGTCTGGGTTTCACTCAGCCTGAAACCCGGACACTATTTTCAGACAGGACGGTTGCCACATTACTATTCTCTTTGGAGCGCCCAAAAGGTGTCCCAGGTTTGTTACAATCCTATAGTGTATGTTAAAAAAAAATAAAATAAATTGTGCGCCGCTAAAGTGTTCGGGTTTGGCTTGAAGAAAAAGTGGCAACCCTAGCTGTGCCTACTGCCCTGCATCACGATCCAGCCTGCATCCGCCCGAACTGCCAAGGAACTCGTGCCACTCCAGGCTCTTGTGCCTCCTGTTACTTTACCAGGGGTACCAAGCCGGAGGTGTAAGCGATTGCCTTCCTCTCCACGTCAGGCTCCATCACCAGGTATGTGACAATCATTCTATGAATTTTAAGGGCTATAAGAAATGGGTCACGGCTGTACTTGTTTATATATGGATATACTGTTTCAACTTAATTCTATAATAAATAATGTATGTTTATGACTTTTCGCTATTTGTTATGATGCTATATACAATGTAATACAGTAAAACCTTGGATTGTGAGAATAATTCGTTCCAGAAACATGCTTGTAATCCAAAGCACTTGTATATCAAAGCATTTTTTTTACAGGGTATAAAGGAGAAGAGAGGCACCTCTAAGTGTAGCAATAAGTTGCTAAATGTTGTACCTTCATTAAATGTAACCATATTGCTACACTTAGAGGCTCCTCTCTTCTTTTTTTATACTCAGTTGTGACATGACGTTACTCTTATATCAAGACATCGCTTGTATTTCAAGGCAAAATTTATTAAAACATTTTGATTGTCTTGCAAAACGCTCTCAAACCAAGGTTTTACTGTACTGACATATAATCACACACATAGGTTGGACTTGATGGTCTAAAGCCCCCATACGCACTATTCGATTCTCTGCAGATTTTTGTCTTCAGATTTACCAAAACCGTATAATATGAGGTCAGACTTTAGGAGTTTCAATTTGTATGTAATCAGGCCGGGCCCTTGCACTTCATGGTTTTGGTAAATCCGAAGACAAAAATCTGTAGAAAATCGAATAGTCCGCATGGGGCTTTAGTCTCGGTTCCCACAAATGCAATGCGGGAAATGCACAAGATTTGAATGCGTTTCCCCGCATTATAGTTACATAGATACATAGTAGGTGAGGTTGAAAAAAGACACAAGTCCATCAAGTCCAACCTATGTGTGTGATTATGTGTCAGTATTACATTGTATATCCCTGTATGTTGCGGTCGTTCAGGTGCTTATCTAATAGTTTTTTGAAATTATCGATGCCCCCCCCCCCCCGCTGAGACCACCGCCTGTGGAAGGGAATTCCACATCCTTGCCGCTCTTTCAGTAAAGAACCCTCTACGTAGTTTAAGGTTAAACCTCTTTTCTTCTCATTTTAATGAGTGTTTTAATGAGAGTCTTGTTAAACTCCCTTCCACGATAAAGTTTTATCCCTATTGTGGGGTCACCAGTCCGGTATTTATACATTGAAATCATATCCCCTCTCAAGCGTCTCTTCTCCAGAGAGAATAAGTTCAGTGCTCGCAACCTTTCCTCATAACTAATATCCTCCAGACCCTTTATTAGCTTTGTTGCCCTTCTTTGCTCCATTTCCAGTACATCCTTCCTGGAAATGGAAGACATAAGCAGTCGCATGGCGCCCTTGCAAACCTGCTGCGGGTGTCAATGTTACCTTGACACCCCGAAACAGATTGCAGAGCGCAGTGGGATTGCCAGAATCGCATGGCATGGGTGTGAACACCCATGCGATGCAATTCAGGTGCGGATTTAAAAAAACGGTTCTGCTCCATTCTGGTGCGTATGTGATGCGATTTCAGCCATACAAAGTGTGAGGCTGAAATCGCATCGCATTCTTGTGCGCATCACATGCACTGTCTGTGCGATTTCAGCCATACAGTTTGTATGGCCGAAATCGGATCTACACCTAAATGGTGCAGAACCCTTTTTTTTCCCTCCGCACCTGAATCGCATGGCATGGGTGTTCACACCCATGCCATGCGATTCAGGCAACCGCACTGCGCTCTGTTTTGGGGTGTTATTAAGATAATATTGACAGGGGTAAAGGCAACCAGTGTGAGCCTAGCCTAACAATCCCATGAAATCCCCTTTTTCGTTTTATATCAAGGTTTACTGTATAAATGTTACTGAACTGCAGAAGCAAAAAAAAAAAACAGGTCTCCTGCCTTTGCTGTGCTGTGTGGCAGAGCTGTGCAAATCTCAGGACTGGATGGACAGAAACACAAATCCTTAAACAGATTAACAGATGTGCTTCATCATCTGCTCTGCTGGGGTTCCGCTTTTGTTTTGTTTTTTTCTGCTTATTTCTCCCATTGTTGGAGTTGCCGTGCAGACTGCAGTCACATATAATGAGTTTCAGATTTTTGGCTGCGCAAATAAAACCTCATTGTGTTAATTGCCGCTTCCCTGTCAGACTTGCCTACTCCGAAATTCTCACTCATTATAAATATTCCGTTTCAATTAAATTGTGTTTTTTTAAGCCCTGAATTCCGGATAGAGAGCAGACAGTTGAAGAAGAGAAAAAAAAAAAAGAAAAGGATACCATAATAATACGGACAGGGCGCGAGAGCGCCAACACTGGCTGTCATGCGGTGCAAACTCTATTATTGATAAATCTTTGTTATCATTAAGGGGCGTATTTACTAAAAGTTGGCTAAAATAGGCATTGGCCACAATCTCACTGGATTTCCTGGTGTTATTCAGCGCAGTTAAAATTTTTCTTTTTGTTAAAGGTTCAGACACACGGAGGGTTTTACAGAAATGTTCTATGTTTTGCTTAATAGATGAAAAAATACCAAAATTTTTTTTGGAAAAAAAAGTTTTTCAAAGTTTCTGTTATAAAACTTTTCAAACAGGTAATTTTTCTCCTTCATTGATGTGCAATGATGAGGCTGCACTGATAGACGGCACTGATAGACATAACTGATGGGCACTGTTGGGGCTGCACTTATTATCAGTGTAGATGATTCTGATAGGCGGCACTGATGGGCACCAATAGGTGGCACCGATGGGCACTGATAGGCGGCACTAATAGGTGGCACTCATAGGCGGCACTGATGAGCACTGATAGGCGGGACTAATGAGCACTGATTGGCATTACTGAAGGGCACTATTGGGGCTGCACTGATAATCAGTGCCCTGATTATCAGTGTAGATTATACTGATAGGCAGCACTAATGGGCACTGATAGGTGGCACTGATGGGCGCTAATACGCAGCACTGAAGGGAACTGATAGGCAACACTGATGGGCCCTGATAGACAGCACCGAAGGGCACTGATAAGTGGCACTGATGAGGCTGCACTGATAGGCGGCACCAATGGGCACCGATGAGCACTGTTGGGGCTGCACTGATTATCAGTGTAGATTATACTGATAGGCAGCACTAATGGGCACTGATAGGCAGCACTAATGGGCACTGATAGGTGGCACTAATGGGCACTGATAGGCAGCACTGATGGGCACTGATAGGCAGCACCGAAGGGCACTGATGAGGCTGAAAAGAAGTACTGCAAAGGAAAGTGCTTGGCCTGGTGTCAGCCTCTTGCAGTCCCTGTACAGCAGGGTTGGAGTTTGATAGGAAAAAGCAGCCAAAAGAGCCAATCGATTCATGTCTGACAAGGAGCATGCTGATAGGAGAGAGCAGAGTGACAGAGAGATGAGCTCATCATCATTTACTTTCACTGTCAATTCACAGGTTGGGGGCGGGTCCAGGACAGTACTGAGGACATCTAGTGGCAGAGAAGACATACTGCAAGGGTAAGTGCTTGGCCTGGTGTCAGCGTTTTGCAGTCCCTGTACAGCAGGGTTGGAGTGTGAGAAGAAGAAGCAGCCAAAAGAGCCAATGAGTTCATATCTCACTTGGTCTGGGGGCAGGTCTAGGACAGTCTGGGCTTTTCTAGTACAGAGGACATCTAGTGGCAGAAAAGGAGTAATGCAAGGGTAAGTGCTTGGCTTGGTGTCAGCCTCTTGCACTCCCTGTACAGCAGGGTTGGAGAGTGAGATGAAGAAGCAACCAAAGGAGCCAATGAGTTCACATCTGACAAGGGCTGGGGGGCGGGTCTAGGACAGTCTGGGCTTTTCTAGTACTGAGGACATCTAGTGGCAGAAAAGGAGTAGTGCAAGTGTAAGTGCATGGCCTGGTGTCAGCCTCTTGCACCACTCCCTGTACAGCAGGGTTGGAGTGTGAGAAGAAGAAGCAGCCAAAGGAGCCAATGAGTTCACATCTGACAAGGACTGGGGGCGGGTCTAGGACAGTCTTGGCTTTTCTAGTACTGAGGACATCTAGTGGCAGAAAAGGAGTAATGCAAGGGTAAGTGCTTGGCCTGGTGTCAGCCTCTTGCAGTCCCTATACAGCAGGGTTGGAGTGTGAACAGAAGAAGCAGCCAAAAGTACTGAGGACATCTAGTGGCAGAAAAGAAGTACTGCAAGGCAAAGCTCTGTTTTAAAAGTGACTATCCCAACAAAAGCTACTTTTTTTTTAATGGGCTTTTCATTTTTATCTGGTCATTTTAGGCCAGGGTTCTGCTTTAAATGCTCATAGTATCTGTTTGCTAAGAACATAATGGACTAGCAAGCCTCCAGCCTCCATTTAGACGGCAGCTTTATAAAAAATCTCCCGTGTCAAAACGCAGCCACCCAGCTGCGGTGATCAGACGGGGGGGGGGGGGGGAGGGGGGGTGCAATCTGTATTACTTATGTTTCAATCATCCCGCGGTACCAGCTGAATAAAATAATGTATTCTGTAGATGAGAATGCCTGAGCGGTAAAAAACGTTTTCCCGGCATTGTTCAGAAATGTTGCTTTGTGAACGCCAAGAACGAAAAAAAAAAAAAAAGCTGCGTCTTCAGCCGGGATCTTAAAGCTGTCAGTGAATTAATCACTCTTTTTACGGCTAAAGGGTAAATCGGTGGTTGGAAAAAAAAAAAAATCTCGCCTACAAGAAAGGGACGCGGCTAATTAATCTCCTCGTTCGTGTCCGGAGTCGGTGTGAAAAATTTCAACAAAAAAAAAAAAAAAAAAACACCCCCACAAAATGTCAAGTGAAATCGTCCCTTTTGGCATTCTCGGGGATCTGCCGCGGAGAGGACAAATAAAAGCAATTAAGGAATCGCAGACGTTCCTCCGCGACGGCCGCTCGGGCTCGCTTAGGCAGCGCGGACTTCGTGTTTGCTTTTCTTCTGGCCCCGCGCGCTCTTTCCCCGCGGGGATGAAACGCCGGGAAAGTTTGCCGCAAACAAACCCGCGGAGAATTTATTGACTTTCTGGAAATTCGCGCTGAAGTTGAATGAGGGGAATTATTCCGAACGCGAAGGTCCTATTTATTAAATACAATGCAATAATCCTCAGCATTCAAACCTGCCCAGCCAACAAAGAGGTCCTAATTAGAACCCGCTTATGATATTTAAATAAAAGCAGAAGTCTCCATTGTCTGTAAATCCGAGTTTTATGAGGGCGATTGTTTTGAACAGGAATTTTTGCTACTTCCTATTTTTTATCGTTCCTTTAAGGAACAATCCAAAATTCCTCAGCAGTCAAACCCGCCAGCCAACAAAGGGGGCCCAATTAAAATCTGTTTCTAATATTTTTTTTAAAAAAGCAGAACTCTCAGTTGCATGCATTACGAGCGTATTTATTTAAAAAAAAAAATGAAATAAAATTGCAGAGCTCTTTACCCAATGAAACTGCATGTACATTCGTTCTATGCAAAAAAAAAAGAGGAAAACCAAATGTTATTAGACTATTTTCTCTCCAGGTCGAATGGTCTATAGCAGCGATCTCCAAACTGTGGCCCTTTGCTTGCTTTTATCTGGCCTTTGGGGCACCATTTCTCCCACTGAGACCAAAGATGGGGTAGAATTGATTCCACTGACACCAGCAATGGGGCAGAATTCATTCCACTGACACCAAAGATGGGGCAGAATTCATTCCACTGACACCAATGATGGAGCAGAATTCCTCCCATTGATACCAAAGATGGGGTAGAATTCCTTCCATTGACACCACTGATGGGGTAGAATTTCTTCTACTGACACCAATGATGGGGCAGAATTCCTTCCACTGACAGTGATGATGGAGCAGTATTCCTCCCATTGACACCAAAGATGGGGCAGAATTATTTTTTACCGACACCAACAATGGGGCAGAATTTATTCCACTGACACCAACAATGGGGTAGAATTCATTCTACTGACACCAACAATGGGACACTATTCCTTCCACTGATACCAAAGATGGGGCAGAATTTATTCCATTGACACCAATGATGGGGCAGAATACCTTCTACTGACACCAATGATGGAGAAGATTTCCTTCCTTTGACACCAAAGATGTGGCAGAATTTATTACACTGACACTGACAATGGGGCAGAATTCAGTCCACTGACACCAATGATGGGGCAGAATTCCTTCCTTTGATACCAACAATGGGGCAGAATTCCTTCCATTGACACCAAACATGGGGCAGAATTCCTTTCTTTGACCCCAATGATGGGGTAGAATTACGTCCATTGACACCAAGGATGGGGCAGAATTCCTTCCTCTGACACCAATGATGGGGCAGATATCCTGCCTTTGACACCAACAATGGGGCACTATTCCTCCCGCTGACATCAAAGATAGGACATTGTTCATTCCCACTTGCCCTAGTCTGACCCCCTCTAAACTCTTAAGGACTGTAAACTGGCCATTTTGTTTAGAAGGTTTGAAGATCCCTGGTCTACACAATATAATGAATCAGGAAAATACAGCATTAAGGCCACTAGATGGAGCTGATAATCATAGTAAATACCATTGTAAATTCCTTTAACCCTTAGCTCCATCTTGTGGCTATAATGGGATATATTCCTGATTCACTCTAATCTGCAGAACCCTGGTGCCCAGCCTGTGGCCCTGTGGCAATGCGGCCTTTTGGAATATGATGTGCAGCCCTCGGACCTCAGCAGTCTGTAGTGGAAACATTGATTGGGGTGATAGCAGTGATGTCTAATAGTCTCATGTAACATCTTCCCAGCTACATATTATCTTCTGAAGCATCTCCCCGCCAACAATGTATCCTGTCCTCACTCTCTGACCCTCATCTCCTCTATTAGATCTACAGTCTCTGACAGTCCTCCCAAGCTTTATATATATATATATATATTGAACATCCTGTGTGGCCCTTTGATAATGTCAGGGGCCACATTTGAGAACCTCTTTAGCTCATAAGTTGACAACTACTGCTGTAGAACATTCGACCTGGAGAGAAAATAGCCTAATAGCATTTGATTTTGCCCCATTTGTACAGAACAAATGTATGTGCAGTTTCACAGGATAAATAGCTCTGTAAATGTTTTTATGACTACACCCTTTAGTCTATATGTGATCCTTCTCTATGTGAACACCAACATTGGGACGTACCCTACATGGGAGTGAATAAACGGAGGCCAAGCTTACCTGGTGGATACCCATTTTCTTCTAAAGTGAATATGTATTTTAAAATTGACCTTTCACTAAAATTAAAGCGTTACTAAACCCAGGACCCTGCATTCACTATATCCGGTCTCCCACAGTACACAGAACATGGAAATGCAATCATATTAGTAAATATAAACTGCTAAATACCTTTTCTCATCAGCAGTATATAGCAGTCTTGTGACTTCTATCAGTGTCTGGTTACAGCTTGTAGGAAGAGTTTTCATTCTACTCTGATTGTCCTATGAGCCTGCATGACCCCTGACCCTCTGTCTGGACAGTGCTGATTGGCCCTGTGCTGATCACATGCACACCCTCCCCCCCCCCAAAAAAAAACCTCTCTAGCTAAACACACCATGTGCAGAGTGACTCTAAGGCTCTGTTCTATCAGGAGATGGATTGGGGACAGCGGAAGAGGGGGAGGATCAGAGAAGACAGGATCAAACAGCCGTTTTTCCAGAATGTGGATGATTAACCCCTTAGGTTCCACAGTGAGTATAACAAGCATGCTTTACTGCATATACAGACTGATGTTACTGTTGCGGGTTTAGTAACACTTTACAGGTATGCATAAATAAATTCCTATTATGTCACAAAGCTCAACCGCAGGTTTCTTTTTTGGAATGTCTCCTGGACCCCTGAAAAAAAAAAAAGGGGGAAGCTCTGGCTGAAAAACTTACCTTTTATTCTGGAGCTACAGTGCCTCTTCTCTGCCAGAAGATGTCCTCGGTCTCCCAGGTTGAATGACACCAAGCATTACACAACTGTGGAGACTCCAAAAAGGTGGCTGTGAGTACATTGTGTCATGGCCCCGCCCCCTGAGCATTCATTTCAAAGGGCTGCCCTAGAATAAAAAAAAAGTGGAAAAACAGTCCCCGACTTATTTCCAAAAACGCGCTGCACCGAACTGCATAGTACTGCATGCATCATGCGGTTTGATCATGCGTGAAAACGCACACATTTGCAGATGTGTGTGTGTGTGTGTGGGGGGAGGGGCATTAATAATTTACACCGCCGCACACGCCCGTTAAAGTGTAGATCGTTTCTCTGCGTGTCGGGAAAGCGTGTGATCTTGCGCGTTCTTAAAACGCATAGATATGAACCTAGCCTAAGGAAGGAAGCCTGTTTTGGGAGGTGAAAACCTCTGACAGGTTCTCTTTTGCCCCCCTCAGTAACAATGTAACAAATCAGTCCGTATTTCAGTTGTCTGAGAACGGCTCCTCTAAAGTAGGTCACCTTTGAGGAATAATTACCGTTCTTCTCAGATCTAATACTATAATTTCCCTGAAAATGTAACATTAAAACGTGTCTCTATTATTCCAACGTCGTAAAGCAGACAGAAAATATATAGAGTGTGATGGCCCGTTCCTTGAAGAGTCGCAGAGATGGCGCCCTCCGGTAAATTATTTCAATGGATCGGACTTACAAGAATATAAAATTTAAAAGAAAAAAAGAAGAGGTTTCTCCTTGATGGATTGCTCTTATCTGGGAATTATAGAAATTATATTTAGTGTATGGAAGGTGACAGTTTGCGGTGCGTATTATACAGGCCGCCAATGGAAGGAGTTGCATGTATCGCAGAGCCCAGCTCTTACTTGTATGAAAGTGTCCAAAGCATGCGGCCAGTGTTGACACTCCATTGAAGGCTCATTGCACCATAAACTGCATGAGATACTTTCTGACTCACTGTTAGGGCTCCTTTACACTTGCGTCTGTGATTGCCGCCTCTCGGCAGAGGATCACTTTTCAGAGGATAGTGATACATATTGAGAGGCAATATGTCACCTCCTGAACGCCTGATTGAACCCTTGGAAGCCTTCAGCATCTCTGATCACCCACTTTAACCTTGTGTGCCCCAGCAAAGATTATATCCGTGTACTGCCTGTTGAACACAACCTATTGGAGGTCATTGGGCCATGCTACTACTATACCTTGCATTACACATGGTTGCAGCACAGCCTCATTACCTTGATTGGGATGCGTTCATTGGTGATCCCCACCAAATGCATCATGGGGTATAATTTTTGCTGCAGCATGTGTTCCTCCCTGTCCAGCCGGTACATAAGGTTAAGGTGGGCAGTCAGGGGGCAGTAAAATCACATCTCAATGACCTATTTGGACCCCCTCTTACACCCCCCTTACAGAGTCCCCCTTACATCAAAGTCCCCATCAATACCACCTTACATTATGGTCCCTATCAATGTCCCCCTTACATCAGGGTCCCTCTCAATGAGCCCCCTTACATTAAAGTCCCCTCTTTCACCAAGGTTCTGATCAGTGTCCATCCTTACATTTAAGTCTCCTCTTATATCAGGGTCACCATCAATGCCACCCTTACATTAAAGTCCTCCCTTACATCTGGGTTCCCATCAATGCCCCCCCCCCTTACTTTAAAGTTCCCCCTTACATTATGGTCCCCATCAATGTCCCCTTTACATTAAAATCCCCCCCTTACATCAGGGTTCCCATCAATGACCCCTTACATTACAGTTCTCTCTTACTTTAGGGTCCCCCTCAATGTCCTCCCTCATATCCGGGTTCCCATAAATGCCCCCCCCCCTACATTAAATTTCCCATCAATGACCCCTTACATTACAGCCCTCTTTTACTTTAGGGTCCCCCCTTACATCTGGGTTCCCATCAATGCCCCCCCCCCTTACATTAAAGTTCTCCCTTAGATTATGGTCTCCATCGATGTCTTCCTTTACATTAAAGTCCTTCCTTACATCAGGGTCCCCACCAATGCCCCCCCCCCTTACATTACAACATTACAGTCCTCTCTTATATTAGGGTCCCGATCAATGTCCCCCTTATATCAAGGTCCCTATCAATGTCCCTCCTTATAGTACATTAAAGTCCCCTCTTGCATCAAGGAACCCATTAGTGTCCCCCCCTTACATAAGGGCTCCCATCAATGTCCTCCCTTACATTAAAGTTCCCCCGTACATCAGGGTCTCCATCAATGTCCCCCTTAAAGTGCCCCCATCAATGTCCTCCCTTACATTACAGTCCCACCTTACATCAGGGTCCCCATCGCCCCCCTTAAAGTCCCCCGTTACATCAGGGTCCCCATCAATGTTCCACCTTACGTTAAAGTCCCTCCTTACATCCTGGTTCTCATCAATGCCCCCTTACATTATGGTCTCCATCAATGTCCCCCCTTACATTAAACTCCACCCTTACGTTAGGATCCCCAACAATGTCCCTCCTTACATTACAGTCCTCCCTTACTTTAGGGTCCCCATCAATGTTCCCCCGTCTTATATTAGGGTCCCCATCAATGTCCTTCCTTACATTAAAGTCCTTTCTTGAATTAAGGTTCCCATCAGTGTCCCCCTTACAATAAAGTCCCCCCTTAAAGTTCCCCCTTACATAAGGGCTCCCATCAATGTCCTCCCTTAGATTAAAGTTCCCCCGTACATCAGGGTCTCCATCAATGTCCCCCTTAAAGTGCCCCCATACATCGGGGTCCTCATCAATGTCCTCTCTTACATTAAAGCCCCCCCCCCCTTCTATCAGGGTCCTCATCAATGTCTCTCCTTACATTACAGTCCCCCGTTTACTTCAGGGTCTCTACCAGTGTCCCGATCAGCATCTCCCCTTATATCAGAGTTCCAAGTTATTTCAGGGTACCCATCAGAGTTCCTCCATACATCCGTGTCCTCATGAGACTCCCCCCCCCTCTTGGGGGGTGGAAGCAGAGACTGTGCCTGTCATCTTTGGGCACGATAAAACCTTGTATTGGGCTGTATGTGGCCCGTGGGCCATAGTTTGGAGACCCCTGCATCATTTTTTTTTTCTGGGAATCAGGTCATGTGTTCCCCCACCCCCTGGGGTCCCTGGCCACGATAATGGAAGAGGATCGGTGTGGAATTTGGAGAGTTTCCCTAGATGTTTTATAATTTCTTGTGGGAATTTTGGAGGTCGGTGTGAGTCTTGGTGGGCAAACATGGCGCCATCCTGTGAGCTGCGCTCTTCTCTCGGTGGATGCTGATCTATGTTTGGCATGTAATTTACACCTCTCCCCACTGACACTCTGCTCTCTCATGTAATTGCATTCTTAGAGAGGTAATTTAACAAAACTGATAAATCAAAGTGGGAGATATACACAGCGGGCCAGCTGGGAAATGACTTGTGAATTAAAGGAAACTTCAGGCTGCAACCAACCGGAATGCAAGAACTTAAAGCTGAATGCCAGGAAAGCACACAGATGAAATACATATATGGGGGCTGTTACTACCTGCCAAAGGATTTGTATCTCTGTCCATCCAGTCCTGAGAGTTACACAGCTCTGCCGCATGGCACAGCCCTGTCCGGCAAGACAGGAGACCGCATTTTTATTTGCTGCAGTTAAGAAACGCTTACAGGTTTGCAATATGGGCAGAAAAGGAGAGCCGTTATGAAATGGGTCGAGGTAGTGTCTGAGTCCTCCCCGCCCCTTCACAGCTCCCGGGGGAAAAATAACGGATCTCTTGGCATACCTTTTTGAGCTTTCCTCCTCGATTATTATATATGCGGTTATATAGGAGTTTTTTATTTACTTTGCAGCCTGACCACCATGATGGTGTGAGCCGGCTAGCACTCTGAAATATATATATTATATATATATATTTTATTTTTTTTCTGTTATGCATTTATGCCTTTTATCTCCAGATACTTTCCTGTGCCTCTCCTGAAGAAGCGAAACTTCTCCCGTGAAACGCGTCGAGATCAGTTGCACAGTTGCTCCAGATCGATGGTGGTATCTTCATGGTACTCCTAGGTCCTATCAACAAGTTTTCCCTATGTGATCTCTATGAAAAATTATTTAGCCCAGTTCTGATATGCATTTATGCCTTTTATCTCCATATACTTTCCTGTGCCTCTCCTGAAGAAGCGAAACACGTCAAGATCAGTTACACAGTTGCTCCAGATCGATGGTGGTATCTTCATGGTACTCCTAGGTCCTATCATCAAGGTTTTCCTATGTGATCTCTATGAAAAATGATTTAGCCCAGTTCTGTTATGCATTTATCCCTTTTATCTCCAGATACTTTCCCGTGCCCCTCCTGAAGAAGCGAGACTTCTCCCGTGAAACGCGTCGAGATCAGCTGCACAGTTGCTCCAGATCGATGGTGGTATCTTCATGGTACTCCTAGGTCCTATCAACAAGGTTTTCCTATGTGATCTCTATGAAAAATTATTTAGCCCAGTTCTGTTATGCATTTATGCCTTTTATCTCCAGATACTTTCCCGTGCCTCTCCTGAAGAAGCGAGACTTCTCCTACGAAACACGTCGAGATCAGTTGCACAGTTGCTCCAGATCCATGGTGGTATCTTCATGGTACTCCTAGGTCCTATCAACAAGGTTTTCCTATGTGATCGCTATGAAAAATTATTTAGCCCAGTTCTGTTGTGCATTTATGCCTTTTATCTCCAGATACTTTCCCGTGCCTCTCCTGAAGAAGCGAGACTTCTCCCGTGAAACGCGACAAGGTCAGTTTCACAGGTGCTCCAAATCGATGGTATCTTCACTGTACTCCTAGGTCCTATCAACAAGGTTTTCCTATGTGATCTCTATGAAAAAATATTTATGTATTGATGTTCATCAACAAGTTGTTCCATTATATGTGGTTTTTAAATGTATGTCAATACATTTTTCATATTTTTTTTATAGATATTGTTTGAGGTGTGACTCTTTAAAAGTCAAGTTAAAAGTGGGCTAAATATATTTTTTTGTTCTGTGTTTACAGGTTTGCCCCTTTATAGTACCAACCTGTGATTGGACAGTGAAAGGGGAAGCAGCAGATTGGGGAGCTCACCGCTCTGTCACTTCGCTCTCTCCTTCTATCAGCATGCTCCTTGCACAGCGGTTTGGCTACTTGTGCTGTTTCTTCTTCCCCTGGTCGAGCTGTACATGGATTGCAGGGTAAAGTATTGCATTAAAAAAAGAATAATTTAACCGCTTAAGGACCAGCCGCCGTCATTATACTGCGGCAAGTTGGCTCTCCTGCGCGAATCGTCGTAGGTGTACGTCGGCCTGCTTTAAGAGCGATAATTGGGTCGCGCACAAGCTGCCAGGAGCCGATGCGCGAGGCCCGCGGCCGCGATGTCCACCGCCCACCCGCGATTGCTCCACAGAGAGCCAGAACGGGGATCTGTCAATGTAAACAGACAGATCCCTGTTTTGACAGGGGAGTAGAGAGAGATCTGCTGTTCCTACTGATTAGGAACAGCGATTTCTCTCCTCCTCCAGTCAGTCCCCTCCCCCCACAGTTAAAAAAATCTCCCAGGGAACACATTTAACCCCTTGATCTCCCCTAGGGTTTACCGCCTCCCTGCCAGTGACATTTACACAGTAATCAGTACATTTTTATAGCACAATGTCGCAGTCCCACTAAAAATCTCCATTCTGCACTCCTGTGACCCGTTTTCAGCAGACAACGGGCTGAGGCCCACTGTCGGCTGACGTCACAGTGCTGGTCCAGGCTCGGGATCCGCCCACATGCCTGGACTGCTAAGTTGGCTAATTTGACAGAACACCGGCACCTGGCTCAGGCTTCCAGCGGGCTGCTGAGAGGCTGAGCCTCCCCTGCTCCCTCCACAGCACCAGCGTTCTAGTGAGCGCAAGGGTGGGGCGCAGAGCAGAGAGCTGGTGACTGGCAGTCACCAGCTCTCTGCTCAGGGAGCTCTGTGAACCGAGCGATCGACAGTGTTTTGATCGCTCGTTTCTCAGCGTTAGAGCTGGCAGGCAGGGTTTTTTTTTTTCAGAATAGGTGCAGCAACTCCCCCCTTTTGAGTCACCCTTCGTCTCTGCCCCTACCCACCTCTAAAGACTGTCTCTTGGCTCCACCCCCTACCCACCTCCCAGTACCACCTCTTTTTAGAGAATACAGAACCAAGTATCATTCTGTGCTACTAAGTAATTTGTATGGAATTTGATAGACTCCCACCCCAGCAACAACAGACCCACCACAGCAACAAAAGATCCCCCCCACATTGACAGACCCCCCCAGGAACAATGGTCCCCCCTGCAGCAAAATACCACCCCAGGAACAACAGACCCACCACAGCAACAAAAGATCTTCCCACAATGACAGACCCCCGCCAGCAACAACCGCCCCCCTGCAACAAAATACAACCCCAGCAACAGCAGACCCACCACAGCAACAAAAGATCCTCCCACAATGACAGACCCCCCCCAGGAACAATGGCTCCCCTGCAACAAAATACCACCCCAGGAATAATAGACCCTCAACAGCAACAACAGATCTCCCAGCAACCAGCTTCAATAGACCCTCCAGCTCCCAGCAACAATAGAGCTCTCCCTCAACAGTAGATCCCTCCCCAGCAACAATTGACCCCCCCCCCCGCAACATAAGACCCTCCAGCCAACAAAAATAGACCTACCCAGCAACAATAGACCCTTACAAAAAAAAGATCCCCACCATCGACAATAGATCTCCCAGCAGCCAACATCAATGGACCCTTTAGCACACCTTGCCATAAAATACATTCAGCATTGGAGGTGGCGGAACGGCGTTTCCCTCGCGTTCCTGCTGAAAAAAAAAGCCCTGCTGGCAGGGGACCAATTCTGCATCCACCTAGGTAAGTATGATTCTTAAACAAACAAGAATCCCTTACTTCTCTTTTTAAAGATTTTTTTTCCCTATACATATGCTTTAAGTTGGTTTGCTGCCCCCCCCCCCCCCCTGGCACAGCTCTGGGTGTTTCTGGCAGGCTGCTGCTTTTTTTTTTTAAAGCTGGGGACTATAACGTAAAGTGCCTTTTTATGAAAGCCCCATTAAGTTTTAACGCGTCATAATTATCTCGCATAAAAGCTAATTGTCTAATGCCTCGCTACATATTCCTGCGCTCTGTAAATCAGAACCTCTTTCCTTTTTTTTTTTCGGGGGATCACCTCAGATGGTTTCGGCTTTACGGCCTGGCAGCGGCGGTACGTGACACATCTTCTTCTCGGGAGGAAATAAACCGGCTACTTATTATACCTCTCATCTATGGCGGGGAGCCGGCAAAAAAGCTGGCAAGTGACCCATCTATCATGAGTGCCTGCGCTAAACCGCCGCTCCGCAGCCGGGGGGGGAGAAAACGGACGCATTATGCTCCCAGGAGAAATTCCACAGAAAAGCCAACGCTTCATTGATCATCAGACGCCCGGGCAGAGGTCATCATTCCGTATTATCCATTTGCCATTCCCGAGAAAGCTCTTTATTTCAGGGGGGGGAAATGTCATTCCTTTTGGTCCGTTTTATTTTACTTAAAGTGATATTTTTACAGGTTTGTTTAAAAATAAATAAATAAATAAATAAATAAATAAATAAACATGTCATCAGTGGCAGCTGGTGATATATTTTCTGGGGGTGGCAAACTCCATCATCCCCTCCCCCAACATTTTATCAGTGGCGGCCGGTAATATATTTTTTGCTAGGGGGTGGCAAACTCCACCCCCCCCCCCCCGGGTCAGTCACCGGCACTTACCCCGTCTGGGTCGGGGGGCAGCGCTTCCTCCAGGCGGCTTCTCCTCCTCCTGGTGCTTCACGGCAGCTTCACCTGCGTCTCCTCCCTTCTTCGGCAGCCAATAGGATCGCTTCTCCTCTTGGGCCAATCGGGCAACCGTTCTCAGGACCTGCTTCCCAATTGTCTAGGAGGAGAATCAGGAAGACGATAGCGAATATTAATTCGCTATTACATAGTAGGTGAGGTTGAAAAAAGACTTACACAGACACACACCTCCAGCTCTGCAGCTCTTATTGGCCCTCTTATTACTCATCCCATTCCCCTTCCTGACAAACTCTCATGAGACAGAGGGAGAGCTGTGCATGATGTCATAAGCCTAGGCTTTTTATCAGAAAAGAAACATGAAGTGGGCTGTATAAGGTATTTACTGGCAGAAAAAAAAATGTTACATAGTAGGTGAGGTGTGTGATTATATGTCAACCTATGTGTGTGATTATATGTCAGTATTACATTGTATATCCCTGTATGTTGCGGTCATTCAGGTGCTTATCTAATAGTTTCTTTAAACTATTGATGCTCCCCGCTGAGACCACCGCCTGTGGAAGGGAATTCCACATCCTTGCCGCTCTTACAGTAAAGAACCCTCTATGTAGTTTAAGGTTAAACCTCTTTTCTTCTAATTTTAATGAGTGGCCACAAGTCTTGTTAAACTGCCTTCCATGAAAAAGTTTTATCCCTATTGTGGGGTCACCAGTACGGTATTTGTAAATTGAAATCATATCCCCTCTCAAGCGTCTCTTCTCCAGAGAGAATAAGTTCAGTGCTCGCAACCTTTCCTCATAACTAAGATCCTCCAGACCCTTTATTAGCTTTGTTGCCCTTCTTTGTACTCGCTCCATTTCCAGTACATCCCTCCTGAGGACTGGTGACCAGAACTGGACAGCATACTCCAGGTGCAGCCGGACCAGAGTCTTGTAGAGCGGGAGAATTATCGTTTTATCTCTGGAGTTGATCCCCTTTTTAATGCCAATATTCTGTTTGCTTTGTTAACAGCAGCTTGGCATTGCTGAGCCTATCATCTACTAGGACCTCCAGGTCCTTTTCCATCCTAGATTCCCCCAGAGGTTCTCCCCCCAGTGTATAGATTGCATTCATATTTTTGCCACCCAAATGCATTATTTTACATTTTTCCACATTAAACCTCATTTGCCATGTAGTCGCCCACCCCATTCATTTGTTCAGATCTTTTTGCAAGGTTTCCACATCCTGCGGAGAAGTTATTGCCCTGCTTAGCTTAGTATTGTCTGCAAATACAGAGATTGAATTGTTTATCCCATCCTCCAGGTCGTTTCTGAACTAAATACTGTCACACAACTAGGTGGGAAGGCGGCAATCAGTGCCAAGAGGCCGTTGCTTCTCCTCATGGCCGAACAGGAAGTGGTCCTAAGTCTCCCTGGCCAATCGGGTCTCAGAAACCATTTCCTGATTGGCTCGGGGGGAGGAGCAGGAAGACATTAGCGAATAATAATTTGCTATTGTCACACAACTGGGTGGGTTTAGGGCACAGTGCTCTGCGCCCCGAGCCCACCCTTTTTTTAAGCCTTTTAGAGACTCAGGCTCGAATCACATGCTTCTAAAAAAAAAAAAACAAAAAAAAAAACAACTCCATGAATCCGGTGCCCTACATGTAGATTAGGGGGCTGGATGCATGGATTAGGGGGGCCCCTGCGCCCTGCATTATGGGCCATCACTGCATGTTTTATTTACCCGCTCTGAGTAATGGTTTTGCACAGAGCAGCGCCGATCCTCCTCTTCTTCTCAGGTCCCCCAGCTGGTGCTCCTGGCTCCTCACCTTTGACCAGTGCCCCCAATAGCAAGCTGCTTGCTATGGGGGCATGGATAGGTGCTTGCTCCCTAGCCCCACTCTATGTGTCCATAAGACATAGCCCTGCTCCCCTGCTCTCTCCTCATTGGCTCGCCAGTTGTGATTGACAGCAGTGGGAGCCAATGGCTCCCAGCGCTGTCTCAGCCAATGAGGGGAGAGAGACCCGGGACAGCCTAGGCTCCCGTGCACATCACTGGATCGAGAGGGGGCTCAGGTGAGCATTAGGGGGGGGTGCTGTGGGGGGAGGCAACACAAAGAAGGTTTGTTACCTTCATGCATAGAATGCATCTTTCAGCCCTTACAATCAATTTATCCCTCATTCACATTGGAGTGACTTGTCATGTGATGTGACAGGTCGAATCGCATGACAGGTCACACCCTATCGCCGCCAATCGCACCATTCAAATCGGTTGCAACGCCAACTTTGCGGTGCCGCTGTAATTGGCTCTCACTGTAATTGGACACAGCGGGAGCCAATCAGCGGCTCCGGTGGCCCGCCGCGACCCGCTGATCGTTCACAGGAGAGACAGAGCAGCGGTGATCCGATGTAAACAAGGCAAAGGTGGATTTGTCGGGGAGGAAAAGAGAGAGATTGTGTTTTAGCTAAGCTGAATCACGATCTCTCTCCTCTTCCAGTCAGTCCCCCCCCCCCCCCCCCACACAGAGAGAAAAACCTCCCAGGGAACACATTTAACCCCTTGATCACCCCTGTAGTTAACCCCTTCCCTGCCAGTGTCATTTATACAGTGACAGTGCTTTTTTTTTTTTTTTTTTTAGCACTGATCACTGTATTGGTGTCACTGGTCCCCAAAAAGTGTCACAGATTTGTCCACCGTAATGTCACAGTCCCGGTAAAAATGGCAGATCGCGGCCATTACCAGTAAATACAATTTTAAAAAAAATTAAAATCCCTAAATCAATCCCATAGTTTGTAAACACTATAACTTTTCAATATACACTTATTGGGATTTTGTTTTAACAAAAAATATGTAGCAGGATATATATTGGCCTAAATTGATGAAGAAATTTGTTTTTTTACATGTTTTTTGGATATTATGTATTATAGCAAAAAGTAAAAAATATTGTTTTTTTTTTTTTTTTGCAAAATTGTCGCTCTTTTTTTGTTTATAGCGCAAAAAATAAAAACCGCAGAGGTGATCAAATACCACCAAAAGAAAGCTCTATTTGTGGGGAAAAAAAGGACGTCAACTTTTTTTGGGTACAATGTCGCACGACTGCGTAATTGTCAGTTTAAGCGGCGCAGTGCCGTATCACAAAAAAATGGCCTGCTCAGGAAGTGGCTATAACCTTCCGGGGGCTGAAGTTGGTTAATTTTTAAGCCTAAATTTTTTTTTTTTAAACACGTGTGCAAAAAAAACACAAAAAACGTCTCTGGCAGTGAAAGGGATAAGCGACCGATTCTATCATACCCAGGAGTTGTTTTTCGTCTTCATGCGATGGAAATGGCTCTGTGACTCATGCCGTCTAAACAGAGGAACGATCGCTCTGACATTTGGTGCATTTTTTGGGAGAACGTTTTCTCCTCCGTAGCGGCGGAGGATGGGCGAGGGCGCGGTAAGCGGTGCTCTGCCAGATAAAGTGGCACTTGATGTTTTGCAGAGTGAAACTGTTCCCAAAACGAGCATCACAAGAAGAGCCCGTGCGGGGGACACATCAGGTAATGGCTGCAAAATAACGAACGCAGCTAATTGGAATTTCAATCTCTTATGAAGATAAAAGCTGAAATTTTTTTTTTTTTTGTTCTGGTAGATGAAAGGGAGAAAATGATGACAGGAGTTTAAATACATCATCTGATTAAGCTCTTGGCTAGGACAGGCGGGTGACACATTCTTCCTGCCCTTCCATTGTTACTTGTTTCAAAGGGATTATTCAGCTTTAAGTATAACGTCTCACTTCATTTATTTTCAGTGGTGTGTTCCCTCAGAAGCCAAAGTACATGTGGTACCTTGTTCTACGTCCCTATGTGCTTTCGCTAGCTACGAAGTTGGGCAGGGTGCCTCCCCTCTCCAAGAGCCAATTATCAAACAGCTGTCTCCATGCTAGCTAAAAAGTTGGAAAGTTACAGCTGTTCTGAGAACCTTGGTGAACAAACAGCATCATGAAGGCCAAGGAACACACCAGACAGGTCAGGGATAACGTTGTGGAGAAGTTTTAAAGCAGGGTTAGGTTATAAAAAAAATCTCCCAAGCTTTGAACATCTCATGGAGCTCTGTTCAATCCATCATCGGAAAATGGAAAGAGTATGGCACAACTGCAAACCTACCAAGACATGGCCATCCACCTAAACTGACCGGCCGGGCAAGGAGAACATTCATCAGAGAAAAGCCAAAGGGTCCATGGTAACTCTGGAGGGGCTGCAGAGATCCACAGCTCAGGTGGGAGAATCTGTCCACAGGACAACTATTAGTCCTGCGCTCCACAAATCTGCCCTTTATGGAAGAGTGTCAGGGCTGGCTCAGCCCTTCCTTCTCTGAGCTGGCTGCTCAGCTGTCGGCTAATTGCCAGCTCTCATCTCTCTCCACAGTTAACCAGCTGTTTCTGGATCTGCTCATCAGTCCCGCCTACTTAAAGATCTCCAGCTCACTTCATTCCTGCCTTCTCCTTGGTCACATCACAAGAAACCATCTCATGCGTTCCTGTTTAAAGACTGGCTTTGCTGACATCCCTTCTGGCTCCTTATCCTGCTTGCTGTTCCTCTACTTGGATCCCTGACTTCTGGCCTGGCTGATTACCCGATCTGGTTACTGAACTCTGGCTTGGCTGATTACTCGATCTGGTTACTGAACTCTGGGATCCAAGTAGAGGAACAGCAAGCAGGATAAGGAGCCAGAAGGGATGTCAGCAAAGCCAGTCTTTAAACAGGAACGCAGGAGATGGTTTCTTGTGATATGACCAAGGTGAAGGCAGTAATGAAGTGAGCTGGAGATCTTTAAGTAGGCGGGACTGACAGGCAGATCCACAACAGCTGGTTAACTGTGGAGAGAGATGAGAGCTGGCAATTAGCCAACAGCTGAGCGGCCAGCTCAGAGAAGGAAGGGCTGAGCCAGCCCTGACAAAGAGTGACAAGAAAAAAGCTATTGTTGAAAGAATAAACATAAGATGTCCCATTTGCAGTTTGCGAGAAGCCATGCCAAAATTAAACTTTTTTGCCTAAATACTAATCACTATGTGTGGCGGAAAACTAACGCTGCACATCACCCTGAACACACCATCCCCACTGTGAAACATGGTGGTGGCAGCATCATGTTGTGGGGATGCTTTTCTTCAGCAGGGACAGGGAAGCTGATCAGAGTTGATGGGAAGATGGATGGAGCCAAATACAGGACAATCTTAGAAGAAAACCTTATTCAACTTCCTTATTTTAGTCCGGTGTACGTCATCACATACGAATCCATCGGACTTTGGTGTGATCGTGTGTAGGCAAGTCCGTTCATTAAAAAGTCAGTCGAAAGTCTGCTGGAAAGTCTGTCGGACCAGTCCGGTCGAAAAGTCCGACTGTGTGTACGACATTAGAGTCTGCAAAAGACTTGAGACTGGGGCGGAGGTTCTCCTTCCAGCAGGACAACAACCCTAAACATACAGCCAGAGCTACAATGGAATGGTTTAGATCAAAGCATATTCATGTGTTAGAATGGCCCAGTCACAGTCCAGACCTAAATCCAATTGAGAATCTGTGGCACGACTTGAAAATTGCTGTTCACAGACGCTCTCCATCCAATCTGACAGAGCTTGAGATATTTTGCATAGAAGAATTGGCAAAAAAATGTCCCTCTCTAGATGTGCTAAGCTGGTAGAGACATCCCCAAAAAGACTTGCAGCTGTAATTGCAGAGAAAGGGGATTCTACAAAGTATTGACTCCGGGGGGCGCCATACAAATGCCCCCCACACACTTTTCACATGTAAAACATTTTGAAAACCATTTGACATTTTCCTTCCACTTCACAATTATGTGCCACTTTGTGTTGGTCTATCGCAAAAAATCCCAATAAAATACATTTACGTTTTTGGATGCAACATGACAAAATGTGGAAAATTTCAAGGGGTATGAATACTTTTTCAAGGCGAGAGAGAGAGAGAGAGAGAAGATAGATAGAAAGATAGATAGATAGATAAGATAGACAGATAGATAGATAGATAGATAGATAGATAGATAGATAGATAGATAGATAGACAGACAGACAGACAGACAGACAGACAGACAGACAGACAGACAGACAGACAGGCAGGCAGGCAGACAGACAGACAGACAGACAGACAGACAGACAGACAGACAGACAGATAATTAATGGGATAGATAGATAGGATAGATCTGTAAATGATAATACTGATTTGTTAGGAATGTATTATTCATGCAGACATGTAGAGTTGTGGAACGTTCCCCTCTAATGTACACACTGCAGTAACCAGCCAATATCTGACGGTAGAGGTGACCGGCGGTGGCGGTCACGGCGGTGTGTGCGCAGTACATAGCTGAGCTCACAGACTTTCTCTCCCTCTCCGGATCGTTCTATGAATTATTAATGGCGGTTTGTGCTGACCACTCGATTGATTTCCCTCCGCTCGGAGGAGCTCGGAGGGTTATTTTCGCCCCATAAGCGGTAATGACGGCGTAATACAGCGCTATCGAACTTTCAGCAGGCCGGGGGCCGGCTTCACTCACCCCAATGGATTATTCCATCTCTCAGCACAAGCACTTATTGGCATTCAGAACATTTAATTACCGTCAGGATTTTTTTTCCCCCCTCTCTTTGTTTGATACAATAATGGGTTTACGTCGTTTCCTCGGAATAAATTGAAGTTGGCGCAGAGTGCAGCGTTTAAGGAGGGATTATTACCGCGCAGGCAAGGGGCAAAGCCGACAAACCAGGGCTGGGAATTGGAAAATCACATTCGGAGCAATTGGTAAATTGTAACTTCATCCCTCCACCTTGGAAAAAGAAATAAAAAGAAAACTCCTTTTCTGTGCTACAGTTTCACTTTCACTTACACGTCCCCTCCCCACCCCCACCCTGTGACTGCACAGTGAAAGGATAAGCGGCACACTGACAACATCATCTCTTTGTCACTTTGCTCTCTCCTCCTGACAGCATGCTTCTCCCACTACTCCAAACCTGATTGGCTTTTTTAGCTGCTTCTGCTTCCCCCAGTCTGAGCTCTGCTGTGCAGGAACTGTAAGAGGCTGAGACCCGTTTAAATTCAGGTACTTACACTGCTTGCATTTAAATAAAATTCTTTTAATGACATATTATTGATTAGAAAGTCATAATAATTTATGCCCATGCTTTGCATTGTCAATCCTTCCTTAAATCCCTGCGTCATTACAGGACACAGCAGTGATTTAGGGGTGGACAGGAGGGACCAGCATGCAGCAGAGGCATCCCACACTACAGGAAGTGAATGCTGAAGAGTGGCTGCAGTGCTGGAATGGAGGGGGGGAGGTATATTAGTCACAGCCAGCCTACCAGACAGGTGAACATACATAGGCGTGCACAGGGGGTGTGTCGGGTGTGCCTGGGCACACCCTAATCACCCCGTGTGGCGCAGATTCCCCAAAGCCCCATAACAGGGCACCTAATTTTTTTTTTAAATAATAAAAAAAATAAAAGAAAAACCTACTGACACCATTCACTGCCCTACTGAAACCAACCTTTGCCCTACTGACAAGTCTACTGCTCTACTAACACTGTCCATGTTTTAATACATTTGGGGTGCACACCCTAATGCAATAGGCTGCGCACACCTATGTGAGCATAATACAACCGGGTTCAGGGGATTGGTCTTTTACTTCATAGACTTGATAGCAAGGTCTGCTAATTGCAAGGCAATGGTCAAGGGATGACTTAAAGAGAAAAAAAAACATACAACTATTCATCCAGCGAAACTGCAAATTTGTTCTGTGCGAAGAAGGGAAAAATCAAATGTTCTTTTATTTTTTTCTACAGGTCATCCAGTCAAAAAAAAAATGATATTCATATTCATGAAAAAAAATAGAGTGGTTGAGGAAAATACCGCATTACGGCCACTAGATGGAGCTGAGGATCGTAAAAAAAAATAAAAAAATCCTCAGCCCCATCTAGTGGCCACAATGTGGTATTTTCCCAACTCACTCCATTTTTTTTACTAACGAATAATGTTCAACCAGTAGAAAAATAATACGAGAACATCCGAATTTGCCCCATTTGCACAGACCAAATTAGGGATGCAACGAAACCATTTTTTTAGTACGGGTACCGATACCTTTTTTTTTTAGTACTCGCCGATACCAATTACCGATACCTACCGCTACTGTTTTGTTTTCACTTCAGCTGTCAGCAATGGTACAAAGCATTGAAAAGTTATTTACAAATGAAATAAATTGATTTTTGTTTTAAATTTTGCACTTTTTCAATGTGAAATGTGTAAATATATGTTAATATATATGTGCAAAAATATTCACTAACAAAGCAAACAAAAAAACTTTTTAATTGTTTATCGTTTATAAAATAGACGTGAACATAAAAATAAAAAAAAAGCAGGAAAATAATAATTAAATGGAGGAGAATAGGCAGTTAATTAGGGCTGATTGGAGTAAATTAAGGGTTTATAAGGGGTTAAACAGAGGAACATTTGTTCATCCCCTTGATCTGCAGATGAAGAAACAGAAAGATACAAAAAGAAACAATGTTTCGGAGGCGCATGCGCGGCAGCGCCCAAGATGGCCGCTTAGCCCGGGAGCTCCGCGCCACCCTGATCTAACGCCGTCTATAGCGGCAGTGCAAGCCCTCGTTCCGGCCCGGCTCCTGTCCCAGCAGCTAGGGGACACCTCCAGCTACACCTGGATGTCCCTTTCTTCCTCCAGGCGGAATCTCATAGACGCCATGAACGGATCCCTGGAGCGGCCCGGCCATCCCAAAATGGCGGCCGTCTCCTCACACGGCCTGCCCAGCCTGTCAGAATCCATTGCAGACCAGGATGAAGGGGCCCCACCGTCCTCACAAGCATCGGATGCCACAGTGAGTACTCTCCCGGGGTTCCCCTCTCCAGCATCCACTGACTCTTTGTTACGGAGGACATTTGGAGGGGCAGCTCTTACCCCTCAGCTGGATTTACCTCACAGCCCGGACTCCTGGGACATACAGGCCAGAGATCTCCCTCCCTCCCCTACCGATTTCCCCTCCATGATGGCTGCTTTCTCCCAGATGTTATCTAGAGGCCTATCCCACACAGCTACACAGATCACTGCTTCCATACATGCAGATCTGCAGCAGATTGGTGCCAGGATTGAAGCGATCGAACATAAATCTGACCAGGCCATACTGAGACTTAACCAAAATACTTCCAGAATCCAGGATCTCCAGGATCAACTGGAATCCGCCACCTCCAAAATTGATGACCTCGAGAACAGGTCGAGACGTTACAATTTTCGCCTCAGGGGGCTCCCCGAATCTATTAAAGACACCCACACGGCAGTTCAGGACTTCATCAAAAGTTTAATCCCCAATATTCCAGCTCATCGCTTAGAGCTCGACAGAGCCCACAGGGCGCTACAACCACCTCGCTCAGACGGTCTGCCACGAGACATCATCGTGAAACCGCATTTCTATGCAGTCAAGGAAGAAGTGATGAAGCTCTCCAGGTCAGCAGAAAAACTGATGTTCCAAGGTCATCAGGTCCAAATCTTCGCTGATATATCTCCATATACCGTCCAAAAAAGAAGAGCCCTGAAACCGCTCCTACAAGTTCTGGCGGACAAAGAGATCACCTACAGATGGTCCTTCCCGCTGAGATTAAACTTCTCATACCGCAACAAACCATACAATTTTTCAACGTTCCAAGAAGGGGAACGTCTGCTTCTTCATCTAGGTCTGATCACTCAGGACGTCCCACAGTCTTCTGCCTCTCGAGGAGCATCGTCAGTCAAGAGAACATCCCCCACCAGCCCAGTCTCGCCGGTGTGGCAGAAACAGCTTTCCAAGCGATCGAAAGAGTCCTTCCCCCCATGAGTGGGCCCGCAGCATCAGCAGTCTCTGCTCTTGATCCTCCCCTGGGTCGACGCTGACGACAAACTTGATGTCAGCTTTTTGGTGACTTTCCTCTTCTGAGTTCTCCCCAGGACTTCCTTTCGGATCCCCATGGGTCCAGATTTTCCAGGGAATAGGTTGTTCCGTTCCGTTTTTTATAATGTTTTTTTTTTGTTTTGTTTTCCTATTTCTCTTTTCCTCCCACAATATCCGAAGCTTTTTGATCACTATCACCAGGTGATAGCAGGGCTTGCATTGCATTGTTTATGTACTGACACGATTTTAATCAGAGGCGGCGTTGACCGGAGTGGTCGTAGTGCGCCTCTCTCTGGCTCCGATAGCTGAACCCTTGTTCACTCACCTATCGGACCCAGACTCTCTCGACCCTTGGGTCGCAGAATTTTTGCTTTGTTCTGGGTGCCGGTCCAGCCAGGGGAGGGCCCCTCGCTGGTCCGTTGGATTATGGGTAAAAACTTTTGGTCACGATATCTAATGGTTCTCTTTTTCACTCCTCTCTACCTCTTTTCTCTGCTCTTCTCTCCTTTCTCCTTCCCTCCCCCTCTCCTCCCCCCTCCTCCTCAGCTACAGGTTCCCACTGGATCTCCCGTCTGCGGTACCACAGGTCGAGCCCGTCTTGCTGCTGGGGATGTCTCCTATCTGCCAGGGACATTTGGGACATCAGGTAAGAATCACAAACACTTAGCACCACACACCTTGCCTCCCCATGACTGACTCCACCACACTGATTGGGACACTTAAGATCCTCTCCCACAAAGTACAAGGCCTTAACTCCCCTGTGAAGAGACGCAAAATACTGCAACAGCTTCACACTCTGAAGGCTGATGTAGTTCTGCTTCAGGAAACTCATTTCCCTGCCTCCTATCAGCCCAAATTCCTTCACAAAAGCTTCATGAACTTCCACCTAGCTAATGCTGACAACAAAACGAGAGGCGTGGCAGTCTGCTTCTCCAACAGAACTCAATTCGTACATGCAAACACTATCAAAGATCCAGAGGGACGCTACATATTAGTCTCTGGTATGATTGATGGTGAGGCCTACACGTTCGTCTCATACTACACGCCCAACACACACCAAGACACCTTTTTTGACACCACACTGAAGGTACTCAAACCGCATTTCGTGGGCACAGTAATATTGGGGGGAGACTCCAATACCCCATTTGACTATTCCTCTGACAAATCAAACCCCCTGCGGCCCAAATCAAAACGGCCTCCCAAACGTAGCCTTCGGGTGGCGCAAATAGTCCGATCTTTTGGCCTGATCGATATCTGGAGGGAAATGAACCCCCAAACTAGAGACTACACGCACTACTCGGTCCCCCACCACACCTTCTCTAGGATTGACCACATATTTGTCCCACCACACGTAATCCCGAGAGTAACCTCCTCTAAAATTTACGACACTCCACTGTCCGACCACTCGATAATGTCTATGTCACTCAGGGGTGGGTCGGGGGTGAAGGGCTCCTTCCAATGGCGCCTTAATGAAACTCTTCTAAGCAACCCAACCCATTGCACGCTTCTAGACAAAGCTCTTTCTGACTACTTCAGTGAGAATGACACGGGATCAGTCTCCCCGGGATGTCTTTGGGCAGCACACAAGGCGGTGTTGAGGGGCAGGATCCTACAACTCTCCTCACAACTTAAAAAAGAAAGCAGGGCGGAGGTCTCGCGCCTCACTGCGGATTTCCGCTTGCTGAGTAAAGCCCACAAACAACACCCTACTCCGGATAACCTGGCCAAACTTGACTCTGCTAGAGTGAAACTCAATCTCTCGCTCACTACTTCCGCGGAGAAACACTTACGGTGGTCCGGCGCGCGTTTCTATTACCAATCGGATAGGATTGGCGCTAAGCTAGCTACTAAGCTTAGCCCGAGGATCCGTACCTTGGTATTTCCCAAGATTCGTGCCTCGTCGGGTAATCTAACGCAAAATCCCACCATCATTATGAAATCATTCCACGATTATTACTCACAGCTTTATGAGACAGTACCCCACACTCATTCCAAGGCCAGAGAGCGGTTTCTCCAAGACATTAACCTACCCCAACTACAGCAAACACACCGCGACTTGCTAGACGCCCCCTTCTCCTCCGACGAAATCTTGGAAACGATTAAATCCTTGAAAATAAACTCTGCCCCGGGTCCAGACGGTTTTTCGGTATGTTATTACAAGAAGTTTGGCCCTCGTCTGGCTCCTTACATGGCCCGCTTCTTCAACTCCCTCCGGGATGGAGCCCCTATCCCTAGCGACTTAAACTCGGCTTTTATCTCGGTCATACCTAAACAGGGTAGGGACCCAGGCGAGGTGGGCAACTACCGCCCTATTTCTTTAATCAATAACGATCTCAAAATAATGACTAAAATCCTGGCAAACAGGATGTCTAACTTTATCGTTCATTATATACATAGGGACCAAGTGGGCTTCATCCCGGGGAGACAGGGACCGGACCAGGTTCGCAGAGCTATCGACTTGATTTCCCTTCTGCAGTCCCGGTGGGACGGAGGCCCTGCACAAGAGGGCTTCTTGCTGTCGCTGGACCTGCAGAAGGCCTTCGATTCCATGTCGTGGCCCTACATTTTTGACATTCTGGAACGCTGGGGGTTTGGCGACGGTTTCCGCACGATTATTAACACGTTATATTCTTCACCCTCAGCACAGGTGCGACTAATGGGCCATTACTCGGAACCCTTCAATATTCGTAGGGGAACTAGACAGGGCTGTCCCCTTTCACCCTTGATTTTCGCTATTGCAATCGAGACACTGGCGATAGCCATCAGATCGAACAAGAATATCCAGGGAGTGAAGTGTGGTCCTGACGTTCACAAATGCGCCCTATTTGCTGACGACATGCTCTTGTTCCTCACTGCTCCTCTCACATCCACACCTAATGTCCTCAGACTTTTGAGAGACTTCGGTCTCATCTCTGGTCTTCAGGTGAATGTGACCAAATCGGTGGCCCTAAATGTTTCGGTACCAGCACCTCTCATAGACCAACTCCGACCACACTTTCCCTTCACATGGGCTAGCCACTCAATCCCCTATTTGGGTATCAAGCTGACGAAAAACATTGGAGACCTATATGCCGCTAACTACCCCCCCATGCTCCGCTCCCTGGAGCAGGACCTACGGAAATGGTCGGGGGAGGGCCTGTCATGGTTAGGTAGACTCAACGCAGTCAAAATGACTCTCCTGCCACGCCTACTATACCTGTTCCGATCACTTCCAATACCGATTAAAAAATCAGCCTTGACCAAATTTCAGTCCGGGGTGATTAGGTTTGTCTGGGGGGACAGGGGCCATCGCTTTGCTAAAGAAATATTATTCAGACTTCGGTCACAAGGGGGCCTGGGACTACCAAACTTGTGGCTATATTACCAGGCAGCACAGTTAGCACAGTTCTCAGCCATTTACACTAAATCCTGCAGACCAGATTGGATCTCCATTGAGAGACAAGCGGTACCACATTTCACTCTCGACTTCTTAACATGGAGACCTCCCAAACACAGACCGGCCATCTTAGCCCCCACTTTATCCCACTCCCTAGCCCTCTGCGACCAATTGCATACCCACGCCAACTTGATTTCCCCCTTAAGGCCTCTCACACACCTATTTCACAACCCTGACTTTCCCCCTGGGATGAACATTCATGCATTTCATTGGTGGCTGAACAAGGGCCTTTTCCGAATAGGACACTTCCTTACTCCCAATGGCCCTATTTCATTAGGCCATTGTTTGAGCTCTCTGGAAATGCCTACCTCGGAAAAGTTTCGACTCTCACAAATACGCCACTTTCTCCACTCACTCTGTACTGATAAGACGAACACTCCTAAGGCCACGATGTTTGAGCTATGGTGCTCTTCGTCTGCCCCCCAAAGGGGTGGGATATCCATTATCTATGCGTCCCTGGCAGATAGGACGGACACCCCGGCCTACGCTCGATCCTGGGAATCAGACCTGGACATCCAGTGGGACCCTGCGAAGTGGTTCCAAGCCTTCAGCAGATCATCGAAAGGTATCTTAAATATAGCCTTAATTGAAGCTAACATTAAACTCTTTACCAAATGGTACTACGTCCCGGCCAGGCTTGCCAGGATATTCCCGGACTCCTCCCCCCTCTGCTACAGAGGTTGCGGTCATATTGGCACGATGCATCACATCTGGTGGACTTGCCCCCGCATACGGAGCTTCTGGAACAAATTCCTCCATATCATAAGGAGAGTATCTGGGGCAGTGGTTCCACAGGACCCCACATACATTCTATTGAATTGCAAAATACCCAACACTTCTAAAAACACACAACAACTTATATTCTTTATGTGCTTGGGAGCCAAAGTTACTCTAGCGAAAGCCTGGAAAACTCCTTCGGTGTCCATATCGGCCACCAAACGGAAGATCTCTTGGATAATGTCACAGGAACAAATAGTCGCTAAACTGCGTGACACGGTCCCACGTTTTGAAGGGATTTGGGAACCTTGGGCTCGGTATGTAGGTATTTCGCTTTTCCCAGGTCACCTGCTAACGTAGGGGAGAGTCCGGTAAGATTACCACCTCTCTCCATTGACCCCACCCCCCCTCCCTCCCTCTCCTTGCCTTTGGCTCCCTTTCTCCTCTTCTTCTTTCTTCTATACTCTTTCTTTTCATGTTTCACCCTCATCTCTCTTATACCAGCTAATGGCTAATAACGGTCTTCCTAGGCCAAAACTTCCTCGTTTGCTCTTTTAGGTTGTCCTAAACTACTCACATAGTGTATCAGCCTAAATGGCAGCCAGTTACTCTTAGGATGCTATCCTGGACGATGTGTCTGTCAGCTCCGTCCGGGGGGGCTGCTGCGCCTGGGTTTCTTTCCAGTGCGAGCACTTTCCCGGAGGTTCTGACAGGAGGTGGGGAGACACCCCCTTTGGTGGGAACCCTGAAGCTCTCGCACTCCACAGTGTGCTCCCATGGGGATGGAGTGATGATCTCGGGGGCCTTCCTGGGGGGAGTCCCTAGTTTAAATTTCTTCTCAGGTTGCCCGTTCTTCTAACGGAAATTAACAATTCTTTTCTAAGACAGTAAACTAGCCAGGAACTTTGCTCTACCTTGATACATCTTCTGTGTAAGTGCTATGTTGTTCCTGCTATGTATCGCCCTCTTTTGACTGCCTTGGTCATCGAGGAGTATTAAGTGGTATATTTTGTTCATAATATACTTGTATTGCAAAATTTTCAATAAAAACATTGAAACAGAAGAAACAATGTTTCTTTTTATTTTAGTGTTTCAGCAGCTGAGCAATGTTGTTAATAAAAATTGCTGGCTGCTTTTTTTTTTTTTTTCACAGCTCCAATTACCGGACTTCTTTAACACTTCAGCTGTCAACAGGGGAGACCCGCTGACAGCTCAAAGAACCAAGCCTGAAAGTATTGGTTTTGGGTATCGGTGCATTTGCACGAGTACCGATACTTGTGCAAATACTCGGTATTGGCACCGATAATAGTTTCGGTGAAACCCTAGAACAAATGCACCAGCAGTTTCACAGAAAGAAGAACTATGCATTTTTTAAATAAATACTAGTGTTGTCAGCCTTCAACAAGAAATGCTTTTGATGTCGGGATCTCCAGGTAAGACACTTTGCACCAGATTCACGAAAAAAATATAAAAAAAATTATATATATATATATATATATATATATATATATATATATATATATATATATATATATATATATATATATATATATATATATACATATACAGATATATACATACATATATATATACATACAGTGTAGCAAGATGTTAGACATACTGAAAAATGGGTTTTCGTTTTACATAAATGTCTTCAGCAGAGATATGTGAGGGCGCCAACTTAACTGTGCTGCCTGGAAGGGGTGCCAGGATCACAAGACTGTCTAAACAGAATTACAAATCTTTTCTGAGATAAGCCTCTTCTCATATCTGCATCCTTAGCGGCTCGCCCGGAGTTCAGCTTTAATATTTTATCAGTGTACGGTGTGGTTGACAGGCGCCCTCTGGCTGTTGCAGATGGATGTTATAGAAGGATTACTATTTTCTGAAGTGAGAAAAGCGTGATGCGTTTTCAGTAACGGAGTTAATCTGACCGCAGCAAACTGAAATCAGATTGGGGGGGGTGGGGGTGGTCTGTGGCTTACAGCACTTTGTGAGATGTTCTTATCATTGGAAATGTGATTCTCAGAAAGGATGGTGATCGGACACATCAGTGCGGGGGAAGTGGATAAGCCGTTTTTCGCAAGGTCACTTTGTCAATACCGGCCGGCTCTAAACCCCCTCCAGACCTCAAAGTAAAACTTTGTAGCCAATCAACTTCTACAGGGTGTGGAAGTTATACTTTGTAACCACTCGACTTCTAGACTTTATACTTTGTTGACACAAGGATGACATCATTATAGGCATAATAACATAATGATGTCATCCTTATGTCAACAAAGTATAAAATCTAGAAGTTGAGTGGTTACAAAGTAAAAATTCTACGCCCTGTAGAAGTTGATTGGCTACAAGGTTTTACTTTCAGCCCGGTGGGGGTTTAGAGCTGGCCGGTATTGACAAAGTGACCTTGAGAAAACGGCCTGCTGGACCATTCATTCTCCTCTGTGCTGGCCTTGGTTGAGTACTTTGTTGTACTTTTGGTGCAACATATTTAATTTATCCTGGCAGTGAGAAGATATTTTTGAGATGCATTTAATCATTTAAAGTGGATTTCTTTGCAATAGTGTTTGCCATTAAGGGACTGCTTGCACCCACACACAAGTTCATGTATGTTTTCATTGTGTGTTTTTACGCATTCTCATTAATTTTAAATGAGTAATAATAATCTATTATTTAAGAGACGAGACTAATTGATTTTCACTGGTGCAAATGTACTAAAAAAAAGCACATAATACACACATGATAGATGCGTTTTTATGCTGTGAGAGAAGCACTGGGAAAGGATACTGTCAGTACAGACCAAGACCAGACCAATCTCCAAAATCAGACCGGACCAGACCAGATAAGATCAAGACCAAACCAGACAAAGACCAGACCACACCAGACCAAGACCAGATCAATCTCCAACATCAGACCAGACCAGATCAAGACCAAACCAGACAAAGACCAGACCACACCAGACCAAGACCAGATCAATCTCCAACATCAGACCAGACCAGATCAAGACCAAACCAGACCACACCAGACCAATTTCCAAGTTCAGACCAGATTAAGACCAAACCAGACCAAGACCAGATGAAGATCAGACCAAGACCAGATGAAGATCAGACCAGATCAAGACCAAACCAGATCATAAAAAGATCAAACCAGACCAGATCAGAAAAAGACCAAACCGAGACGAGATCAGATCAAATCAAGATGAAAGCTCAGACCAGACTAGACCAGATCAAGACCAAACCAGACCACACCAGACCAATCTCCAAGTTCAGACCAGATTAAGACCAAACCAGACCAAGACCAGATGAAGATCAGACCAAGACCAGATGAAGATCAGACCAAGACCAGATGAAGATCAGACCAGATCAAGACCAAACCAGATCATAAAAAGATCAAACCAGACCAGATCAGAAAAAGACCAAACCGAGACGAGATCAGATCAAATCAAGATGAAAGATCAGACCAGACTAGACCAGATCAAGAACAAACCAGACCAGACCGAGAACAGACCAAACCAGATCTGACCAAGACCAGATCAAGCCAAAACCATATCAAGACCAAACCAGACCAGTGCAGTCCAAAACCAGATCAGACCAGAACAAGACCAAAACAAGACCAGACCAGACCAAATCAATTTCAGACCAGACTAGACCAGGCCAAGACCAAGAAACTGGAGACATGAAAGTGATTGTAAAGATTCGTTCTTTTGTTTTTTTTTTTTAAATAACAAACATGTTATGCCGTGTACACACAACCGGTTTAGCCGTCGGAATAAACTCTGAAGGTTCCTCCGACGGAATTCCATTCAAGCGGTCTTGCCTACACACGGTCAATCCAAAGTCCGACCAAAGTCCGACTGTCCAGAACGCGGTGACGTACAACACGTACGACGGGACTAGAAAAAGGAAGTTCAGTAGCCAGTAGCCAATAGCTTCCGTCTCGTACTTGCTTCAGAGCATGCGTCGTTTTTGGTCTGTCGGAACAGCATACAGACGAGCGGTTTTCCCGATAGGAATTGGTTCCGTCGGAAATATTTAGAGCATGTTCTATTTCTAGGTCCGTCAGAATTTTCAAAAAAAAGTCCGATGGGGCACACACACGATCGGAATAGACGATGAAAAGCTTCCGTCTGACTTTTTCTGTCTGACATTCCGCTCGTGTGTACACCGCTTTATACTTACCTGCTCTGTTCAAGGGTTTTGCACAGAGCGGCCCGATCCTCTTCTTCTGGGGTTTAAGCCATTGTTGGGATTATTCTTTATAGAGAAGTCAGTTTCCCTTACAAGTGACTCACTATCCCTATCACATCTTGAGGAAGCCAGAGCATATTGCTCCAGAGGGGCCCTGTGTGGCGGTAGCATTGCAACTATAAACTATTGTTTTGTTGGTTTTGACTCAAGGATGGACAAGCTAGAATTTATTTTCTTATGTTATGGTTTATCGCTGTGGACAAGTTGTGTTTTCTGAAGCTAGAAGCACAATACCATAGAGCCTACATGTAGCTTAAAGCACAAGGGACAAAACTTAATCAGTAGGATGTGTCCCTTGTCCTCTTCTTTCATTTTAGCAACACTTATGCAGCGTACACAAGGTCGGACTTTTCGACCGGACTTGTCTGACGGACGCCGACAGACCAAATCCGGCAAACAATCCGACCATGTGTGGGCTTCACCGGACTTTTCCAGTAGCAAATCTGACAGACTTTAGATTTGGAACTTGCTTCAAATCTTTACGTCGTAACTCCGCCGGACCCAGAAATCTGCTCATCTGTATGCTGGTCCGCTGGACAAAAACCGACGCTAGGGCAGCTATTGGCCATCAACTTCCTCATTTTAGTCCGGTGTACGTCATCACGTACGAATCTGTCAGACTTTTGTGTGATCGTATGTAGTTAAGTCCGTTCGTTAGAAAGTCTGCCGCAAGTCTGTCAAAAGTCTGTCGGACGGGCTGTCTGACTTTTGTAGCCGAAAAGTCAGACCGTGTGTACGTGGCATAAGGCTGTTTTTAGGGGCTTACATGCTTAAACGGGGTTCTGTGGAACCCTAGGATTCTTCCAGAGGTTGTTAGAGGATCCTTGAGCTTTGTGGCTGATTGACCTCCTATCTGATGGTGTCTGCATAGTCCCAGGTCTAATGCCACTTGGCAGATCTAGTGTCATGACACCAGTGATTTTTTTTATCTGTTAGGTATTGGCATTCTGTCCACCAATGTAAAGGACATGCTTCCCACTGACCATCAAAGAATTAACTTTAGCAGGAATTCCCTGAGACCTCAAAATTATTTCAAGGGTTCCTTTGCATCGGATAATGCCTCCGACGATCTGCACATGCACTGTGCTGATGTCGCGCAAGCTGACCAACATATCAGCTGGAGTGACGTTTGTTACTGCACATGCACAGACTCATCAGGGGAATTTTTCGACAGGAGGCATTTCTCGATAGAACACCAGCAGTGGGATGGGGACTCCTTGTCCTGGTGCTGGAACTTCTTTGGCTGCCTCTCCGCCTCAGCCAATCATTGATGAATCACAAAGCTTCCTATGAATGGTTGATCAGCGGTCAGCCCATCTCAATTTTGCTCCGGGAACTTAACAGGATTCAATACAATTCATAGAGTGCTCCCAGTAAGTGCACCTCTTAGTGAAGCAGATAATTTGTTTGTACTAGCTTGGTTCAAATTAACTTTTAAAAGTCACAAGAAACCTGGAGTTGGACTTTAAAGCGGTGTTCCACCAAAAAAAAAAAAAGCCAGCAGCTACACATACTGCAGCTGCTGGCTTTTGACAATAGGACACTTACCTGTCCTGGAGTCCAGCAATGTCGGCACCGCAGCTGATGTTTCCATGGCGGTCCAAAACCGTGGCGGTTTGCTGTCGCCACCATTGCGGGTAAGGGTACCCGACAATGTAGCCTTACGGCTTCACACCAGGAACCCTACTGTGCATGCGTGAGGCCCCGCTTCTCTCTCCTACTGGCCCGGCAAAAGGGAAAGGAGGAGGGAGCCCCGCTGTGATGTCACGGGCCGCGGCCCGGACTCCCGGAAGTGGGAACAGGATACCTGTCAAAGACAGGTACCCTGTCCTCCCCCTCCCTCCCGAAAAGTGCCAATTGTGCCACCGGAGGGGGAGAGGAGACAAATGAGCGGAAGTTCCACTTTTGGGTGGAACTCCGCTTTAAGAAGCCATCCTTGAGATCCAGTCTGGTGTCTTTACCTAGGCTGAGATGATGTAATCAGTCTACTGCAAGCCGAAGGACTAATTTCCTCAGTCTCCTCCCCTTCAGTGATCAGATTGCAACATTGTATAAAAGGTCAAATGTAGACTTTCAAATGAGCACTAATGTCTATAGTTGGCACTGTGGCTTAGTTAGTTAAGGCGCCTGCCTTGTAAGAAGGAGGTCTTGAGTTCAACTCTCAGCAGTGCCTTGCTTTAGCCCAAATACAATCTCCAGTGTGTGAATATGGGAACAACCCTCTGATGTCCTTAAAGAGGAGGGCCAGTCAAAAAAAAAAAAAAAATTAAAAGTCAGCAGCTACAAATACTGCAGCTGCTGACTTTTAATTGGACACTTACCTGTCCCAGGGTCCAGCGATGCGGGGGATCGAAGCCCCGCTCGTCTCCCCCTCCGTTCAGCGGCGCCGGCATTGCAACTGTGGGCGCCGGGCTGTGGCTTCACAGCCTGGCACCCACTGCGCATGCGCGAGCAGCGCCGCGATTGGCCGCTCAGTCACCTGGGACCTGTAATGGGTCCCAGATGATTGACAGGAGGGAGGGAGCAGAGCTGAGCCCTTCCTGTGCCGAGGGGGAAGTGATGTCACCAGCCCAGGCTAAGGAAGAGGCAGACTACGAGGGACGCCCTAGCAACAGGCATTTAGAGGTAAGTAAAAAAAAAAAATATCCAAATGTTTTTTTTAGGCACAATCATGACTTTTTTTTTTAGGGTGGAACACCACTTTAATATATGCTGACATATCACAGTGTACAGTATCTTTATTCAGGTTCCACCTTTCATTATTAAAAAGCCATCCTTGAGTGCCAGTCTGGTGACTTTGCCTAGGCTAAGATGATGTTATCAGTCTGGTGACTTTGCCTAGGCTGAGATGATGTCATCAGTCTGGTGACGTTGCCTAGGCTGAGATGATGTCATCAGTCCGGTGACTTTGCCTAGGCTGAGATGATGTCATCAGTCTGGTGACATTGCCTAGGCTGAGATGATGTCATCAGTCTGGTGACTTTGCCTAGGCTGAGATGATGTCATCAGTCTGGTGACTTTGCCTAGGCTGAGATGATGTCATCAGTCTGGTGACTTTGCCTAGGCTGAGATGATGTCATCAGTCTGGTGACTTTGCCTAGGCTGAGATGATGTCATCAGTCTGGTGACTTTACCTAGGCTGAGATGATGTCATCAGTCTTGTGACTTTGCCTAGGCTCAGATGATGTCATCAGTCTGCTGCAGGCAGAAGTGTTTTCTCCCCTTCAGTAAGCAGACTGTAGAATTGTCTAATGGTTCTAATGTAGCTTTGATGAAAGATTGCGCCTCTGTACCGCAGCACACCCGGGTGTCGCTATGGCTTAGTTGGTAACAGCGCCTGTCTTGTAAAAAGAAGATCCTGAGTCGAACTCTGAGCTGTGCCTTTCTCTAGCGCACATTTGACGCCAGTAAATAGAAATGTGTTCTGCTGCCTCTTACCGCAACCCAACATTATCACTCACTCTGCACAGCGTACAGGAAAAATATAGATTGATAAATGAGCTATGAATCACCTTTCTCCCAATTCCTTTCTTGCACGCCAACTCACATAGACGCATGTGGGATGTGATAAATCACATCTAGAGGGAAGGCTCATTTTGGTTTAAAAAGTAGCTAAACCCCAAAATAAAACTGCAATTTATTGCTGCTTAGCAGTCCCTAGAGGTGGCTGCTTTAGCTTTCTTTTTTTTTTCATTAATAGTATACAGGATTTATAAAGCGTCAACTGCTTGCACAGCACTTTACAATATAAAGGGAATACAGTAAAGTTACAAAACAATTTAACATAAGGGGGTTAGGAGGGCTTTGTTCGTGGGAGCTTACAATCTAAATGGAAGGGTCAAGTGATACAAAAGGTAATAACTGTGGAGGGAAGATTTGATGGAGAAATGAATAGTTCACTTTTTAGGTGAAGGCAGGATGGGCTTTTCTGAATAAATCCGTTTTCAGGGATCACCTAAAAGAGTAAGGAGATAGCCTGAAAAGGTTGGGGTAGGGAGTTCCAGAGAATAGGAGAGGCTTTGGAGAAGTCCCAGAAGTCAGCAATGGAGGAAGTGATGAGGGAACTAGAGAGCGGGAGATCACAGGGATCAGGCAGGTCACTGTAAGCTGAGCTGCGCATGCACGTACAGGCCGCACATTGTGAAACTGTAGAATGTCATAAGGTGGGAGGCTGCAGCAGGAGCTGATCTGTGTCAGACATTTGTGAGCCAAGAACTGCACAGGCAGCAGGATTTACGATTGTGCTATTTATCTCAATTTCAGTCGAGGAGATTGACTGTGAACCTGGTTGATACCTGAAGAAAGACGGCGCTGTCCTTCTGGAGAGAAAAATAGAGGCATTGTCAGGGGGAGCGCTGTGATCTCTGTGGGAGGTAATGAATATCTGGAAGAGTTACACTGACACAAGACTTACACCCACCTTAAGGGGTCTTTTTTATAAAACATTCACATTCTTCCAGTGAATCTGCATGTACATTCGTGGCAAATGTTCTTTTATTTTAGGCAGTAGTAAAATACAGCAATATGGACACTAGATGGAGCCGAGGATCATAGGAAACACATACATCGGGGGTACTGAATTAAAATTCACGGAGTAACATTTTCTTTCTAGAGAGGTCTGACTCTCATTTATGTTCTATGACTCGGGTCCTTCACATCACAGCCCCCTTTATATCAGTGTCTTCAGACCCCTCTCTCACATCACAGACCCCCCCCTTCATATCAGAGCCCCCTCCTCTCCTCACATCACAGCCCCTACCCCTAACATCACAATCCTCCTTGCAATCACATCCCCTCACATCACAGCCCCCCATATCACTGCTCCCCCTTCTCACAATCACAGCCCCCCATATCACTGCTCCCCCTTTTCACATCACTGCCCCGCATATCACTGCTCCCCCTTCTCACATCACAGCCCCCCCCCATATTACTGCTCTCTCTTCTCACATCACAGCCCCCCCATATCACTGCTCCCCCCTCTCACATCACAGCCCCCCATATTACTGCTCTCTCTTCTCACATCACAGCCCCCCTATATCACTGCTCCCCCCTCTCACATCACAGCCCCCCCATCATACTGCTCTCACTTCTCACATCACAGCCCCCCATATCACTGCTCCCCCCTCTCACATCACAGCCCCCCATATCACTGCTCCCCCCTTTCACATCACAGCCCCCCATATCACTGCTCCCCCTTCTCACATCACAGCCCCCCATATCGCTTCCCCCCATATCACTGCTCCCCCCTCTCACATCAGAGCCCCCCATATCACTGCTCCCCCTTCTCACATCACAGACCCCCATATCACTGCTCCCCTTTCTTGCATCAAAGCCCTCCATATCACTGCTCCCCCTTCTCACATCACAGCCCCCCATATCACTGCTCCCCCTTCTCACATCACAGCCCCCCATATCACTGCTTCCCCTTCTCACATCACAGCCCCTCATATCACTGCTCCCCCTTCTCACATCAAAGCCTGCCAAAATCACACCCCCCTCACATCACAGCCCCCCATATCACTGCTCCCCCCTTCTCACATCACAGCCCCCCATATCACTGCTTCCCCTTCTCACATCACAGCCCCCCATATCACTGCTCCCCCTTCTCACATCAAAGCCTGCCAATATCATGCCCCCCTCACATCACAGCCCCCCATATCACTGCCCCCCCTCTCAAATCACAGTCCCCGATATCACTGCTCCCCCCTCTCACATCGCAGCCCCCCATATCACTGCCCCCCCTCTCAAATCACAGTCCCCGATATCACTGCTCCCCCTTCTCACATCACAGCCCCTCATATCACTGCTCTCCCTTCTCACATCACTGCTCCCCTTTTCACATCACAGCTCCCCATATCACTGCTCCCCCTTCTCACATCACAGCCCCCCCATATTACTGCTCCCCCTTTTCACATCACAGCCCCCCATATTACTGCTCCCCCTTCTCACATCACAGCCCCTATATCACTGCTCTCCCTTCTCACATCACAGCTCCCATATCACTGCTCCCCTCTCTCACATCAAAGCCTGCCAATATTACGCCCCCCTCACATCACAGCCACCCATATCACTGCCCCCACTCTCAAATCACAGTCCCCCATATCACTGCTCCCCTCTCTCACATTGCAGCCCCCCATATCAAAGTTACCCCCAAAGACAATCCTCCCTTACAAACACAGGCCTCCCCCCATTTAAATCATAGTTTCCACTGCAGTCACAGCTCTTCCCCCTTTACAGTCCTACCTTGGCACATTGGAGGGCACTTAGCAGCCTGAACTCTTCTCCTGCTGCCACCACTGCTGCTGTTAAAACTCACAGCGGAGGGCAGGAGACACAGCAGGTTGGTTTCCTTTTCTGTATTTGTATTCGCCTGCCTGCCACTGTTAAACTCACAGCAGGGAAGAGGGCAGGAGATATGGAAGGTCTGCACTGAGGGCGGGAGCTGACTAACATCTCTTAACAAGCAAAAGGTTGGGCAGCTCCCGCTCCCTGTGTAAAAATGCCATATCTATGGCCTTCTCCCCTGTTGAGAATGTAACAGCAACGGCGACAGGCAAATACATATACAGAAGAGGAATCCAACCTGCTGTGTCTCCCGCCCTCCACTGTGAGTTTTAACAGGAGAAGAGATCAAGTTGCTAAGTGGTGCAGCTGCGATTTGGACAGGACTATCACTCGGTCCGTATCCAGACCGTGGTCCACCATTCAGGTGATGCCCGACATACATTTTTGTAATGAGATACAATGTAACAATTCTAAAAAATGCTAGCGGTAATTAGCAAATAATTATAAACAATGGTTTTGTTTATTTTCTAATTCCTTCTAGAGAATTGTTACATTGTATCTCTTCTTACAAAGATGTATCTGTTTCCTATGCTCCTCAGCTCCACCTAGTGGTGATATGTGGTATTATACTACTGCCCATAGTTAAAGTACATTTGTTCCGAAGAGAATACAGCCTAAAGAACATTTGTTTTTGCCAATTTGCACATACAGCTTCACTGGACAAATGGCGAAAGCAAAAGTTTAAGTATAGACCACCTAAATCTTTATCCACACACTTGTTCCAAGCCAAAGATTCAGCAATGAGGCTAGGGGATCAGTAAGACAACCACAATACTAAAAAAAATGGAAAGGACAGCGGCTACAGGCTTCACTTTTCATTTTTACTTCATCAGTTCGATAAGTCGGACTTGCTTTGCACCAACTTTCAGAGTAAACATTATTCGCAAACAGTCAATACCTCCACCATTCATGAGACCGGGTCAAGGCGAGGGCTCTATATACAATTTCAGCAATGACGCCTCTGGATAAACATCCATTATCTGTTGAAATTGGTCTACGCCATCATATCCCTTGGTGAAAAGCCGCATTCAGCAAGCCTTTAACCAGCTGCAAAAAAAAACCAAAAAAACAAAAGCGCATTTTGTTTGTTTTGAACAACCTTGTATTGGATATGCTAAGCACTGCCCTCTCTTCTGTTATAGGGATTTGTTTGCGCTGCTTTTCCAATTAGCCTGCACGCGGCGTACTTCCATTTCTATAGTATTGAAAAAGTGAAATAAAGACACAATGTCCTAGGTCTCACACTACATGAGGAATGGGGATGGGGGGGGGGAGTGAAAGAAGTGACATCACCATTCTCAGAGGGGAATTAAGGTAAAGCGAGAAGAGACATACAAACAGTAGAAGGATGAGTGCAATTTCAGAAGCCAAACATCATTTAGATGTAATATTGCACAGAAATGTGATGGCCGCAATATTAACCTTTTTTATGTGATGATGGCGCCATCTTGTGGACATGTAGGATTATCACAGATTGCCCTTGACATACCATAGCCTTGACATTTTGTGAATATACACTATACCAGGGTTTCATGGAAGCCTTCAAAGGTTGCTAGGGGTTCCTTGAGCCATGGGTCATTTCTGCCTCTCAGATGAGTAACCTCTGACACCAATGATCTTTATAGCTCTCTGTAACCAGGGGATTCTTCCCACTGACGACCACACTAATGTACTGTGAGCTGTAAATCTAATAATTATTACTAGGGGTTCCCTGGAGCCGAAAAGCTATTTCAAGGGTTCCTCCATGTTAAAAGGGTTTAGAAAGGCTGCACTATACTATAGCCAGACTTTCTACAACAGTCTTTCTCAATAAGGGATTTCGTGGAACTCTAGGGTTCCTTCTGAGGTTGCTAAGGATTCCTTGAGCAGTGAGAACTGAAGTACTGATGCCCCACCTAAACTGGCCACCATCAGCCTTCTTCAACAAGGGATTCATGGAACCCTAGGGTTCTTTATGAGTTTGCTAAGGGTTTCTTGAGCGGCAAGCATTGGAGTACTGATCCCCCACCAAAACTGACTACCGTCAGCTTTTCTCAACAAGGGTTCCATGGAGCCCTAGGGTTCCTCCTGAGGTTGCTAAGGGTTCATTGAGCAGTGAGCATTAGAGTACTGATCCCCCACCTAAACTGACCACCATCAGCTTTTTTCAACAAGGGTTCCATTGAACCCTAGGGTTCCTCTTCACGTTGCTAAAGGTTCCTTGGCGGTGAGCACTGGAGTATTGATGCCCCATCTAAACTGGCCACCATCAGCCTTCTTTAACAAGGGTTCCACGGAACCCTAGGGTTCCTCCTGAGGTTGCTAAGGGTTCCTTGAGCACTGAAGTACTGATCCCCCACTAAAACTGGCTACCGTTACCTTTTTTCAACAACGGTTCCATGGAGCCCTAGGTTTCCTCCTGAGGTTGCTAAGGGTTCCTTGAGCATTGGAGTACTGATCCCCCACCTAAACTGACCACCATCAGCCTTTATCAACAAGGGTTCCATGGAACCCTAGCGGTCCTCCAAATATTGCTAAGGGTTCCTTGAGCAGGGAGCATTGGGGTACTGATCCCACACCTACACTGGCCACCATCAGCCTTTCTCAACAAGGTTTCCATGCAACCTCAGCGGTCCTCCTGATGTTGCTAATGGTTCTTTGAGCAGTGAGCATTGGGGTACTGATCCCACACCTAAACTGGCCACTATCAGCCTTCCTCAACAAGAGTCCCTCGGAACCCTCTGGTTCCTCCTAAGGTCGATGGGGGTTCCTCGAGCAGTGAGCAATTATAGTGTCAGGGCCGGGCTCAGCCCTTCCTTCTCTGAGCTGGCAGCTCAGCTGTTGGATAATTGTCAGCTCCTATCTCTCTCCACAGTTACTCAGCTGTTGATGATATCCTGCTCATCATTCCTGCCTACTAAAGCCGTCCAGCCCAGAGGATCTCTGCATTCGCCTTAGTCAACTTCACAGAGACGCTCTCCTGCATTCCTGTTTAAAGACTTACTTGGCTGACATCCCTTCTGGCTCCAGCTCCTGCTTGCTGTTCTACTACGCTCATCTCCGGCTCCCTGACGTTTTCACTTGTCTAACTATCCGTTCCGGTTCCTGAACTCTGGCTATGTTTTGACTATGTTTTGTTCTATTTACTTTTATTATTAAACAAGTGTGATTTAACTGTACTTCTGTCTGATTTCATGGTTTCTGACATATAGTACTAATCCCATACCTAAACTGGCCACCATTAGCCTTTCTCAACAAGGGTTCCATGGAACCTTGGGTTCACGCACCGTGGAGATCCGACCGGAAATGAGAGCGGGCACCTGTCAAAACAAGGTACCAACCCCCCCCCCCCAAAAAAAGAAGTGCCAAATATGGTAGAGGGCAGACAAGTGGAACTTTCCTCTTCGGTGAAGTCCTGCTTTAAAGACATGCAATATCCATACGAAGAAGGCCGCATACTGATGACGACAGTCCCTTAAAATTAGTTTATTCAGGACGCGTTTGCTGAAAGTCCCTGTAGCCATGCCCCTTATGATGAATTTCACCCTGATTGGGCCTCTCCACGCCCAGTCTGTGTTAAATACATCAGTGGGGGTGGCTACTGTAAACTTTTAGCAAACGTGTCCTGAATAAACATGACCTCTACAGAGACACTACTGCTTCCACAAAAAGAATAAGTGAACTCTGATAGCAGAATGCTGGCAGGGAAACGGCTTTCCTACTCAGGCTGTGGCTGCTTTCTAAAGAAAATGAGGCACCAGGAATAAGCTTAGCCGACTTAAACGTAATGTTTGAATCAAAGTTAAAACTGTAAGTTGGGCTTTATTGCATAATGAGCAAAGGTAAGGCTGGCTGCAGGAACTTTTCTTTACATGTGATCAATTTTTTTAGCTTAGTTTTCTTTAGAAAGCACCTACTGCCTGAGTAGAAAAGCCTGCATGCTGCAGAGAAGGATCCTTTACTCTATGTGAAAGCAGCGGCCACTCTGCAGAGTTCCAACATGCTACCTGCTGAGTCAGATCCATAGCTGATCAATCACCAAAGCTCATGCTCCCTGCTAATTGGGCAGAATTATGTGTAAATCAGCAAGGGGTGTTTTGGACCTCTGCTTCCACACAAAGCGTAAGTCTATTTATGCAGCTTGCTGGCAGAGGACAGGCTTTTCAACTCTGTGGCTGCTTTCGAAAGAAAATAAGGAATCAGGAATAAACCGAAATGCTAACATTGAAATCAAAGTTACAACTGAAACTTGGGCTTGTCTGCATGCTGCAGAGATGGACCCCTTATGGAAGCAGTGGTCTCTCTGCAGACTTTCAACACACTGCCTGCTGAGTCAGACCCAAAGCTCTATAATCAGCAAAGCTCGTGCTCCCTGCCAATTGAACAACTACAGTGCCTTGAAAAAGTATTCATACCCCTTGAAATTTTCCACATTTTGTCATGTTACAACCAAAAACATAAATGTATTTTATTGGGATTTTATGTGATAGACCAACACAAAGTGGCACATAATTGTGAAGTGGAAGGAAAATGATAAATGGTTTCCAACATTTTTTACAAATAAATAATCTGAAAAGTGTGGAGGGCATTTGTTTTCAGACCCCTTTTGCTCTGAAACCCAACTAAAATCTAGTGGAACCACCAATTGCCTTCAGAAGTCACCTAATTAGTAAATAGAGTCCTCCTGTGTGTAATTTAATCTCAGTATGAATACAGCTGTTCTGTGAATCCCTCAGAGGTTTGTTAGAGAACCTTAGTGAACAAACAGCATCATGAAGGCCGGGGAACACACCAGACAGGTCAAGTTGTGGAGAAGTTTAAAGCAGGGTTAGGTTATAAAAAAATCTCCCAAGCTTTGAACATCTCTCGGAGCTCTGTTCAATCCATCATCCGAAAATGGAAAGAGTATGGCACAACTGCAAACCTACCAAGACATGGCCGTCCACCCAAACTGACCGGCCGGGCAAGGAGAGCATTCATCAGAGAAGCAGCCAAGAGGTCCATGGTAACTCTGGAGGAGCTGCAGAGATCCACAGCTCAGGTGGGAGAATCTGTCCACAGGACAACTATTAGTCGTGTTCTCCACAAATCTGACCTTTATGGAAGAGTGACAAGAAGAAAGACATTGGTGAAAGAAAGTCATAAGAAGTCCTGTTTGTAGTTTGCGAGAAGCCATGTGGAGGACACAGCAAACATGTGGAAGAACGTGATCTGGTCAGATGAGACCAAAATTCAACTTTTTGGTCTAAAAGTAAAACGCTATGTGTGGCGGAAAACTAACACTGCACATCACCCTGAACACACCATCCCCACCGTGAAACATGGTGGTGGCAGCATCATGTGGTGGGGATACTTTTCTTCAGCAGGGACAGGGAAGCTGGTCAGAGTTGATAGGAAGAAGGATGAAGATAAATGCAGGGAAATCTTAGAAGAAAACCTGTTAGAGTCTGCAAAAGACTTGAGACTGGGGTGGAGGTTCACCTTCCAGCAGGACAACGACCCTAAACATACAGCCTGAGCTACAATGGAATGGTTTAGATCAAAGCATATTCATGTGTTAGAATGGCTCGGTGAAAGTCCAGACCTAAATCCAGTTGAGAATCTGTGACAAGACTTGAAAATTGCTGTTCACTCTCCATCCGATCTGACAGAGCTTGAGATATTTTGAAAAGAAGAATGGGCAAAATGTCCCTCTCTAGATGTGCAAAGCTGGTAGAGAAATCCCCAAAAAGACTTGCAGCTGTAATTGCAGCGAAAGGCGGTTCTACAAAGTATTGATGTGGATAGGCTTTTCCACTCAGGCTGTGGCTGCTTTCTAAAATAAAATGAGGCACCAGGAATAAAGTTTAAATCAAAGTTAAAACTCAAAGTTGGGCTTTATATGATATTAAGAAAGGGCTTGGACAGTAAGGCTGGCTGCAGGAACTTTTCTTTACATGCAATAACACTTTTTTCCTGTATTCATCATTACAATTTTGTGAGGCGGAGGGAACCTTGAACTAAGCCGGCTTGCATTCAGCTTGCAGAGTGTTCTTCTACTCTCATGACACTTGATCACTGATACTTATTAAAATGTGTAAAAGCCACAGTACCTCCAATTAACCGAAAAGCACTGAAATAAAAAGGAGCCTGGAATGGCCTCAGTCACATCGAGGAAAACAGTCTGAATGAAGCTCTTGAAATCCTCTGCAGTACATTTACCTTGGCACCGCACTTGTGATTTATATAACTAGTTCTAATTCTGGTGATTTAAGGCTACAAATTGCTGTGGTTGAAAAGAGAGAAATTATAATCATTTGGAAAAAGATTGCCTGGAAAAAAACAAATCTGATATAAACTGTACGCTGGGTTTATTAAAGGGAAAAGCCAATGGTATGAATGTCATAAAGAAGTGTATAGAGTTCACTTAAAGTGGACTGTCCCTGTTGAGTTCACTTTATTATGAAGGGTACCCACAATCCTTGTGCTGAGTTCCTGGGTCTGTACACCTGCTGTGCCCATTATGAAGGGTTCCCACCATCCCTGTGCTGAGTTCCCGGGTCTGTACACCTGCTGTGCCCATTATGAAGGGTTCCCACCATCCCTGTGCTGAGCCCCAGGTCTTTACACCCGATGTGCCCATTATGAGGGCCTCCCATCATCCCTGCACTGAGTTCCCGGGTCTGTACACCTGCTGTGCCCATTATGAGGGGTTCCAACCATCCCCGTGCTGAGTTTCTGGATCTTTAAACCTGCGGTGCCCATTATGAAGGCCTCCCATCATCCCTGCACTGAGTTCCTGGGTCTGTACATCTGCTGTGTCCATTATGAGGGAATCTCACTATGGTTGTTAAATAAATCAAATAAATAAATAAATAGTGTAGCGAAACCTGTAGAACATGGACAATATCTAAGCGTAAAAATAATCAAAATTCAACCAATAGTGCTATAATTGTCCATAAGAGTCCAAAACACCAAAGATCTTCAATGTTACATCTCTAGATTATAAGTGTATCATTCATCAGGAAGTGAAATCAACACCCAAATGTTTTCCTTTAATAAACAAAATGTGTGCTAAGCCTCCAACAGGTGAAAAACCTGCTCACCTCCAAAATAAGGAAAAGGTCCCTTTATCATGTACTGTATCGTCCAGAATACCAGCACACAGAAAAAGATCCTGCACTTCTCTTCCCCTTGCCGGCAGACTTATAACTCCTCCATACAGTTTATATATCCATAGCCAGGCAATATGGAAAACATAAGGCACAGAAACATAGTGCACACTGTTAAAAATGTTTACACAGAAATACACTTACTAAAAACAGACTTAAACAGCGCTCCAAGGAAAATATCATCCGCCGACTTGGCTCCCGGGCATTGAGAATGGCGTGACATCACGGGCTCGGCTCCTCCCTAGACGCGTTGCTTCCTCTGTTTGGGCCTCTTCAATAGGCCTACTAAAGAATCCCAATCAGAGAGCACAACGCACCTTATTATTTGCTCTATAAAAATAATAGCTCAAAATGCACCTTCCACTTTAGGGAGCAAATGAATGCCAGGTTCATGCAGGTCATTGCAGTCCTCTGTTGGAAACTTATAGACGATTAGAGCGCTATTGGTTGAATTTTGATTATTTTTACACTAAGATATAGTGCACATTCTACAGCAGGGGTGACGAATCAGTGGCCCAAGGGCAACATGTGGCCCGCGGAGTGCTCTGATGTGGCCTGCAACCTCCTGATCTGGGATGGCTGGTTGGCAAGCCCAAGTTGTAGGTTGCCGACTTGCCATCCCAGAGCATCAGAGCTGTGAGTGAGGTTGGCAGTACCAAGGATAGCCCGACTTCTCCCAGCACTGAGGATAACTAAGCAGGAACCATCACCACCTGGCTTGCACTCGTGGGTCAGCGTGCGTTCCACTGCCATGGTTGGGATACACCGGAAGTTCAGGACTCGGAAGTAACTTGACCGGATAGCATCTCGACGTACGTTTCACAACATCATCATGAAGCTTCCTGATAACGTTGTGAAATGAAACGCGTGTAGTGAAACGAAACGTATGTAGAGGCGCATTCCGCCTTCTGATGACGTGAAACGAAACATACGTAGTGAAAAGAATTGTACGAAACGTATGTCAGGAAGCACATTCCGCTTCCTGATGACGTGAGACGAAACGTACGTAGTGAAACAAATTGTACAAAACCTATGTCAGACACATTCCGCTTCCTGATGACGTGAAACAAAAGATACGTAGTGAAACTAATTGTAGGAAACATATGTCGGGGCGCATTACACTTCCTGATGACGTTGTGAAATGAAACATACATAGTGAAACGAATTGTATGAAATGTATGTCGGGGGCATTCCGCTTCCTGATAACGTTGCGAAACGAAACGTACGTAGTAAAACGAATTGTACGAAACGTATGTCGAGGCGCATTCCGCTTCCTGATGACATTGTGAAACGAAACGTATGTAGTGAAACGAATTGTACGAAACATATGTGGGGGCGCATTCCACTTCCTGATGATGTGAAACGAAATGTATGTAGTTTGATTTGATTTGATATGGGATTTGTACTGGGCCGAATGCGCTCCGTTAGGAAACGAATTGTATGAAATGTAGTGAAACTAATTGTATGAAGCTTATGTCGGGAAGTATTCCGCTTCCTTCTGACGTTGTGAAACGAAATGTACGAAACGTATGTGGGGGCGCTTTTTGCTTCCTGATGACGTGAAACGAAACGTAAGTAGTGAAAATAATTGTACGAAAAGTAAGTCGAGGCGCATTCCGCTTCCCGATGACGTGAAATGAAACGTACGTAGTGAAACAAATTGTACGAAATGTATGTTGGGGGGGGGCGTATTCTGCTTCCTGATGACGTTGTGAAACGTAGTGAAACGAATTGTACGAAACGTATGCGGAGGCGCATTCCACTTCCTGATGAAGTTGTGAAACGAAACGTATGTAGTGAAACGAATTATACGAAACATATGTCGAGGCGCATTCCGCTTCCTGATGACGTTGTGAAACGAAACGTACGTAGTGAGACAAATTGTACAAAACGTATTTCGAGGTACATTCCGATTCCTGATGATGTGAAACGAAACGTACGTAGTGAGACAAATTGTACAAAACGTATTTCGAGGTTCATTCCGCTTCCTGATGACGTTGTGAAACGAAACGTACATCGAGGCGCATTCCGGTCACGTTACTTCCAGGTCCCGAACTTCCGATTTTATCCTAAGCACGGCAGTGGAACGCAGGCCGACCCACGAGTACGAGCCGGGCGGTGATGGTTCCTGCTTAGTGATACATGCTGGCTCTCCTCAATGCCGGGAGAAGGCACATATCAATGTAGTGTAAGCAGGCATTCTGTTACTTGTTTTTATCATTAAGTGTTCTTGCATAGCAAGACCACTTACTGTTATCTCACATATATATTATTAAGTGTTCTTGCATAGCAAGACCACTTACTGTTATCTCACATATATATTATTCTTATTATTATAGCCAAATTTACCACCCTAACTCCTCCCACAGTTTTTACACTACATAGACAAGTAATATACCGAAACGTGCGGATTGTTCCCGAATGGTGTGCTATTACTTTGTGGAACGTTTCGCCGAATGGTTCACGAAATATCGTCGTTTTTGCGGCGAAATTGGTCCCATAGGAATGAATGGGGAAACTAGAGTGGGAGATGACAAAAGCTGGAAAATCAGAACATGATTTCTAAACTGCCGCCACTCCCTCATTTTCAAGCCCACCTACACAAATCTTATATCAAAACGTTCAGCTATCCCTGCTGCCACTAAACATGTCCACGGCTAAGCCATAGTCCTGATAGTTTTCACAATATGACCATTTGTTTGCAACTCACGCCGTCCATTGACATTCATTGAAACTACACTCTAGCCCCCTCCAAATTTGAAGGGCAATTTCTAAACTGTGACTGTGCCTTCATTTTTAATATTTCAGAGACATACTATACATCAAAATCTAGGTCTGGGTCTTGTGATTCTCACAATATAAAGATCTTCGCTGTAGGATGTATAGTTTTTAAAATACGGCCATTTGTTTAGAGGTCATTTCAGGAAATTTTAGCCATTAATCAGAGTGTACTGTTAGTGTTTGTTTTGTTGCCATGGTTACCAAAGCTTCTGTTATACACAGGGGGGGAGGTGGCTGGAGCATCTCAGCTGATTACAGAGCCCGGGGGAGGGGACAGACACACCATGCACTGATTTATAATAGAGGAATATGATGGGGCAGTTTTGATGGGGTAATTCTGATGGGGCAGTTTTGATGAAGCAGTATTTGGGAAGCATAAACAGGGCATGAGCGTTGCTAGGAAACAGTGGTTGTAAACACAAGATGCTGAGACACTCCAAATGCATGTGACTTCATCTGCTAGACTTGATAATGCTTGTAGACTCCTCCCACAGTTTTCACACTACAGAGACAAATAATATACCGAAACGAGCGGATTGTTCCCGATTGGTGTGTTATTACTTTGTGGAATGTTTTGCCGAATGGTCCACGAAATGACGTTTTTGCGGCGAAATTGGTCCCATAGGAATGAATGGCGAAATGTTCAAAACTAGAGTGGGAAGTGACAAAAGCTGACAACCCCATGATCAGCCAAAACATTATGACCACCCCAATATCAGCCAAAACATCATGACCGCCCCATGTAAAAAAAAAAAATATTTTTGAAAAAAAAAAATAATTTTTGAAAAAAAGTAAAAAAATATTTTTGAAAAAAAAAATATTTTTGAAAAAAAAAAATTATTTTTGAAAAAAAAAAATATTTTTGAAAAAAAAATTACTTTAAAAAAAAAAAATATTTTTGAAAAAAAAATTACTTTAAAAAAAATAATAATTTCGAAAAAAAATTATTTTTGAAATAAAAAAATTCATTTTTGAAAAAAAAAATTACCTTTGAAAAAAAAAATTACTTTTGAAAAAAAAAATCATTTTTGAAGAAAAAAAAATCATTTTTGATTAAAAAAAAATTCATTTTTGAAAAAAAAAATTACTTTTGAAAAAAATGTTCAGCTCTTTCAGCGAATGATGGAACTTTTTTACTACTATTTATACTTTTTAAAATATTAAGCTTTTTAACACTTTTCACAGTTACTCAAGCCACTCCACCCCACCCAGTTACTCCGCCCACTTCAGTTGTAGAGGCAAGAACACTTTCACAATTTCCCCAGAAATTGTACCTTTTCTAGTTCTTATTATTATAGCCAAATTTACCACCCTAACTCCTCCCACAGTTTTTACACTACATAGACAAGTAATATACCGAAACGTGCGGATTGTTCCCGAATGGTGTGCTATTACTTTGTGGAACGTTTCGCCGAATGGTTCACGAAATATCGTCGTTTTTGCGGCGAAATTGGTCCCATAGGAATGAATGGGGAAACTAGAGTGGGAGATGACAAAAGGTGGAAAATCAGAACATGATTTCTAAACTGCCGCCACTCCCTCATTTTCAAGCCCACCTACATAAATCTTATATCAAAACGTTCAGCTATCCCTGCTGCCACTAAACATGTCCACGGCTAAGCCATAGTCCTGATAGTTTTCACAATATGACCATTTGTTTGCAACTCACGCCGTCCATTGACATTCATTGAAACTACACTCTAGCCCCCTCCAAATTTGAAGGGCAATTTCTAAACTGCGACCGTGCCTTCATTTTTAATATTTCAGAGACATACTATACATCAAAATCTAGGTCTGGGTCTTGTGATTCTCACAATATAAAGATCTTCGCTGTAGGATGTATAGTTTTTAAAATACGGCCATTTGTTTAGAGGTCATTTCAGGAAATTTTAGCCATTAATCAGAGTGTACTGTTATGCCGCGTACACACGGTCGTACTTTTCGTCTACAAAAGTCGGACAGCCTGTCCGACAGACTTCCGGCAGACTTTCGGTGGACTTGCGGCGGACTTGCGGCCTACTTTCTAACGAACGGACTTGCCTACACACGACCACACAAAAGTCTAACGGATTCGTACGTGATGACGTACACCGGACTAAAATAAGGAAGTTCATAGCCAGTAGCCAATAGGTGCCCTAGCGTGGCTTTTTGTCCGTCGGACTAGCACACAGACGAGCGGATTTCGGGGTCCGTCGTAGTTACGAAGTAAAGTTTTAAAACATGTTTCAAATCTAAAGTACGTCGGATTTGAGGCTAAAAAAGTCAGTTGAAAGTCCGGAGAAGCCCACACACGATCGGATTACCAGCCAGCTTTAGTCCATCAGCGTCTGTTGGACTTTTGTAGACGAAAAGTAGGACCGTGTGTACGCGGCATAAGTGTTTGTTTTGTTGCCATGGTTACCAAAGCTTCTGTTATACACAGGGGGGAAGGTGGCTGGAGCATCTCAGCTCTGATTACAGAGCCCGGGGGAGGGGACAGACACACCATGTACTGATTTATAATAGAGGAATATGATGGGGCAGTTTTGATGGGGTAATTCTGATGGGGCAGTTTTGATGAAGCAGTATTTGGGAAGCATAAACAGGGCATGAGCGTTGCTAGGAAACAGTGGTTGTAAACACAAGATGCTGAGACACTCCAAATGCATGTGACTTCATCTGCTAGACTTGATAATGCTTGTAGACTCCTCCCACAGTTTTCACACTACAGAGACAAATAATATACCGAAACGAGCGGATTGTTCCCAATTGGTGTGTTATTACTTTGTGGAATGTTTTGCCGAATGGTCCATGAAATGACGTTTTTGCGGCGAAATTGGTCCCATAGGAATGAATGTTCAAAACTAGAGTGGGAAGTGACAAAAGCTGACAACCCCATGATCAGCCAAAACATTATGACCACCCCATGATCAGCCAAAACATTATGACCGCCCCATGTAAAAAAAAATATATTTTTGAAAAAAAAAAAAAATTTTTGAAAAAAGTAAAAAAATAATTTTTGAAAAAAAAAAAATCATTTTTGAAAAAAAAATATTTTTGAAAAAAAAATATTTTTGAAAAAAAAAATTATTTTTGAAAAAAAAAATTATTTTTGAAAAAAAAATTACTTTAAAAAAAATAATAATTTCGAAAAAAAAATTATTTTTGAAATAAAAAAATTCATTTTTGAAAAAAAAAATTACCTTTGAAAAAAAAAATTACTTTTGAAAAAAAAAATCATTTTTGAAGAAAAAAAAATCATTTTTGATTAAAAAAAATTCATTTTTGAAAAAAAAAATTACTTTTGAAAAAAATGTTCAGCTCTTTCAGCGAATGATGGAACTTTTTTACTACTATTTATACTTTTTAAAATATTAAGCTTTTTAACACTTTTCACAGTTACTCAAGCCACTCCACCCCACCCAGTTACTCCGCCCACTCCAGTTGTAGAGGCAAGAACACTTTCACAATTTTCCCAGAAATTGTACCTTTTCTAGTTATTATATATTATTATTATTTATATTTATATATAATTATTATAATAATATTATTATTTATTATTTAAACAATTTTACGCTCTGGACTGCTTTATTATTTAATACTACCGAGCACGTTGCACTTTATATTTGCTTATCAAATTAATAAATTGCATCATATGTTATTGTTGAATCAATTGTGTTCACATCACTTTATCACTAACGCCCCCTCATTTCTGTTCAATATTACTAAAGTTAGCATGTCTATACTTTAAGGGCCGCAGCTCTATTAGTCATTTTTATTTTCATTTATTTTCACTCTTTGTTGGCGTGAGGTTTTTTTTTAAGTATTTTCAATGATCCACCTGCAGGTTTGTTGATAATGATTGGGCAATTTTTATGAATTTTGCTAAGACAGGTTCCTGGTTGAAAAAGACTGCTCTAGACCATGAGTAGGCAACTTCAGCACTCCAGCTGTGGCACTTAAAGCGGAAGTAAACCCATCCATAAAACACGTGCCGGAAATGTAACACTCCCATTGGTTGTGCTCTCAACCAAACTGTCAAGCTATCCAATGGCTGGTGTCTAAACTGATCACATGTGCAGCATCATGGCAGTTGTAGATTAAACAGAGGCAAAGATGGCAGCTCCCTTGGCTGAAAATGATAGGGGGGGGGGGGGTTTACTTACACTTTAAGGGCTCTCACTCTTGCAATGCCTCATGGGTCTTGTAGTTCCACAACAGCTGGAGTGCCTGGGGTTGCCTATCCCTGCCCTGGACACACAAACACCAAGGGCCGACTCAGCCCACCAGGCCTCATTTTATAAAAGGGGTGTCAAACTCAATTTCATTGCAGGCTGCATCAGCATTATGGTTGCCCTCAAAGGGCCAGTTGTATCTGTAAGATTAGATGTTCAGAGCACCCCAACCCCCCCTTACATAAGATGTCAGGAGCCCCCCCCCCCATCAGAAGTTAAGAGTCCCTCACCCTCCCTTACATCACAGTGCAACTCCCCTTACCTTGTGCTGCTTCTGGGAAGAAGCTGGGAAGTGCAGTGTCTGGAGGAGGACCAGAGGAGGGCTGGAGTCTGCTAAATGCTGAACCCAAGGGAGGAAGAGATGAGGGCGTGCTGTGGCTGCAACAGAGAGGCGAAGGATTTATTGAAGGAGTTTTGTCCTCCTCTCTGCTACAGACTGCTGAGATGGGGGGGGGGGGGGCAGAGATAAGGGAGGATACACAGCTGCAGAAGGTGTGCGAGGACCACATGAAACGACCTGGCAGGCCGGATTCGGCCCTCGGGCCTTGTGTTTGACACATGTGCCTTATAGCTAACTTACTTTAAGGCCTGGTTCACAGCTACGCATTTTTAGTGTATTTTGCGTTTTGCAGAAACGCACTACAGTCCATTTAACATGGTTTCCAATGTTCACACCTATGCGTTTTTGGAAAGGGTCAGGGACTTTTTTTTTTTCTTGCAGCAGATTGCGTTTTGGGTGTAAAAGACTTCAATGGACCTGCACCAAAAACACAAGTGTTGCGTTTTTGATGCATTTTTGCATGCGTTTTATTCTTTCCGATAGAAAAGGCTCCTTAACAAACTGTGAATAGCTGGTTGTTAAGGAACAGGCAGCCGCAGCGTCCCTAAAAACCAATGTGTCATCAGCTGTCAGCGGGATTCCCCACTGACAGCTGAATGTAAACCAAAGAATGCCGGCAATAAAAACTGCGTGTGGGTCCCCCCAATCCATACCAGGCCCCTCAGGTCTAATACAAATTTTAAGGGGAACCCAATGACAATTTTTTTGAAAAAAAAAATGGTGTGGGGCCCCCCCCAAAATCCATACCAGACCCTTATCTGAGCATGCAGCCCGGCAGGCCGGGAAAGGGGTGGGGGTGAGCGAGCTCCCCTGCCCCCTCTTGAACCATACCAAGTCACATGCCCTCAATATTGGGGGGTGCTTTGGAGCTCTGCCCCCCCCCCCAAAGCACCTTGCCCTCAGGGAATCCCACTGACAGCTGATGAGTCATCGGTTGTTAGGGACGTGGCGGCCTCCCGCTCATTAACAACCAGCTATTTACAGTTTGTTAAAGTGTTACTAAACCCAGGACTCTGCATTCACTATCTGGTCTCCCACAGTACACAGAACATGGAAATGCATTTATTTTAGTAAATATAAACTGCTAAATACCTTTTCTCATCAGCCGTATATAGCAGTCTTGTTACTTCTGTCAGTGTCTGATTAAAGCTTCTCCACTGATTGTCCTATCAGGATGGAGGACCCCTGACCCTCTGTCTGGACAAAGTTGATTGGCCCTGTGCTGATCACATGCACTCTCCCAAGAAAAAAAAAAAAAAACTCCCCAGCAATACACACCAAACTGAGCATGTGCAGCCTGTTCCCTGGCTCTTTATTATCAGAAAATATATTGGGAACTGTGGAAGAAGGGGAGGATCAGAGGAGACAGGATCAAACAACCTTTTTGCACAGAGGAGGATTAACCCCACAGCGAGTATAACAAGCATGCTTTACTGCATATACAGACTGATTTTACTGTTGTGGGTTTAGCAACACTTTGAGGAGAAAAAAAAAAGAAAAGCAAAATGCATAAGAAACGCAGCGAGTGCAAAAATGCCCGATCAAAAAAGGCAAAACGCACTGGAAATCCTAATCGACCACAACAGCACAGATGTGAACCGAGCCTAAGGTAAAATGTCCCTTTAAAAATGTAACAGTTGCAATATTTCATATCTTTACAAACGGATACATTGTTTTTTTTCCTTCCTCTCTCTGTGACTTCTCCTGTAAAAGCCATAATTGCATCTTATCACCAGTCGCTGCCCATCTTCCGCCTATTTTACTGACACGAACGTCTTCCAAGCCAAAGTTTCTGCACTTTAAAAGCTGCTCAAAGGGGAAAAAAAACGATACATCAAAGGCAGAGCGGTGAGGGTTTCTATACAATCATTTTCCTGCACAGATCGTTACGTCCCGAGCCAAAGCTGCTGCTGGCAACGCATTGCGGAAGCGCAGACAGTTTTCACATCGCCAGAAAATGCTAATCCGAGGACATTTTATCCGTTCTCGTGCATTAAACAGGAAATAAAAATGTACGGCAAATGGATCTTCAGAAAGATAACATCAGCAGTACGAGGTCCCAGGAACTGAATAAAGTCACATTTCTTTCTACAGCAGAAGCGGCGTGCCGTGCACAGGTCTGTTAGGAGCTAGAACCTTACTGTGCTGTAATGGCCTTAGCTCCGCCCACTGCGATCGATGCCGCTTACTGAAATATCTGGCCTGCCCACAAAATTCAAGTCTCTTTTGATTATTCTTGACCGATGCCTTTAAAGCCCGTCTAGGCTCTTTCACACTAGAGGTTGAAGGGCGGTTAAACATCCCCCCCCCCCCGTTGAACTGTTTTTTTACTGCCCTCCAACCACTCCCCCTTAAAGTGGAGTTCTACCCAAAAGTGGAACTTCCACTCATCAGATTCCCCCCCCCCTCCGGTGACACAGTTGGCACCTTTCAGGGGGGAGGGGGGTACAGATACCTGTATATTACAGGTATCTGTACCCACTTCCGGCATAGATAGCCGCAGAATCTGCGGTTATTTACGCCACTTCCTGCTCCCTCCCCGCTGCCTGCTGGGAAACACACGGGTCCCAGAGGCAGCAGGGAGCATCCTTATTGCGCGGCGCGACTCGCGCATGCGCAGTAGGGAACCGGGAAGTGAAGCCGCACGGCTTAACTTCCTGATTCCCTTACCGAAGATGGAGGCGGCAGCACCCGAGGACGGAGAGACGCTTCGGCCTCGGGTGCGGACATCGCGGGCGCCCTGGACAGGTAAGTGTCCATGTTTTAAAAGTCAGCAGCTGCAGTATTTGTAGCTGCTGACTTTTAAAAAAAAAATTTTCGGCGGCGCCCCGCTTTAACTATTTGCCTACTGGCCACTTTTAACCCCTCCCTGCCCGGGCCAATTTTCAGCTTTCAGCGCTGTCGCACTTTGAATGACAATTGCGCGGTCATGCAGCGCTGTACCCATATTACATTATGTGTCATTTTTATCAATCAGACAGAGCTTTCTTTTGGTGGTATTTATTCACCATCAAGTTTTTTGTTTTTCTCGTTTCTCGTTTCTGTTATGAAATTTTGTAAATAAGTAATTTTTCTCCTTCACTGATTTGCGATAATGAGGCTGCACTGATGGGCACTAATAGGCTGCACTGACGGGCACTGATAGCATGGCACTGATGAGGTGGCACTGATATGCAGCACTGATGGACACTGACAGGTGGCACTCATGGGCACTGATTGGCTTCAATTATGGCAACTGTAAAAAAGTAATTTTTCTCCTTTGCTGATTTGCGATGATGAGGCTGCACTGATGGGCACTAATAGGCCGCATTGACGGACACTGATGACACAGCACTGAAGGGCACTAAAGAGGTGGCACTGATGTGCAGCACTGATGATCGGCACTGACAGGTGGCACTCATGGGGACTGATTGGCGGCACTGATGGGCACTGACAGTTGGCACTAATGGGCACCAATAGGCAGCACTGATTGGCGGCACTGATGGTCACAAAAAGGCAGCACTGACTGCATTACTGATGGGCACTGATTGGAACAGACTGGCATCGCTGCTGGGTACTGATTGGCATCACTGCTGGGCATTGTTGGCGCTGCAGTGATGATCAGTGCCTGGATTATCTTTGCAGATCTCCCCTGTGAGGAAATGCCGCTGATCGGCTCTCCTCTCCTCACATGCTGTCAGCGTGAGGAGAGGAATGCTGATAACCGGCATTTCCTTCTTTACATGTGATCAGCTGTGATTGGACACAGCTGATCACATGGGTAAAGAGCCTCGTCATTTACCGAGATCAGTGATGTGCCATGTTGTGCTACCACGGTGAGAGTGGGACGATGTCATACGACGTCGACCCAGAACGAGAGAGCAGCCGCCCGCCTGGCATTTGACAATACAGCGGGCAGGAGGTGGTTAAGGCCCTGTTCACACCTGAGCCTAGTGAAATCACGAAACTCTGCCTGCAATTCCATAAATCGCAACAAGACGTGCAATGCGCTTGCGGTGTCATTATTTATTAGTCAGGCCCCAAAACGTGGTGCGATTTTGCCACGCAAAAAAAAAAAAAAAAAAAAAAAAAATCGCACAAAAACACGCAAAACACGCAAATGCTAAAATGCGCCTGGCTCATTTGGTACACGAGATTCTTTTTTTTTTGGAGCAGAGGGAGGCTCATTTAAAATGAACGGTGCCACTCCAAAAAAACGCAGCAAAAGAAATGCGACGCGGCAGCATCGTTTGGCGTCGCTCAGGGGGTGCAACACATGCTGCGGCAGGAGTTCTAAACCCTGTCAAGTGAACGGGGCCGCTCTGCAAGCGCCCCGACAACCGCGCGGCGTTGTGGTGCGCTAGCGCGGAGATTAAGGGGTTAACGCAGGTGGGGTGAGGGGGCAATACAACACACAACTCCCTGCCTGTCAAACCCTCTCTGAAGAGCACTCCGAACATGTAATGCTCTTCAGAGATGAACCCTCTCCCTCTTGTAGATTGTAAGCTCTAAGGATCAGAGCCCTCTGATTCCTACTGTATTAAAGTGTATTGTATTTGTACTGTCTACCCTCAAGTTGTAAAGCGCTACGTAAACTGTTGGCGCTATATAAATCCTGTATAATAATAATGATATAATAATGAACACTAGTGTGAATGAGCCCTAAGGCTGCTCTTTATCCTGGGGGGGGGGTCCCCGGAGTAGGAGCACCCCAAGTCAATGGTACCTTTGATTTGTGGGTGCCATTATTTTAAATATTTTTTGTTTTCTTCTTCCAGGAATAGATGAGAACATTTGTTCCAGGATCGTCTTTTTTTTTTTATTTCGGGGGAAAGCCGCGCAGCGTTTAATCAAGCGGCCTGGAAAAAAAATGTTCTTGTGATTCGGCGTTCGCGGAGGACAATTATTTATGTTCTACTTCTCCTCAGTAAACAGATGCTTTGAAATCGCGCTGATTGTAAACAGTAAACTGGCCCTGACAAGCCATGCGTTTCCCCAAATCTACAAACCTTTCATCACATTCGTCTGAGAGTTCGGGGGAGGAGATCAACGTGACGAGCCGCACAGCGATGTCTAGGGGTATCAGCGGCAGAGGACCAAGACAACGTTATGTGTGTTTACTGTGAAACAAATACACACACACACATATACTGTATATGTATAATGATAAGAAAAATAATCATTATATGTTTTTCTAAAGATCAAACGACAATATTAAGCGCTTATATGCTAATGTTAGGTTCTTTATATGATTTGCTTGCTAGAATGACTTTGTGCAGAAAGATGTTGTTATTGGAATTAATTATTGTTCTCTCATCTCCTTGGAAATAGCTTGCTGTGCAATTTAGCCTAAGTTTGCAATTTTTTTTTTTTTTATGTCACACGGTATTTGCGCAGCTGTTTTTCAAATGCAATTGTTTGCTGGGAAAAAAAATCCACTTAAATGAATTTGAATGCAAAAGAAAAAAAAAAAAACAATACATAACCCACTTTTTGGGTAAAATATAAAAGATGCTGTTATGCCGAGTAAAGAGATACTGCACGATTCTGGCTAAAATGAGAATCACGATTTTCTTGCTTAGAATAAAGATCACGATTCTCGCGGCGTAACATCATCTTTCACATTATACAAAAAAAATTTGGGCTAACTTTACGGTTTCGTTTTTAACTCATTAAGGCCCCTTTCACACTTATACGACTTCAAAGTCTCGCGATTTTACCGCGATTTGGGAGCAGTACTACTTTGTACGACTTTGCCACAACTTTGGCATGAACAAATGAAAACATACATGGTGTGAGGCTTGTGCTTACAAAGTTGTACTGAAATCGGGTCTATATTATTCAGGTACGATTTGCATGCTACTTGAGGGTTTAACATTGAGGTCTATGGGCATCAACTCGCATGGAAGTTGGACCAAAGTAGTGCAGAGACTACTTTGAAGTCGGCACAACTTAAAGTCGTGCCAATATGAAGGGTAGTCATTGAAAATCATGGATTTTGCAGTACAAAATCGTGGGACAAGTCGTATAAGTGTGAAAGGGGCCCAAAGTGTATTTTTTCCCCAATGAAATTGCGCTTGAAAGATCGCTGCGCAAATACAGTACGACGTAAAATATTGCAACAACCGCCATTTTATTCTCTAGGGTCTCTGCTAAAAATATGTGTGTGTGTATATATATATATATAATGTTTGGGGATTCTATGTAATTTCTAGCAAAAAATATGGATTTTAACTTGTAAGCAACAAAAGTCACAAAAAGGTTTAGTCTTTAAAGGGGTTGTAAACGTTGTGCATCCTATGCATTAAGGTGAAAAAAACACCTGGCAGTGACCGGGGTTCTCGGCTCTTCATTGGATAGATTGATAGCAGCGCAGCCATTGGCTCCCACTGCTGTTAATCAAATCTAATGACGCGGGCGCCGGGGGGGGGGGGAGAGGCTATGGACGCCAAATGCTGGACTCGGGAGCGCGCTCGCAAGGTAACCCCTCTCCCCGGGAGAGCGCTTCTCCTAGGGGGTCATCTGATGTGGGGAGGAGCCGCGAGAGCCGCCGAGGGACCCCAGAAGAGGAGGATCGGGGCCACTCTGTGCAAAACGAGCTGCACAGTGGAAGTAAGTATGCTATGTTTGTTATTTTAAAAAATTAAAAAAACAAACCCTTACGATCACTTTAGGACCCCTTTCACACTGAGGCGCTCAAACTGCCCATAAAACAGCAGGCGTTTTTGTGGTGCGCTTTTTTTAAGGTCACGTGAGAACATGACCTTAAAAAAAAAAAAAGAAAAAAGAGCCATTTTATGGCACTTTGGAAGCGCTTCCCGTTCATTTCAATGGACAGGGGCGTTTTTTTGAGGCGTTTTTTGTAAGATCTCTCTTCCGCCCCTGATAAATGTGATCTCGCTGTGAAAAAATAATATAGCGTATACAATTGAGACACAAGTCATATTGTAATTGAGTGTTATTAATAATTTCCTTTCCTTTTTCAATCTGCAGCCGCTGTAATTTTCTGAAAATGCAATACAATATGGCTACCTGGAGGTGTTTTCCGTACACAGAATGTCTACTGACCACCCCCCAGAAACTGCTTGTGTGATTGGTCACTAATTTTCCCAGAAGTCTGCACTAAGATGCTTGTCAGATATCAGGCATCCCCTGGAACAAAAATTTAATTTTTGGTAAGATACTCCCATTAGAAAATCACGTCTAAAGGGATGCAGGCCCAGCAGCTTTCCTCGTTAGTGGCCTGCAGCTGCTGCAGCTATTTGATAGTTATAAAACCACTCCCATTAGACTCACTTTCCCACATGGACACAGACAAACACACAGGGATTTCTTCAGAATAACAAAAAGGTGGGAATCTGCAACAAAGTTTGTAGAAATCTTTGTAATCTACATTGATCACCCAGAGGGGAAGGTTTTTTTCTTCATAAAAGTGGAAATTACGTTTTAAAGTGGTTCTATAGGCAGAAGGCTTTTTTACCTTAATGCATTATATGGATTAAAGTCTGTACAACCACTTTTCCCTACAGGTGTGCCTATAATAAGGCTTATCTGTAGGCACTGGAACTATCTCCTAAACCTGTACAGTTTAGGAGATATTCGCCATATATGAAAATTTACAATATTTTGTTGCGATAGGGGAAGACAGCTGTGGATTGGGGTGAGCAATACACAAAAGGGATATTAAGTAATAGTAAAATTGATAAAAAAAATTTTGGATAAGAAATTAAGAATAGCTTGTATGAGACATCAAATATATATCAGTAATATAAAAATTATAATACAGTCCAATAATAAAAAATGATAAAGAGTCCAGGGATAGTGCTGGGTTAATAAACAGCAGTCCAGGCATAAAACTGGGATAAATGGGGAGGGGAGAGTTGGGGGGGGGGGGGGACAGAGTATAGGTCTATGACCTCAGGGGGAGAGGTACTGACACAAACACAGATACGGGAGGCAGCATGCTTGAAGGGCAGAATTCACCTTAGCAGGAAGATAAAAAAGAAGAAAAGCAGCGCCAACCTAAGTGCAGTATTGAAGCATAAACATTTTATTACAAGTTGAAATGCACTCACCCAGAGTAAGGTAGATACAGGCACATCAGGTAAAAAATCCATCCGGGTAGGTTGTGTGGTGGGCAGCAGGGCTCCACAGGGGGCGATCCTATGTGCTGGAGTGTATAACAATTGTCTCTTGTCCCGTCTGGCGGCGCCGGTGGTGACCAGTGTCACAGGCTGGGATGAGACAGGGGGCGTGGACGCGTTCGGAGCATGCGTACTCCTTCAATAGGCTGATGAAGGAGCATGCATGCTCTGAACGTGTGCACGCCCCCAGCGTCACTGTAACCTGGGAAATACAATGAACAAGACGATCCACGCTGTGCCTGTCTCAACCCAGCCTGTGACACTGGTCACCACCGGCGCCGCCAGACGGGACAAGAGACATTAGTGATACACTCCAGCACATAGAGCTTTCTTTTGATGGTATTTGATCACCTCTGCGGTTTTTATTTTTTGCGCTTTAAACGGAAAAAGCCAGCAAATTTTGAAAAAAAATGATATTTTCTACTTTTTGTTATAAAAAAATCCAATAAACTCAATTTTAGTCATACATTTAGGCCAAAATGTATTCGGCCACATGTCTTTGGAAAAAAAATGTCAATAAGCGTAAATTTATTGGTTTGCGCAAAAGTTATAGCGTCTACAAGCTAGGGTACATTTTCTGGAATTTACACAGCTTTTAGTTTATGACTGCCTATGTCATTTCTTGAGGTGCTAAAATGGCAGGGCAGTACAAACCCCCCCCCAAATCACCCGATTTTGGAAAGTAGACACCCCAAGGAAATTGCTGAGAGGCATGTTGAACCCATTGAATATTAATTTTTTTGTCCCAAGTGACTGAATGACAAAAAAAAAAAAATTACAAAAAGTTGTCACTAAATGATATATTGCTTACACAGGCCATGGGCATATGTGGAATTGCACCCCAAAATACATTTAGCTGCTTCTCCTGAGTATGGGGATACCACATGTGTGGGACTTTTTGGGAGCCTAGCCGCGTACGGGGCCCCGAAAACCAATCACCGCCTTCAGGATTTCTAAGGGTGTAAATTTTTGATTTCACTCTTCACTGCCTATCACAGTTTCGGAGGCCAGGTGGCACAAACCCCCCCCCCCCCCCCCCCCCCAAATGACCCCATTTTGGAAAGTAGACACCCCAAGCTATTTGCTGAGAGATATAGTGAGTGTTTTGCAGAGCTCACTTTTTGTCACAAAGTTTTGAAAATTGAAAAAAGAAAAAAAAAATGTTTTTTCTTGTCTTTCTTCATGTGGTATCCCCATACTCAGGAGAAGCAGCTGAATGTATTTTGGGGTGTAATTCCACATAGGCCCATGGCCTGTGTGAGCAATATATCATTTAGTGACAACTTTTTGTAAATATATATATTTTTTTGTCATTATTCAATCACAAAAAAAATAAATATTCAATGGGTTCAACATGCCTCTCAGCAATTTCCTTGGGGTGTCTACTTTCCAAAATGGGGTCATTTGGGGGGGGGGTTGTACTGCCCTGCCATTTTAGCACCTCAAGAAATGACATAGGCAGTCATAAACTAAAAGCTGTGTAAATTCCAGAAAATGTACCCTAGTTTGTAGACGCTATAACTTTTGCGCAAACCAATAAATATACGCTTATTGACATTTTTTTTTACCAAAGACATGTGGCCGAATACATTTTGGCCTAAATGTATGACTAAAATTGAGTTTATTTGATTTTTTTTATAACAAAAAGTAGAAAATATCATTTTTTTTCAAAATTTTCGGTCTTTTTCCGTTTATAGCGCAAAAAATAAAAACCGCAGAGGTGATCAAATACCATCAAAAGAAAGCTCTATTTGTGGGAAGAAAAGGACGCAAATTTTGTTTGGGTACAGCATTGCATGACCGCACAATTAGCAGTTAAAGCGACGCAGTGCCAAATTGGAAAAAGACCTCTGGTCCTTAGGCAGCATAATGGTCCGGGGCTCAAGTGGTTAAAAGCCTTTAAAAGCCTTTACAGGTTACCACTTTAGATTTACAGAGGAGGTCTACTGCTAAAATTACTGCCGTCGATCTGACGTTCACGGTGACACCTCACATGCATGGTGCAATTGCTGTTTACATTTGACGACAGACCGCCGCTTGCGTTCGCCTTAGCGCGTGAGCAGGGGGCGACAGGGGTGCTTTTTTTTTTTTCTTTATTATTTTTTTGCTCTTTTATCTTATTTTTAAACTGTTCCTTTCATTTTTTTTGTTTAATCATTTTTATTGTTATCTCAGGGAATGTAACTATCCCCTATGATAGCAATAGGTAGTGACAGGTACTCTTTTTTGAAAAAATTGGGGTCTATTAGACCCTAGATCTCTCCTCTGCCCTCAAAGCATCTGACCACATCAAGATCGGTGTGATAAAATGCTTTCCCAATTTCCCAATGGCGCTGTTTACATCCAGCGAAATCTAAGTCATGAAATGCTTGTAGCTTCCGGTTTCATAGGCCATAGAGATGTTTGGAGCCACTCTGGTCTCTGATCAGCTCTATGGTCAGCTGGCTGAATCACCGGCTGAATTCTCAGGTTCCCTGTTGAGACAGGAGAGCCAGAGAAAAACACGGAAGACGGTGGGGGGGGGGGGGCATTTCCTCCCACTGCTTGTAAAAGCAGTCTAGAGGCTAATTAGCCCCTAGGATTGCTTTTACATGAAAGCCGACCACTGGCTAAAAAGAATGATACCAAGATGATACCTAAACCTGCAGGCATCATTCTGGTATAACCACTCAAAGTCATGAATGGCATACCTGAAGACAAAAAAATGGTTAACAATAAAACACAGTAAACGGTAAAGTATAAAAAATTGCATACCTGAAAAGCAAACATGATAAAACATAACAATAAAACATTGCAGAATAGAATACAGTAAAAAAGAGCAGAACAACAGAGAGAGAATAGAGAGAGAGAGAACAAAAAAAACGACAGCTATTTGTTTTTATTTTATATATATTTTTTTTTTACACTTTTTTTTGTAACTAACTTTTATAACTGTAACCGGTTCCAGGTTCGGGTCTCTCAAAATGCGATGGCATCTTGGGAGACCCTGTGAAAGTGTGCCTAGTCTGTGGAATGCTGTACCCTACGCTAATACTCAACTAGTGAATGGTAGCGTTCAAAACATTCACCAATGCAAAGACCAGGATTGTCAGGACAGGAGGGACAATAATAGCGGGTGTCACGCCTATATCCGCGCTTGCTGCAGACACGACATCTTTTTTGAGGGGGTTCGTTGGGTAGGGGTACTCGGGAGGACATAAAGAAAATGCCTCTCATGCAGCTGACTGCATTTGGTTGGGGATGTGAATGGGGGAAGTAGAAGTGGTGGGTTCCCAATTAGGATTGGCGAATGCAGCAGGAAGGGCATTATGGGCACGACGGGCCTGTGTTTGTCTTCTTCTTGGTGGCAGCGGGACACTACTTGTGCTTGCCACCTCACCAGCTTGAACTGCACTTATGGGACTCGCCACGTCACCAAGTGTTACTGCAGTGCTGGTTTGACTACGACCGGGGTGTACTAGGCCGCTGGTGCTTGCCAGTTCACCAAAACGCTACCAAAGAAACTGTTAGCGATCGCAGGGATCAGGCCTGACTCTGCGAACGCTGCAGTTATGCATTTAGTGTTTTGTAAGTGACAGTGATCGATCGATACTGCACTTGGGTGGGCTGGGCTGGGCGGAGGGGAAAAACGCAGGTGCTAGCAGGTATCTGGGCTGATCCCACTAACACTGCGTTTTTGGGAACCCTAAACTGCTGGGGACACTAGTATAGATCTGATCGGATCAGATATTGATCCGTTCAGATACTATACCACTAAGGGAGGCGTATGCTGCGTGCGTGGGTGTTATCGGTACTGGCGCTAATCTGACGCTGCCTGGGGCGACGCATATCACCGCCGGGCGATCAGGGGGCTAAACCTTTATTCGGTAATAAACGGCGGGTGCCCTGACACTATAAAAAATAAACAAACTAACCAGCGTCACCCGTAACAGTTATACGGTGATCACTGGTGAAAAGGTTAACTAGGGGGGCAATCAAGGGGTTTAAACCTTTATTCAGTAGTATATGGGGGTCCCTGTCGCTATAAAACGCTGACGGCGAACCTAAATATTTACCTCCCCAACTAGCGTCACCAGTGACACTAATACAGCGATCAGAAAAATGATCGATTAGCGACACTGGCGACGGGGGGTGATCAAAGGGTTAAAACTTTATTAGGGGGGGTTAGGGGGGTACCCTAGACCTAAAGGGGGCTAATACTAACTGCCCTACCCCACTAACTGTCACAAACTGACACCATGCAGTAATCAGAAAAAAAAACTGCTTGGTGTCAGTGTGACAGGGGGGGAGGGGTGATCGGGGGGTATAAAATGTGCCTGGCATGTTCTACTGTGTGTGTTGTGCACTCACATTGATGTCTTCTCTCCTCGGCGCCGGAACGGAAACTGCCGAGCCGAGGAAAGATGACATCACATCCCCTGCCTCTGTGTACTACACAGAGGCAGGGGAAGATTCTCATTGGCTGGGAGCGATCGCGAGGGGAGGGCCACGAATGGATGGCCTCCCCCTCATCTCTGATCGCTGTCAGACCAAAGCCGACCGCCTCGGGCACCGGGGGAGTCCAATCGGACCCCCCGCCCGCGGGAAGGCAATCACGTACCAGGTACGTGATTTTGCCTGCCCGTGCCATTCTGCCGCAGTATATCTGCGTGAGGCGGTCGTCAAGTGGTTAAAGGGGCATTAAATACCAGGACTGCATTGCATACAGAGTGCAGAGCAGACACTTGTAAACACAGAAACCGGACTTCTGTGTTTACAAGTGATTGTGGTGAGCAGGCACCAAAGGGTCTGAGCCAGAGGTGGTGGAACTGAGTTCCACCAAGTTCCCCCTGAAAAAAAAAGCCCTGTCCCTAGTACAGTCACACTATTATTATTAGACTTTTACAAAAGCTCTGACATAGTCCACGGTGCTGCACAGAGAACACTGTATCAGTCACATCAGTCCATGCACCTGGGGAGCTAACACTCTAATACACCCATCTCGGTCACACACTATTGTATTATATTTATATACAGTAGCTCTAACATAGCCTAGTGTTTTACAGAGAAACCTGTACCAGTCACATTGGTTTCCGCACCAGAGAAGCTTACACTCTAATTTACCCATCTTAGTCACACACCGTTTTTATTATTATATATTTGTATAGCTCTGAGATTTTCTGCAGTACTGTACAGAGAACACTAAGCCACTCACATTTCCGGTTTCTGCACCGGAGGAGCTTACACTCTGTCCCCTACAGACAATTATTTTATTTTTTTATAGCGCCAACCTAGTCCGCAGCACTGTACAAAGAACCCTGTACCATTCACATCAGTCTCTGCACCTGGGAAGCTTACACTCTAATACACCCACCTCAGTCACAAACTTTTACATTTGTATAGCTCTGACATATTCCATAGAGCTGTACCCAATATGGAAACATCAGCCTTTAATGACTAAATACAGCTCACAGTAATGTTTTTCTTTTTTTTTTTATTAAATATATATAATTTATATAAAAATACAAACAAATTTATCCAGCGCCATTAAAAAAAAAATAGAGCTGATAAAAAAAAAAAAAGTACACAAAGAAACAATAGAACATTTAAAACTTATAACGACCAATAGTCTGCGCTTGCAATCTGATGTCTTCGGGAAAGAACTGAAAATGTGAGTTTTGCAAGAAAGAGATACATTCCCTTCACCTCACGAAGGGGGCCAGTTAGTGGTTCTCTAATATTCGCTCTGCAAGCTTTCAGTGGCCATGGATATATGTGAGATGTGCGCAGCCAGGCTGAGACGGATTGGTTGTTAGGGGCGGGTTCCGCCAAAGATACTCAGAGAAGTTATCAGTGGTGTCACCTCACTCAAAACGTCCACCAAACAGACCCCATCTACTGGAAACACTTGAACTGCTTCAACCTTTAAAAATCATTAGTAACAACAACTTTAAAACCCAACTCCAACCAAAATATATGCAATATATTACCAAAAGTATTGGGACGCCTGCCTTTGCACGCACATGAACTTTAATGGCATCCCAGTCTTGGTCCGTAGGGTTCAATATTGAGTTGGCCCACCCTTTGCAGGCAATAACAGCTTCAACTCTTCTGGGAAGGCCGTCCACAAGGTTTAGGAGTGTGTCTATGGGAATGTTTGACCATTCTTCCAGAAGCGCATTTGTGAGGTCAGGCACTGATGTTGGACGTGAAAGCTTGGCGTGCAGTCTCCACTCTAATTCAGCGTGTTTAGAGTGGAGGAACTTGACTGGCCTGCATAAAGTCCTGACCTCAATCCAATAGAACACCTTTGGGATAAGTTAGAGCGGAGACTGCAAGCCAGGCCTTCTCGTCCAACATCAGTGCCTGACCTCACAAATGTGCTTCTGGCAGAATGGTCAAACATACCCATAAACAACCTTGTGGACAGCCTTCCCAGAAGAGCTGAAGCTGTTATAGCTGCAAAGGGTGGGCCAACTCAATATTGAACCCTACGGACTAAGACTGGGATGCTATTAAAGTTAATGTGCGTGTAAAGGCAGGCGTCCCAATACTTTTGTTAATATGTATTTTATTTTAATTAGCATGAGGAACCGTTATACCATCTGTTGGTCCTATTTTGAAGATTGCTGCTCACTTCTTGTGCTGGTAACCTAACCGAAACTGAGATCTACCCAAAGAGGAGACAGACGGCAATAAAAATCCAACAGAAGTTCTCATTTTCCCCCACCATGGTTAACAAAATGTTTTATTTCTGTATATTGTCCCATTGGAGAAGATTTACTCACTTTGTCTTGGTGGCCTTGCAGGAAGCAAGGGAAAATCTCCCTAATGGTTACTGTGACATCTTTAAAACCTTGATATCAGTTATGGTCCAAGGAAGGAAGGGAGTGGGCAAACTTTGACACTGCCCTAAAGAGAAGAAGCTTTGACCTTGACCTCAAAAGTGATAGGTTAATAGGGAAGAGGGAGCAGGCAACCTTTGACAATACCTTCAAGAGACAGCGTTTTGACCTTGACATCACAGTGATGGGCCAAAAGGGAGGAGGGAGCAGGCCAACTTTGACAATGTCCTAAAGAGACAGAGCTTTGATCCTAACATCACCGTGGTGGGCCAAAAGCGAGGAGGGAGTAGGCAAACTTAGACACTGTCCTAAAGAGATGGAGCTTTGACCTTGACCTCAAAGTGATAGGTCAATAGAGAGGAGGGAGGGAGCAGGCAAACTTTGACACGGCCCTAAAGAGATGGAGCTTTGACCTTGACATCACAGTGATGGGCCAATAGGGAGGAGGGAGCGGGCAAACTTTGACACGGCCCTAAAGAGATGGAGCTTTGACCTTGACATCACAGTGATGGGCCAATAGGGAGGAGGGAGCGGGCAAACTTTGACACGGCCCTAAAGAGATGGAGCTTTGACCTTGACATCACAGTGATGGGCCAATAGGGAGGAGGGTGGGAGTGGGCAAACTTTGACATGGCCCTAAAGAGATGGAGCTTTGACCTTGACCTCAAAAGTGATAGGTCAATAGGGAAGAGGGAACAGGCAAATTTTGACAATGCCCTAAAGAGATATAGCTTTGGCCTTGACCTCACAGTGATGGGTAAATAGGCAGAAGGTAGGGAGTGGGCAAACTCTGAAAATGCTGTAAAAAGATGGAGCTTTGACCTCAACTTCACAGTGATAGGTCAATAGGGAGGAAGAGGGTGGGAGTGGGCAAATTTTGACAATGCCCTAAACAGACAGAGCTTTGATCTTGGCCTCACAGTGATGGGTCAATAAGGAGGAGGTAGAGAGTAGGCAAACTTTGAGACAGCCCTAAAGAGACAGAACTTTGACCTTGACCTCACAGTGATGGGTTAATAGGGAGGAGATAGGGAATGGGCAACCTTCAACAATGCCCAGAAGTAACTATGAGCAATCAGAATGGCCCAGGATTCAGCAGTTGGGACTTTAGGGTGTTCTGAGACTAAAACACAAAGTGGGCTTAGCTATTGAGATCTGGTCTGGTTTAATTAATATAGTATATGACTATTCAAAATGATCTAAAACCCTTAAAATAACTGCTGATAGCATCTCTCTTATGTACAGAATACAATTGTTATGACTACATTTGCACTTTAAAGTGAACCTGTATTTGGCTGTCCCAATCCACCACTATGGGCAAACATTCATTTATAGGGAAAGATGTGACACTTGTCCTCCCTCTCCAGGCTAAGTACTTGAGCAGCCAATCACCAGCCCTAAACATTGGTCAGATGCAGCCAAGATATAAATTTATAATACAAGCTTGTATTATATTTGACAAGAGACAGGTTGATATCTTTTTGTTATGTTATTCCTTTCTACCACTGTTGTTCAAAAGGGCATCAAAAAAGTTCTGGCTAAACTGAAATGTAAAGGTTCCTTGAGTGAATAATACTGGTAGGTATTCTGAAATACTGAAAAACCTTAAGAAAAAATATCATTCTCTGGGGGATAAACTATGTAAATGTATGACAATAGTTAGAGGACACTTGCAGTATCCTTTATGACCTAGATTTTTTGCCTTTTTTCTTGGGCTTTTTCTTCATCCTTAGCAACGGTGTGATAGGAGTCAGTTGGTCATTCTCTCCTTTACCTTTGAAATAATATGACGAATTTAGGATGGTCTGAACAAACTTTGAATTATCAAAAGGCTGTGGTGGGCTCAAAATGATTTGTCCCTTGAAAGCCTTTCCCGAGGCTTTGAGGTCTGGAGAAGATTCTATTATAATGACCTCTTTGTCTTTGACAAGACCTCTGCGTGAGCCTATAGCCCTGGTTCGAGACTGCAGGCGAAGATCAAGAGGCTTCTTGGAGCAAGCCTCCAACACCTTGACCTTCTTCAGGTAGGTCATCAACGAAAGGTAAGTGAAAAGGTTGTCAGTCTGAGTTGACTTATCCTTCGAGTTTCCACCACTGTCTTGCATCTCACATGAATCACCTTCACTCTTCGGCAAGGAATGAGACAGCGGCTGTATTTCACAGGAAGAGTTTTGACTTCTGTGTTTCAAGCCTCTACCATCTTGCCCTTTCTGACCAAGAGGTGGTGACTCTTCACTACAACTCGAAAGTCCATTCGGCAAAAACTTCATCTGAGTTATAAACAGATCTTGACTGTGATCAGAAACGGTGTTTGTATCTTCAACTTTGCCGAAAACTCCAGTTTTGTCCTCCAAGAAAGCCTTGGGTAGATTTTGTGGAGAAGACAATGAACATCTCAATGATTCTGCTTGTCGGTGACGCCTTAATTTGTTTCGGGAGGACAACCCTTCTGGAGTGGGTTCTTGATCCGATGGAGAACAATTATTTGGAAGCAGTGATTCAAAATGAACTTCCCGGGATTTCTTCTTTTCCTTCCTCACCTTGACAGAAGACAAGTCTGGTATTTTGCCAGCTTGGCCGTTTTCCTGTAGCAGAAAACTCTCCAAGCTTTCCAGTGCAGATCGTTTACCCTTCTTCTTCTTCTTTGATGAGCTACTTGTAATGGAGGAATCACCCAAAAGGTTGCCATTCTCCACATCTTTGCATAGCAACGGAGATCCTAAGGATTCAAAACTAACTTCATGCTTTTTTTTCTTTTCCTTCTTCACTTTGATGGAAGATGGTTCAGGAATTTTGTTAGATTGGCTGACTTCCTGTGGAAGAACGTTCTCCAAAAATTCCGACTGAGACCTTTTCTTCTTTGATGAGCTGCTTTTAAAGGAGGTGTCACTTACAAGGCTGCCATCATCTATTTCAAGTTTGGGAGATCCTAATAACTCATCAGAAGACAATTTTGATTTCTTGTGTTTCTTTGATTCTTTTTTCTTTCGGTTACTTGGCTTGTCTTTGGTGTTCAAAAGAGAATTTTCCAGATGATGTAGATATTCAAGGTCCTCCTCCTTCAACTCCTCATTATCCAGCTTCTAGACAAAGGAGCATGAAGCAATATATTACAATGGATGGCTATTTTCTAACATATATTGAGTTCTGTTAGACCCCTTTCACACTGAGGCGCTTTAGACGCTACGGCGCTAAAAATAGCGCCTGTAAAGAGCCGCTCCTGTTTCTCCAATATGAAAGCCCCGAGGGCTTTCACACTGGAGCGGTGCGCTGGCAGGACACTAAAAAAAGTCCTGCAAGCAGCATCTTTGGAGCGGTGAAGGAGCGGTGTATACACCGCTCCTTCACCGCTCCTGCCCATTGAACTGAATGGGCACTGCTGCAGAACTGCCGGCAAAGTGTCGCTGCAGCGGCGCTTTGCGGGACGTTTTAACCCTTTTTCGGCCGCCAGCGGGGGTTAAAACCGCCCGCTAGCGGACGAAAACCCCCGCAAATACGACAGTAAAGCGCCGCTAAAAATAGCGCCGCTTTACCGCATACGCCCCGGTGTGAAAGGGGCCTTAAAGCGGAGCTCCGGGCTCCTTCAGAAAAAAATTTAAAGTCAGCAACTACAAATACTGTAGCTGCTGACTTTTTATCTTAAGAGACTTACCTATCCAGGAATGCAGCGGTGTCCTCACCCGAGCCGATTTTTCGATCCTGGCTAAGGGAATCCGACAGTGAATCCTCGCGGCTTCACAGCTGGTTCCCTACTGTGCATGCGCAAAGCACGCTGCGCTTTGTAAATGGCCCGGCAGCAGGGGAAGGAGGAGGGGGGCCAAACTTCCTGCTGACTTCGCTGTGGTGAAGTCAGCCAGGAGTCGGAGCAGGTACCTGTCAAAACCAGATACAGGCTCCCCCCAAAAAGGTGGTAGTGAAGGGGAGGAGGGGGCAAACAAGCAGAGCTTAACCTTTTTGGTGGAGCTCCGCTGTAAGGAAGGGAAGGCTTAAAATACAGAATCGTGCTTTGCCAAACAAACAAAATTACAAGGTTCAATGGTAAACTACTTCTTTCTCTGTCTGTGGAAGACATCAAAGATCTTTAGAGCAGGTGGGATTATAAATACTTGGTCTGCTTATTCACATGGCTCAGCGGCTCCTACCCTGTTTCCCCGAAAATAGGACCTAGCGTGATTGTCAGTGATGGCTGCAATATAAGCCCTACCCCCCCAAATAAGCCCTACTCTGTTTCTCCGAAAATAAGCCCTACCCTGAAAATAAGACCTACAAGGACTTTAACTAGGACTTATTTGGGGGGTAGGGCTTATATTGCAGCCATCACTGACAATCATGCTAGGTCTTATTTTCGGGGAAACAGGGTATTCCCAGAACAGATCTCTAAGAACAAGACCATTGTAAGCAGAAGCAAAACAAATGATGCCTGGGTGGAACACAGAAGCTCTGGGAGGGTGTCCTTCTAGGCATTTCAAGGTCAGATTTGACCGCATTGCACCTAGAGCCTTACTTCCCTAATGATTATTAAATTATTTTTTTATTTTTCCAAGGAGAGGGTTACAGGAAGGGTTAGTGTTATGATTACAGGGAGGTTTAGTATGAGAGTTAAAGGATATACAGCAGGTAAAATAAGTATTGAACACGTCACCATTTTTCTAGGTAAATATATTTCTAAAGGTGCTACTGACATGAAATTTTCTCCACATGTCGGTAATAACCCACGCAAGCCATACATACAAAGACCAGAATTGAAGTTCTGTGAAATAAAATGGAAGGACACAAGGAAAAAGTATTGAACACACCAACTGAAATGTATTTAATACTTGGTACAAAATCCTTTGTTGGTGATGACGGCTTTGAGACACCTTCTGTATGGAGGAACTAGTCGCATGCGTTGCTCAGGTGTGATTTTGGCCCATTCTTCCACAAAAACAGTCTTCAACTCTTGAAGGTTCTGAGGACCTCTTCTATGAACTCTGATCTTTAGTTCTTTCCATAGATTTTCTATTGGATACAAGTCAGGTGATTGGCTGGGCCATTCTAGCAGCTTTATTTTCTTTCTTTGAAACCAATTGAGTTTCCTTGGCTTTGTGTTTGGGATGATTGTTTTGCTGAAATCTCCGCCCTCGTTTCATCTTCATCATCCTGGTAGATGGCAGCAGATTGTTATCAGGAATGTTTGGTGCATTTTCCCATTCATCCTTCCTTCAATGATATGAAGTTTGCCAGTACCGTATGGTGAAAAACAGCCCCGCCCCCCACCATAATGTTCCCACCTCCAAACCTGTTGGGGTGATGTGCCATGTGACCTCCAAACATGGTGTGTATTGTGGCATCCAAAGAGTTCAGTTTTGGTCTCATCTGACCAGATTATATTCTCCCCGTATTTCTCAGGCTTGTCTAAATGTTGTGCAGCAAACTTTAAAAGAGCTTCAACATGCTTTTTCTTCAGCAATGGAGTCTTGCGTGGTGAGCGTGCATACAGGCCATGGCGGGTGAGGGCATTACTTATTGTTTTCTTTGAAACAATTGTACCTGCTAATTCCAGGTCTTTCTGAAGCTCTCCACAAGTTCCTCTTGGACAACTCTTCTAATAATTCTTCTCATTCCTCTGCCAGAAATCTTGCGAGGAGCACCTGGTCGTGGCCGGTTAATGGTGAAATTATGTTCTCTCCACTTCCGGATTATGGCCCCAACAGTGCTCACTGGAACATTCAGAAGTTTAGAAATCCTTCTGTAACCAATGCCATCAGTGTGTTTTGCAACAATACGTTTGCAAAGGTCTTGAGAGAGCTCTTTGCTTTTACCCATCATGAGATGTTTCTTGTGTGACACCTCGGTAGCGAGACACCTTTTTATAGGCCATCAGTTGAAACTGAACCAGCTGATATTAATTTGCACTGACAAGGGGCAGGATTGCTTTATGATTACTGATAGATTTCAGCTGATGTCTTGGCTTTCCATGCCTTTTTGCACCTCCCTCTCTTCATGTGTTCAATACTTTTTCCCTGTGTCATTCCATTTTATTACACAGAAATGCATTTCTGAACTTATTTGTTTTGGTGTCTTTGTATGTATGGGTTGCAGGGGTTGTTACCGACATGTGGTGAAAATTTAACGTCAAAAGCACCTTTTAGAAATATATTTACCTAGAAAAATGGTGACGTGTTCAATACTTATTTTACCTGCTGTAGGAAGAGTTACTGTTAGGTTTGGGTTCATAGAGAAGGTTTCTGGCAGAGTTATTCCGCGTACAACATGGTCGGACTTTCCGACGGGAAATGTTGGATGTGAGCTTGTTGTCGGAAAGTCCGACCGTGTGTATGCTCCATCGGACATTTGCTGTCGGAATTTCAGGCCACAAATGTTTGAGAGCAGGTTATCAAATTTTCCGTCACTTGTTGACGGAAAGTCCGATCGTGTGTACACCAGTCCGTCGCACAAAAGCTCACGCATGCTCGGAATCAAGCAGAAGAGCAGCACTGGGCTATTGAACTTCCTTTTTCTCGGCTCCTCGTACGCGTTGTACGTCACCGCGTTCTTGATGTTCGGAATTTCCGACAACATATGTGTGACCGTGTGTATGCAAGACAAAGTTTGAGCCAACATCCTTCGGAAAAAAAAAAATCCACGGTCTTGTTGTCGGAAAATCCGATCGTGTGTACGGGGCATTATGCCCCGAACACACGATCGGACTTTCCGACGGAAAAAATGTGCGCTCGGAGCTTGTTGTCGGAAATTCCGACCGTGTGTGGGCTCCATCTGACTTTTTCCTGTCGGAATTTCCGACACACAAAGTTTGAGAGCTGGAACTAAAATTTTCCGACAAGAAAATCCGTTTGCGTAAATTCCGATCGTGTGTAGACAATTCCGACGCACAAAGTGCCACGCATGCTCGGAATCAAGCAGAAGGAGCCGCACTGGCTATTGAACTTAATTTTGCTCGTCATATGTGTTGTACCTCACCGCGTTCTTGGCGTTCGGAATTTCCGACCAACTTTGTGTGACCCGTGTGTATGCAAGACAAAGTTTGAGCCAACATCCTTCGGAAAAAAAAAAAATCCACGGTTTTGTTGTCGGAAAATCCGATCGTGTGTACGGGGCATTAGGGTTGCACAGAGGACTGATCTTTGGAGCCGAGGATTCCAGTGCTGGAGGAGAGGTAAGTATGCAAATTAATTTAATTATTTTAAAAATGGAACCCCGTTAGGCGCGGGTGCCCTCCTATAAACGTTCAGGGACCAAGTCCCCTCTCCCCTTCACCACCATAACAGACGCATGTAAAATCCTGCAGGCCGGTTGTTTCCCAAGTTGATCAATCGATCACCTTGAGTATATTCGGATTGCCCATACATGGTTGGACTCTCAGCCGGTTAAAGCGGTTGTATACCCGCTGTCATTTTTTTTTTTTTTTTACACCTGCAAGGGAAAAGGCATAATGAGCTAGTATGCACCGCATACTAGCTCATTATGAGATACTTACCTTAGAACGAGGCGCCGGCATCTCACCTGGTCCACGCCGAGGGAGCCGACATCTCCCCTCGGCGTGTCTTCCGGGTATCGCGGCTCCGGCGCTGTGAGTGGCCGGAGCCGCGATGTCGTCACTCCCGCGCATGCGCGCGGGAGACTTCTGCCCGGCAAGCTCCGGAGTTTGCCGGGCTGTCAGCCGAGAGTCCCCTGTGCGCATGCGCCGCTGCAGTTAGCGGCTCATTGCGAGGGGAATATCTCCTAAACCTTACAGGTTTAGGAGATATTTTTTTTACCTACAGGTAAGCCTTATTATAGGCTTACCTGTAGGTAAAAGTTACAAATATAGGTATACAACCGCTTTAACTTTTTCGAATCGTCTGTGGCCCGGCTTTAGGGTTAAAGGGAGGTTTGTGAATTAGGGGGTCTATCTATTAAAGATTTGTACAGCAAATGTTGACTGGGCATTTGTCCCTTTGCATTTTAAAGTATTCAGTTATCAAAGAGGATTCACCCATCCGCATACAACACAGAGATTGGAAACCAGATCTGTCACGTTGGAATTCAAACAATATTCATCTGTCAGCATACATAGTAAAAGATTCCAATTACAAGCAAGATACTCCCATTGGTATCAGTACACAACATAATAGAGGGATTCCAACTGCAAACAAGACATCAGCTGCTGCATTACACTTAGACAGGCAGTAATGCTTTTCCGCCCTTTGAAAAGTGATCTGTGGTGGACTGCCTTTCACAGGGCGGAATAACAACAGCTGAACTGTGCTGGGGAGTCCAACTGTACTGAGGGGTCTGTGCTTGGGGGGGGGTTGGGTGCGTTAGCATGGAGGGGTCTGTGTTGGGGGAAGGGAGGGGGGTCAGACTGTACTGAGGGGGAGTTAGCACTGAGGGGTCTGTGTTGGGGGAAGGGAGGGGGGTCAGACTGTACTGAGGGGGAGTTAGCACTGAGGGGTCTGTGTTGGGGGAGGGAGGGGGGTCAGACTGTACTGAGGGGGAGTTAGCACTGAGGGGTCTGTGTTGGGGGAAGGGAGGGGGGTCAGACTGTACTGAGGGGGAGTTAGCACTGAGGGGTCTGTGTTGGGGGGAGGGAGGGGGGTCAGACTGTACTGAGGGGGAGTTAGCACTAAGGGGTCTGTGTTGGGGGAAGGGAGGGGGGTCAGAATGTACTGAGGGGTCTGTGTTGGGGGAAGGGAGGGGGGTCAAACTGTACTGAGGGTGAGGGGTCTGTGCTGGAGGGGGGGGGGGGTGGCATTAAAACTGAGGGGTCTGTGTTGGTGGGGGGTCAGATTGTACTGATGGATCTCTGCTGGAGGGGTGGACTGTGCTAAAGGGTCTGTGTTGGGGGGACATTAGTACTGAGGGGTCTGTGTTGTGGGGGAAGGGGGGCTGTACGGAGAGGTCTGTATTGGGGAGAGGGGTCAGACTGTGCTAGGGAGGTCCAACTGTCCTGAGGGGTCTGTGCTGGGGGGACATTAGCACTGTGGGGTCTGTGCTGGGAGAAGAGGCTTCAGACTGTACCGAGGGGTCTGTGTTGGGGGAGGGGGGTCAGACTGTACTGAGGGGGTGTTAATACTGAGGGGTCTGTGTTGGGGGGGGGGGGTGGTTTATGTTGGAGGTGTCGGTCTGTACTGAGGGGTCAGAATGGAGGAGTTGTTCTTGAACACACAATTCCTTTATAAACAGACTCAGTATGTGGGAGTATAACACTTTACATACCTGTTGCTGCTGTGAGGCTTGTGACTTTCTGAAAGGTGAAGGAATGTTCTGTGATGCCATTTCTATTCTTCCTGGATGGCGCATGCTGAAAACAAGAGATGGGATATGAACATCTGAAAATCCCACAATCCTCAGTGCAGGGTGAGACCTCAGACATGTCACAGGGAAACAATTTTCAGAGATCCTAAATAAGAACTCTAATCAGAAGTTAGAAGGCTTGTTCAATCCTCCATGAGACCCCGCGCACAAAGGACTTGTCCCCAATAAATGGGGTGCTGGGGTTTGGAAATGAAATGCCGTATTTAATACTGCCAGTGCTGACTGTAGCTGCACCCCAGGCAGAAGCCCAATTTACGGGCACTCTTATGCCGCGTACACACGGCGGACTTTTCGACGGACTAGGTCTGGTGGACTTTTCGACGGACTTTCCGAATGAACGGACTTGCCTACACACGATCAACCAGACGGATTTGTACGTGATGACGTACGACCGGACTAAAACAAGGAAGTTCAAAGCCAGTAGCCAATAGCTGCACTAGCATCAGTTTTTGTCCGTCGAACTAGCATACAGACAAGCGGACTTTTCTACCGGACTCGAGTCCGTCGGAAAGATTTGAAACATGTTTCATTTCTAGGTCCGTCGAACTTATGGGAAAAAAAAGTCCACTGGAGCCCACACACGATCGAATTATCCGCTGGACTCCGGTCCGCCGGACCAAGTCTGCCGTAAAGTCCAGTCGTGTGTACGCGGCATTATGGTGACAGGTACAGGCAGCACTGAAGCTACAACCCCACTCCGTTCTGAAGTCCTTCTTACCATCACCCTGCTGGGCCTCCTCTGATATTTGTACCAATTAAAAGGCTACATACACACCACACTACACCCAGCAATATATATACCCCCCATACACACACCACACAACACCCAGCAATATATATACCCCCCATACACACCACACAACACCCAGCAATATATATACCCCCCATACACACCACACTACACCCAGCAATATATATACCCCCCATACACACCACACAACACCCAGCAATATATATACCCCCCATACACACCACACAACACCCAGCAATATATATACCGCCCCCCATACACACCACACAACACCCAGCAATATATATACCGCCCCACATACACACCACACTACACCCAGCAATATATATACCCCCCATACACACCACACAACACCCAGCAATATATATACCGCCCCACATACACACCACACTACACCCAGCAATATATATACCGCCCCCAATACACACCACACTACACCCAGCAATATATATACCGCCCCCAATACACACCACACAACACCCAGCAATATATATACCGCCCCACATACACACCACACTACACCCAGCAATATATATACCGCCCCCAATACACACCACACCCAGCAATATATATACCGCCCCACATACACACCACACTACCCCCAGCAATATATATACCGCCCCCCATACACACCACACTACACCCAGCAATATATATACCGCCCCACATACACACCACACAACACCCAGCAATATATATACCGCCCCACATACACACCACACTACACCCAGCAATATATATACCGCCCCACATACACACCACACTACACCCAGCAATATATATGCCGCCCCACATACACACCACACTACACCCAGCAATATATATACCCCCCATACACACCACACTACACCCAGCAATATATATACCGCCCCACATACACACCACACAACACCCAGCAATGTATATACCCCCCCATACACACCACACTACACTCAGCAATGTATATACCACCCCACATACACACCACACAACACCCAGCAATATATATACCCCCCATACACACCACACAACACCCAGCAATATATATACCGCCCCACATACACACCACACTACACCCAGCAATATATATACCGCCCCACATACACACCACACTACACCCAGCAATATATATACCGCCCCCAATACACACCACACTACACCCAGCAATATATATACCGCCCCACATACACACCACACTACACCCAGCAATATATATACCGCCCCCCATACACACCACACAACACCCAGCAATATATATACCGCCCCACATACACACCACACTACACCCAGCAATATATATACCGCCCCCAATACACACCACACTACACCCAGCAATATATATACCGCCCCACATACACACCACACTACACCCAGCAATATATATACCGCCCCACATACACACCACACTACACCCAGCAATATATATACCGCCCCACATACACACCACACTACACCCAGCAATATATATACCGCCCCACATACACACCACACTACACCCAGCAATATATATACCGCCCCCAATGCACACCACACTACACCCAGCAATATATATACCCCCCATACACACCACACAACACCCAGCAATATATATACCGCCCCCCATACACACCACACTACACCCAGCAATATATATACCGCCCCACATACACACCACACAACACCCAGCAATGTATATACCCCCCCATACACACCACACTACACTCAGCAATGTATATACCACCCCACATACACACCACACAACACCCAGCAATATATATACCGCCCCACATACACACCATACTACACCCAGCAATATATATACCGCCCCCAATACACACCACACTACACCCAGCAATATATATACCGCCCCACATACACACCACACTACACCCAGCAATATATATACCGCCCCCAATGCACACCACACTACACCCAGCAATATATATACCCCCCATACACACCACACAACACCCAGCAATATATATACCGCCCCACATACACACCACACTACACCCAGCAATATATATACCGCCCCCAATACACACCACACTACACCCAGCAATATATATACCGCCCCACATACACACCACACTACACCCAGCAATATATATACCGCCCCCAATACACACCACACTACACCCAGCAATATATATACCGCCCCACATACACACCACACAACACCCAGCAATATATATACCGCCCCCAATACACACCACACTACACCCAGCAATATATATACCGCCCCCAATACACACCACACTACACCCAGCAATATATATACCGCCCCACATACACACCACACTACACCCAGCAATATATATACCCCCCATACACACCACACTACACCCAGCAATATATATACCGCCCCCAATACACACCACACTACACCCAGCAATATATATACCGCCCCACATACACACCACACTACACCCAGCAATATATATACCGCCCCCAATGCACACCACACTACACCCAGCAATATATATACCGCCCCACATACACACCACACAACACCCAGCAATATATATACCGCCCCCAATACACACCACACTACACCCAGCAATATATATACCGCCCCACATACACACCACACTACACCCAGCAATATATATACCGCCCCCAATGCACACCACACTACACCCAGCAATATATATACCGCCCCACATACACACCACACTACACCCAGCAATATATATACCGCCCCCAATACACACCACACTACACCCAGCAATATATATACCGCCCCACATACACACCACACAACACCCAGCAATATATATACCGCCCCCAATACACACCACACTACACCCAGCAATATATATACCGCCCCACATACACACCACACTACACCCAGCAATATATATACCGCCCCCAATACACACCACACTACACTCAGCAATGTATATACCACCCCACATACACACCACACAACACCCAGCAATATATATACCCCCCATACACACCACACTACACCCAGCAATATATATACCGCCCCACATACACACCACACTACACCCAGCAATATATATACCGCCCCCAATACACACCACACTACACCCAGCAATATATATACCGCCCCACATACACACCACACTACACCCAGCAATATATATACCGCCCCCCATACACACCACACAACACCCAGCAATATATATACCGCCCCACATACACACCACACTACACCCAGCAATATATATACCGCCCCCAATGCACACCACACTACACCCAGCAATATATATACCCCCCATACACACCACACAACACCCAGCAATATATATACCCCCATACACACCACACAACACCCAGCAATATATATACCGCCCCACATACACACCACACAACACCCAGCAATGTATATACCCCCCCATACACACCACACTACACTCAGCAATGTATATACCACCCCACATACACACCATACTACACCCAGCAATATATATACCGCCCCACATACACACCACACTACACCCAGCAATGTATATACCGCCCCCAATACACACCACACTACACCCAGCAATATATATACCCCCCATACACACCACACAACACCCAGCAATATATATACCGCCCCACATACACACCACACTACACCCAGCAATATATATACCGCCCCACATACACACCACACTACACCCAGCAATATATATACCACCCCACATACACTACACCCAGCAATGTATATACCGCCCCACATACACACCACACAACACCCAGCAATATATATACCCCCCATACACACCACACTACACTCAGAAATGTATATACCGCCCCCCATACAGTCCACACTACACCCAGCAATGTATATACCGCCCCCCATACACACCACACTACACCCAGCAATGTATATACCCCCCCCCCCATACAGTCCACACTACACCCAGCAATGTATATACCCCCCCATACACTGAATGTCCCTCAAACCCCTATACTTTTGGTGCTTCTCCCATCCACTGAACCCCCTCCATGCAGTCAGTTCTCCCCCATACATTAAACCTCCTCCATGCAGTCAGAGATCTCCCATACAGTGAACCCCCTCCTTGCAGTCAGTTCTCCCCAATACATTGAACCCCCTCCATGCAGTCAGTGCTCCCCCATACATTGAACCCCCTCCATGCAGTCAGTGCTCTCCCATACATTGAACCCCCTCCATGTAGTCAGTGCTCTCCCATACATTGAAACCCTCCACATTGTCAGTGCTCCCCCATACATTGAACCCCCTCCATGCAGTCAGTGCTCTCCCATACATTGAACCCCCTCCATGCAGTCAGCTCTCCCATACATTGAACCCACTCCATGTAGTCAGTGCTCTCCTATACATTGAACCCCCTCCATGTAGTCAGTGCTCTCCCATACATTGAACCCCCTCCATGCAGTCAGTGCTCCCCCATACATTGACCCCCCTCCATGTAGTCAGTGCTCCCCCATGCATTGAACCCCCTCCATGCAGTCAGTGCTCTCCCATACATTGAACCCCCTCCATGCAGTCAGTGCTCTCCCATACATTGAACCCCCTCCATGCAGTCAGTGCTCTCCCATACATTGAACCCTCTTTATGCAGTCAATGCTCCCCCATACATTGACCCCCCTCCATGTAGTCAGTGCTCTTCCATACATTGACCCCCCTCCATGCAGTCAGTGATCCCCGATACATTGAACCTCCTCCATGCAATCTGTGTTCTCCCCATACATTGAACCCCCTCCATGCAATCTGTGTTCCCCCCATATATTGAACCCCCTCCATGCAATCTGTGTTCCCCCCATACACTGACCCCCCTCCATGCAGTTAATGTTCTCCCATACATTGTACCCCCTCCATGCAATCTGTGTTCCCCCATGTGTTACCCCCTTCCCAAACATTTGGAGCTCTCCCATACACCGACCCCCCCTCCATGCAGTTAATGGTTCCCCATGTATTGTACCCCCTCCATGCAATCTGTGTTCCCCATACACTGACCCCCCTCCATGCAGTCAGTGCTCCCCCATACCTTGAACCCCCTCCATGCAGTCAGTGCTCTCCCATACCTTGAACCCCCTCCATGCAGTCAGTGCTCTCCCATACATTTAACCCCCTCCATGCAGTCAGTGCTCTCCCATACATTGTACCCCCTCCATGCAGTCAGTGCTCCCCCATGCATTGAACCCGCTCCATGTAGTCGGTGCTCTCCCATACATTGGACCCCCTCCATGCAGTCAGTGCACTCCCATACATTGAACCCCCTCCATGCAGTCAGTGCTCTCCCATACATTGAACCTCCTCCATGCAATCTGTGTTCTCCCCATACATTGAACCCCCTCCATGCAATCTGTGTTCCCCCCATACACTGACCCCCCTCCATGCAGTTAATGTTCTCCCATACATTGTACCCCCTCCATGCAATCTGTGTTCCCCCATGTGTTACCCCCTTCCCAAACATTTGGAGCTCTCCCATACACCGACCCCCCCTCCATGCAGTTAATGGTTCCCCATGTATTGTACCCCCTCCATGCAATCTGTGTTCCCCATACACTGACCCCCCTCCATGCAGTCAGTGCTCCCCCATACCTTGAACCCCCTCCATGCAGTCAGTGCTCCCCCATACCTTGAACCCCCTCCATGCACCCAGCAATGTATATAGCGCCCCCAATCCCATTCAGTGCACACTACAGCCAGCAATTTATATATCCCCCCCTACTTTAAACTCCCCTTTATATTTGGTGCTCCCCCACACATTGAACCCCCTCCATGTAGTCAGTGCTCCCCCATACATTGAACCCCCTCCATGCAGTCAGTGCTCTCCCATACATTGTACCCCCTCCATGCCGTCAGTGCTTCCCCATACCTTGAACCCCCTCCATGCAGTCAGTGCTCTCCCATACATTGAACCCCCTCCATGCAGTCAGTGCTCTCCCATACATTGTACCCCCTCCATGCCATCAGTGCTCCCCCATACCTTGAATCTCCTCCATGCAGTCAGTGCTCTCCCATACATTGAACCCCCTCCATGCAGTCAGTGCTCTCCCATACATTGTACCCCCTCCATGCCGTCAGTGCTCCCCCATACCTTGAACCCCCTCCATGCAGTCAGTGCCCTCCCATACATTGAACCCCCTCCATGCAGTCAGTGCTCTCCCATACATTGAACCCCCTCCATGCAGTCAGTGCCCTCCCATACATTGAACCCCCTCCATGCAGTCAGTGCTCTCCCATACATTGTACCCCCTCCATGCAGTCAGTGCTCCCCCATGCATTGAACCCGCTCCATGTAGTCGGTTCTCTCCCATACATTGTACCCCCTCCATGCAGTCAGTGCTCCCCCATGCATTGAACCCCCTCCATGCAGTCAGTGCTCTCCCATACATTGAACCCCCTCCATGCAGTCAGTGCCCTCCCATACATTGAACCCCCTCCATGCAGTCGGTTCTCTCCCATACATTGTACCCCCTCCATGCAGTCAGTGCTCCCCCATGCATTGAACCCCCTCCATGCAATCTGTGTTCCCCCCCATATATTGAACCCCTTCCATGCAATCTGTGTTCCCCCCATACACCCTCCATGCAGTTAATGCTCTCCCATACATTGTGCCCCCTCCATGCAATCTGTGTTCCCCCCATACACCCTCCATGCAGTTAATGCTCTCCCATACATTGTACCCCCTCCATGCAATCTGTGTTCCCCCATGTGTTACCCCCTTCCCAAACATTTGGAGCTCTCCCATACACCGACCCCCCCTCCATGCAGTTAACGGTTCCCCATGTATTGTACCCCCTCCATGCAATCTGTGTTCCCCATACACTGACCCCCCTCCATGCAGGTAATGTTCTCTCATACATATTGTGCTCCCCCATACATAGAACACCCTCCATGCAGTCAGTGGTTCTCCACACGTTGTAGCCCCCCCCCCCCCCCCCATAGTATGCTCTCCAAGTAGTCATTGTTCCCAACACATACATTACCCCCCCCCCCCCCCACACACACACACACACACACACACATATTTTAAGCTATTTCTCCCATACAGTCATACATAGCTCCTCCCCCACTCACTCGGTACTCCCCGGTTCCTCTCACCGGCTCCTTCTGGCGGCAAATCCCCCGCGGCTCCTGACTGACCGCCCGGGCCTGGTGACGTCAGTGGAGAGGGCGGAGCCTGTGTCCCTCTCTCCTGTATACAGTATATGGGGGGGGGGGGGGGTCAGTGTGTTCTCCACCTATCACAAGAGGAGGTCACTGAGGGGTCACCAACTATCACTGATACATTATATACAGAGAATAATACCGATACATTGTATTCATCCCCATCATTTCTTCTATTGTACATCTATGTATTCTAATAGAGGGGCAATGAAAGGCCTGTGTTATTATCCTCGGGGATATGTATTATATGTAATATGTGTAATATGTTTATTATGTGTATTATGTGTATTATGTGTATTATGTGTAATATGTGTAATATGTGTATTATGTGTATTATGTGTATTATGTGTATTATGTGTAATATGTGTAATATGTGTATTATGTGTAATATGTGTAATATGTGTATTATGTGTAATATGTGTGTTATATGTAATATGTGTAATATGTGTAATATGTGTGTTATATGTAATATGTGTAATATGTGTGTTATATGTAATATGTGTGTTATATGTAATATGTGTAATATGTGTGTTATATGTAATATGTGTAATACATGTATTATGTGTAATATGTGTATTATGTGTAATATGTGTAATATGTGTATTATGTGTAATATGTGTAATATGTGTAATATGTGTGTTATATGTAATATGTGTGTTATATGTAATATGTGTAATATGTGTATTATGTGTATTATGTGTATTATGTGTATTATGTGTATTATGTGTATTATGTGTAATATGTGTGTTATGTGTGTGTTGGTAATGTAGATATTTATTGTAGGTACGTCCTTCTTGGAATTTTTTCCTAGCCCTTGTGATCCTTTATTTGGGGGGCTGATAGAGTCCAAACCAGAGTTTGGGTGGATTTTGTCTCACTTCCATGCCGGGCACTGTCACCCCTTTCCTGCCCAGACCAATATTCAGCTTTTAGCGCTGTCACACTTTGAATGACAATTGCGCGGTCATACTACACTGTACCCATATGGAATTTTTACCATTTTATTGAGACAGAGCTTTCTTTTGGTGGTATTTAATATCCACTGTTTTTTTTTAGCTAAATAAATGAGAAAAGCCTGAAAATGTTTCTCTTTCACTGATGGGCACTGATGAGGCTGCACTGATAGGTGGCACTGATATGTAGGTGGCACTGATATGTAGCACTGATGGGCAGCCTTTATGGGCACTGATAGGTGGCACTGATGGGCAGTCTTTATTGGCACTGATAGGTGGCACTGATGGGCAGCCTTAATGGGCACTGATAGGTGGCACTAATGGGCAGCCTTTAGGGGCACTGATAGGTGGCATTGATGGGCAGCCTTTATGGGCACTGATAGGCGGCACTGATAGGTGGCACTGATGGGCAGTCTTTATGGGCACTGATAGGTGGCACTGATGGGCAGTCCTTATAGGCACTGATAGGTGGCACTGATGGGCAGCCTTTATGGGCACTGATGGGCACTGATAGGTGATACTGATGGTCAGCCTTTATGGGCACTGATAGGCGGTACTGATATGCAGCATTAATGGGCACTGATGGGCAACACTGATAGACAGTACTGATGAGGAGCCACTGACAGGCATCACTGATGGTCACTGATTGGCATCACTGCTGGGCATTGCTGATGGGCAGACCCCCCCCCCCCCGGTTAAAGCGGCTCTCCTCTACTCACACACTGTCAGCCGAATAGAGGAATGCCGATACCAGCTCTTCCTAGTTACGCTGTGATTGGACACAGCTGATCACATGGTAAAGAGCCTATATTATCGCCCTCACCAATAGTGTGATCAAATAGCAGCGCTAAAAATCTAAAATATACACCCTAATTAAAGAAATATTGTATAAACAGTGATCGCTCAATGTGATAACAACAAAAAAATTGTATATAGATATTAATATTAAGTGTCCAAAAAAATGCCAGACAGTGTTTCTAATAAACACCCATCATACAGTTCATATGTGTATAACACCAAAGAAAAGTTCAATAAAAAAGTCCAAACGTAAATGGTGCCTCAGTGAAATAAGGGTGACAATATCAAAGTAATGATCTTCAATGATAATATCTTCCACCACACCGCCGTGAATGTGATTCCACTCCCCTTCAGCGAGCAAACTCACCAGCTTTTTTTGCCTTACACTCTCGTGTTTGGCTTGTAGGCTTTTCCCACACAGTGGGGGTGAAGTGATAACCTCCAATCAGTATCCGTATGGTAGACCGCAGCGTATAAACAAATGCTCACTTCTTCAGTCCGGGGAACATCAGCAGCAGCAGAATCATCTTATTTTCTCTTTCCCTCCATTCTGGAGGGGAATGGAGGGAAAGAGAAAATAAGATGATTCTGCTGCTGCTGATGTTCCCCGGACTGAAGAAGTGAGCATTTGTTTATACGCTGCGGTCTACCATACGGATACTGATTGGAGGTTATCACTTCACCCCCACTGTGTGGGAAAAGCCTACAAGCCAAACACGAGAGTGTAAGGCAAAAAAAGCTGGTGAGTTTGCTCGCTGAAGGGGAGTGGAATCACATTCACGGCGGTGTGGTGGAAGATATTATCATTGAAGATCATTACTTTGATATTGTCACCCTTATTTCACTGAGGCACCATTTACGTTTGGACTTTTTTATTGAACTTTTCTTTGGTGTTATACACATATGAACTGTATGATGGGTGTTTATTAGAAACACTGTCTGGCATTTTTTTGGACACTTAATATTAATATCTATATACAATTTTTTTGTTGTTATCACATTGAGCGATCACTGTTTATACAATATTTCTTTAATTAGGGTGTATATTTTAGATTTTTAGCGCTGCTATTTGATCACACTATTGGTGAGGGCGATTATTTAGTGTATCATTTATTTTGTTTTATATCAATTGAGGTTTAATTGTAAGCAGCGGCTCAGAGGGAGGGACTCACCCCATAAGCGCAGTGTTTGGCACACAGGAAAGGGGGCGTATCATCTGTGTACCACATTAGCAGCAAAGAGCCTATATTATAGGCTCTTTATCAAGATCGGAAATGCGGTGTGTTGGAACGACACACTGCACCACCTATTGCCGCGCTGTGCACCCCAGGAGCACGCATGAGCGGCTTGTTCTGTAGGACGTCATATGATGTCCAGTCAGACCGGGAGAGCCGCCGCCCCCCCCCCCCCGCCTTCATTTTGCTATGGGCCGGGCGGGATTTGGTAAAAGAGAAAAAAGGCATCACATATGCCCAAGCACTTAAAATAATAAATGTTTTGAGCCCCTCCCACCCCACATATATAAATGTAAATGTGCACTTTGGGGGGCGCCTACGCACAAAAACGTGGATTGCGCTACACGTTACATATCACCGCACACGCCAGAATGAGATCAATGATTCTTCGCCCTTTATTCACGGTTCACTCTAAAGTCATGACTTGTAGGAGCTTTTAAAGCGCCACCTACGGGGTTTGTTGCTGTTTTACAGGCGCACGCCAATTTAAGATTTGACATGTGTAACCACATCTTTTACATTTTACCGAAAATTGGGTCATTTATTGTGTTTCAACGCCCTAAAATGAACTTTTATGGAATTTTTTACTGGAATTTTGCATTTCCTAAACCATTGCACTAGTATTGTGTGACTGGAACTACTACTATTTTATTCTCTAGAGCAGAGGTCCCGAAATGTTCTAAACAAATGGCCAGTTTACTGCCCTTCAAACTTTAGGGGGCCAGACTGTGGCCAGTGGGAGTAGAAAATGTCCTGGTGTCAGTGGAAGTAAACAGTGTCTCCTCTTTGGTATTAGGGGGAACAATTGTGCCCCATCATTGTTCTCAGTGGAAGGAATAGTGTACCATCTTTTGTATTAAGGGACAGAAAAGTGCCTCATTGTTGGTGCCATTGGGAGGAATAGTGCCCCATCACTGGTTTCAGTGGGAGGAATAGTGCCCCATTGTTAGCATTATTGGGAGGAATAGTGCCCGATTGTTGGTGTCAGGGGGAGGAATAGTGCCCCATCATTGGAGTTAGTGGGAGAAATAGTGCCCCATCATTGGTGTCAGTGAGAGGAATGGTGCCCCATCATTGGTGTCAGTGAGAGGAATAGTGCCCCATCATTGGTGTCAGTGAGAGGAATGGTGCCCCATCATTGGTGTCAGTGAGAGGAATAGTGCCCCATCATTGGTGTCAGTGAGAGGAATAGTGCCCTATCATTGGTGTCAGTGAGAGGAATAGTGTGCCATCATTGGCGTCAGTGGGTGGAATAGTGCCCCATCATTGGTATCAGTGGGAGGAATAGTGTCCAATCATTGGTATCAGTGGGAGGAATAGTGCCCCATCATTGGTGTCAGTGAGAGGAATAGTGCCCCATCATTGGTGTCAATGTGAGGAATAGTGTCCCATCAATGGTGTCAGTGAGAGGAATAGTGTCCCATCATTGGTATCAGTGGGAGGAATTGTGCCCCATCATTGGTGTCAGTGAGAGGAATAGTGCCCCATCATTGGTGTCAGTGAGAGGAATAGTGCCCCATCATTGGTGTAAGTGGGAGGAATAGTGTCCCATCATTGGTGTCAGTGGGAGGAATAGTGCCCCATCATTGGTGTCAGTGGGAGGAATAGTGCCCCATCATTGGTGTCAGTGGGAGGAATAGTGCCCTATCATTGGTGTCAGTGGGAGGAATAGTGTCCCATCATTGGTATCAGTCGGAGGAATAGTGCCCCATCATTGGTATCAGTGGGAGGAATAGTGTCCCATCATTGGTATCAGTCGGAGGAATAGTGCCCCATCATTGGTATCAGTGGGAGGAATAGTGCCCCATCATTGGTGTCAGTGGGAGGAATAGTTTCCCATCATTGGTGTCAGTGGGAGGAATAGTGTCCCATCATTGGTATCAGTGGGAGGAATAATGCCCCATCATTGGTGTCAGTGGGAGGAATAGTGTCCCATCATTGGTGTCAGTGGGAGGAATAGTGTCCCATCATTGGTATCAGTGGGAGGAATAGTGTCCCATCATTGGTGTCAGTGGGAGGAATAGTGTCCCATCATTGGTATCAGTGGGAGGAATAATGCCCCATCATTGGTGTCAGTGGGAGGAATAGTGTCCCATCATTGGTGTCAGTGGGAGGAATAGTGTCCCATCATTGGTATCAGTGGGAGGAATAGTGCCCCATCATTGGTTACAGTGGGAGGAATAGTGTCCCATCATTGGTATCAGTGGGAGGAATAGTGCCCCACCCATCATTGGAGCACAGGTGTGTCAGGAGGAGGCTGTCTGTCTGGAGCTGCTGCTGATCCGTGTGAGAGGGGACTGGTGAGGAAATCTATCCCAGCTCTCCTGGCCCCTTTCTGGGGAAGCCATGGAGGCCAGCAGGGCCTCTCCTGCTGGAAGCTCCCAGCCATCTCCTGGGCCATCAGGTGACATGCCTTCCTCTGTACAAACCATGGCTTGTGATCTCTCTGTCCCTGGTAAGGATGAAGGCTCAGAGGCAATTCAGGAGCGAGTGGTGGCCGGGATTAAAGCCCTGAATAGGGAAAGAGACAAGCTCTATAAGCTCAGAGCGGAGCTGAAGCGCTTGAGAAGGCAGCGTGAGGGCTTGCACAGCCAGAAACGTGGGTCCATGGATCCGGAGATCCAACTGGCCAAGGTCCGGGTGGAACACCAGGAGACCATTGTGTCCATCATGGAAGGAAGAGATGGGCCATTTAAGGAAAAATTCTGCAATGACAGAAGGTTTGCCAGGATGACAAAAATGGAGGTGGAGGAGGAGACCCCCAGTTCTGACCCCCTGCCCCCTCAGGTAGAGGTAAGCAGCCCCATGCCTTCCCAGGACTCAGGAGGCATGCTCAGGGCCATCCAGGCAATGGAGTCTCCTATGCGGGAGGATCAGTTGGTGTTCCATGAGGAGGACATTACTGATAACATGCCTGACAAGGTAAAGCCTGTCAAGCCCCATGTGGTGCATAAAACTGTTTTTGTGAACACTGTGACTGATACAGACAATGTGCCCAGTGACAATCAGGCTGCTAATCCCATTTGTAGCAATGCTGTGCCTGCTGATGCTGCAGTACAGCAAAGTTTGCATTTAAAAAATGACATTCCTGCAGATGAACTGCAACGTTCAGCAGAGCCAATTAACCCCCCTTTAGCTGAATCTAAAGCTGTTTGCCCCACAGCTGCTGAGGACTCTACAGCACAGCTTCAGGAGACAGCTGGTATTGCAGCAGAAACTGTGATTATTCCTGATGGGAATGGGAATGGGAATGTTTGTGTGACTGATAAAAATCATCCCAGTACAAGTGTGATGGACAGTCCTACCAACTCCGTTCCAGCAGATAATAATAATTGTAATGTACAGACTAATGTAACATCAGTGTGGGGCCTTGGCCCTGATAAGCCTACATTTGCTCAGGTGGTACGCTCTGCTCCTGGTAGCTCCGCCTCCAAGAGGGTTTTCCCCCTGCGACCTACCACCTTGAGCACCCTGGGATCTGGTCTTGGGTCTCTGGCTTCTGCTGGGGGTCCAAGAAGAAATGTAGTGATTCTTAAATGGGAAGGTGGTGCAACCCCTCCAGCACGGCGTGCAGTGGTGGACATGATTTTGGAGATGGGTTTTGGGGCAAATGATCTGTATGCCCTAATACATGTTGCTGGGAGCCGGGAATATACTATTAGTTTCACCAGGCCAGAGGGTCTTGACCTGTTCTGGGAGCGATATGAGGCTCGGTGCAGGTTAAGACCCGAATGGGAAGGTCTGACCCCAGTTGCAGTTTCACAAAGGTCTACAGTGAAAAAAATCACAATTATTCTCACTAATGAGAGTGTTCCTGCTCGAGATCTAGAGGTCTGGTTAAAGAATTATGGTGAGGTATTGACTAAGCCCGATAAAATACTTGATGAGCGTAACATCTGGACTGGGGGTTGGTCGGTTACAGTCAGGTTGGCCAGGGATGGGAATGTTGTCCGTCACCTGCCCTCCTCAGCTTTTATAGGGAGGGATAGGATGACTATTTTCTACCCTGGTCAGCCGAAGCTGTGTCACCGCTGTGGAGAAAAGGGGCATTTGAGCTCTTCCTGTTCAGCCTTGATATGTTCAGTGTGTCGGGGTCAGGGTCATATGGCCAAGGACTGCACCGAGATGATCAGGTGCAACCTGTGCCTGCGCCTTGGCCACCCCTATAGCAGATGTCCTGAAGCCTGGCACAATATGGAGAAGGAGGTAATTGATGACATGTCAAGGCTGGACAGGATGGAGGGTGATGCCCCTGGTGTACCATCCTCCTCTGCGGTGACCGACTCCCCTGGTCCTGCTCAGGATCCCTCTCCAGTTCCTGTGGCCACCCCTCCTGTGACTGTAAGTATTCCTTCTGTATCTGTCTCTGTGTCCCCCCAGCCTACTGTATCCCCTCCTCTTGTGTCAGAACCTTCCAAGTCTGTGCCCCCCGAGTCAGTTACCCCCCAGGAGTCTACCCCTCCTAAGTCTGATTCAAAGGGAGCACCCCCCCCACCAGGAGTGGTAGTGGGTACTAAAAAGGTTGCTTCTTCCTCTATAAAGAAGTCTTCTGTAAAGACTTCACAGAAAAAAGTAAGAGATGACGGCATCTCTGAAGCTGACCTGCAGTACCTGGAGGAGAGAAGGAAGGTTGGGAAGCGGAAGCAGGTGGTGAGGACGGAACAGGCTCCAGTGCCTGTCTCCAACCGTTATAGGTCCTCTAATTGGGAAATTTCTTCGTCTGGAGCTTCTTCGGAGCGAAGTTCTGATTCTGAGATGGAGTTTGAGGCGGCCTCAAGAAAGAGAGAGGCTTCTGGTGATGAGCAGCAGAGGGGAGCTAAGAAGCAATCCACCCAATAACCCAAATGGCGGTTCCCCCTCCGTTAAAAGTGGTGACAATAAATGTCGCCAGCATTAAGTCAGTAAGAGCTCGTTCTATGGCCTTCTTTTTGTTCAGCCAATTAGATGCTGAAATTTTATTTTTGCAAGAGACTAGGCTCACCTCCTTGGCAGATATTCATATGGCCAAGAGAGAGTGGAGGTATGGTCCATCTTACTGGTCTCTTGCGGCCGAGCCTTACGGCGGTGTGGCGGTGTTGTTTAAAACCGGCATGGTAACTGTCCGGCGGGTTATTGAGGTGGAGATTGGGAGATGTATGGTCTTAGACGTCCTTGTGGGAGGGCAGGACCTGCGCCTAATTAATGTTTATGGGCCGCACACAAAGTGGGACAGGAAATGCCTTTTTACAAGGATCAAGCCATTTCTTTTTACATCCCGGCAAGTGGTCTTTGGAGGTGACTTTAATACAGTAACTAGGCCCAAGGACAGGAAGGACTTCAAGGACAGGCTGGGATATGATAGCGTTTTTTTAAATAGTATGGTTAGGGATGCTGGTCTTGTGGATGTGCACATTAAGCACCTCCCGGATGACACTGGGTTCACCTTTCATCGAGGTAATAGTCAGAGTAGAATAGATAGGTTTTTTTTGAAGGAGACCTCTGCTTTCTCACCCCCAGTGGTGCAGGCAGTGGAGTTCTCTGATCACTGTATGCTATCTGTAGTCCTGAATGCTTCAGACGCCCCTCAGAGGGGTAAGGGCATCTGGAGATTGAATTCGACTCTACTCAAGGAAGAACATGTTAGACAATCCTTTGAGGAATTCTTTCAGGCACAGGTGACCATCCTGGACTTTTGTAGCAGCAAGGCTGAGTGGTGGGAGCTGACCAAAAAGAGGATTGCTGGATTCTTCAGGGGCCTAGCCAATAGAAAGCAGTTTAATAAATACATGACCTACCAACGTTTACGGAGGAAGCTGGATATTCTTGTCTCGAGAGGAGGAGATCCTGGGGCAATCTCCGAAGTGAAACTCCTTCTCAGGAAGTGTCAATATGACCGGCATGCCTCTTTGGTTCTGGAGAGGGACTATGGGAAGTACCACTCGCCTGACCCTTACCAGAACTGCAAACAAGGTGTAGCTGTTAAAACGGTCGTTGGCCTTAAGGACAGTACAGGTTCCTTGACAAAGTCCAGGTCAGGGATTCTGGAGGTCGTGAGGTCCTTTTATGCTGACCTTCTTGGGAGGAAAGAGCTTGACCGTGACAAGATGGAAAGCTTTTTGGACTCTACTCCAGGTCTAAATGATGAAGATGTCCCATTGATGAATTTGACAGAGGAGATCACAGTTGAAGAGGTGATAAGGGCAATTGAACAGCTTGCCATCAAAAAGTCACCTGGACCGGATGGCTTGACAGCTGAGTTTTACAAAGCTTTTAAGCCTATTCTGGCCCCACATTTGGTAGAGGTTTTTAACAGTTGCCTTGCAGAGGGGGTACTTCCCCCTTCCATGAGGCACTCAGCTGTGATTCTTCTTTCAAAGGGTAAAGATCCTTCGATGATTGAGAATTGGCGCCCCATCAACCTTCTTAATGTCGATAGAAAGATACTGGCAAAGATCATTTTCTGGCGCCTATCGTCAGTAGCAGAGTCTTTGCTTTCTCGCCATCAGCACTGTTCGGTCCAGGGTAGGTGCACCTTCACAGCAGTTTTAGCTGTCCGGGAGGCCTTGGAGCGATGCAGGGCTGCAGGCTGGGGAAAGTATTTGCTGACATTGGATCAGGCAAAAGCTTTTGATCGTGTTAACCACGAGTACCTGTGGTTGCTCCTTAGTAAGTACGGTCTGCCGGGTGGTTTTGTCAATTGGTTAAAAATCTTGTATAAGGGGGCAGAAAGCTTTCCTCTTGTTAATGGTTGGGTTGGGCAGTCCTTTGAGGTTGGCTCCGGGGTGCGCCAGGGTTGTCCCCTGAGTCCCTTGCTCTATGTGTTTGCAATCGACCCCTTCATCAGGAGGCTAGAGAGCGGCATGTTGTGTGGGGTGCCAGTGGGGCTCCCAGGTGAGCCACCTTTGAGGGTTGTTGCCTATGCGGACGATGTGTCCGTGATTGTCACTGGGGCAGATGAAGCAGAGGAGGTGGTCTCTCTGACATCACGGTATTCTGAAGCATCAGGCTCCAAGATCAATCAGGAAAAGAGTGAAGTTTTCTGGATGGGAAAGGAAGGTGAGGGTTTTGATCTCCCGGACACCTTTCCAGTGCCCCAGGAAAGAATTAAGATTCTAGGCATTGAATTTGGACCTGGTGATTATGGCCTCAAAAACTGGGAAGGCAGACTGGAAATTGCCAATACTAAGGTGGTCAGCTGGAAGAGATGGAAGTTATCTATGAGGGAAAGGGTTGATCTGATTAAGACTTACCTGATTCCGATCTTCTTGTATGTTAGCTTTGTCTGCATCTTGCCAGTGTCTCTCTATGCTAGGGTCAGTAGTGTGTTCTTCCAGATGTTGTGGGGGAACAGACTGAACCCCATCAAGAGGAATGTCACCTATCTATCCAGAAGGGAGGGTGGCTTAGGTATGGTCAACCCAGTTCTTTTCTTTTCACTGCTTTTTCTCAAGTTTAACATTGGTAATATGCTTGCAGTGGAACCTCCTGGATGGGTAGGCATCTTTAGATCTTGGTTTAGGCCTTTTCTGCGACTTTGGGAAGAGGGTGGCCAAGTGAAGAATCTCAGGGGTCATCGTGGTCAGCTACCAGCCTATGTCGCTCCGTGCCTGAAGTTACTACGGCAGTGGCGATTGTCGGCTGAAGATCTCAGATTGGTTCCGAGGAAAGTCCTTATGAGTCGAGTCTTGAGCGAAGTCTTTCATGACCCACTGGCCTTAAGGGATTGCCCAGGCCCAGTTTTGAGGGCAGGGTTAAGACTTATTAATTTGGACAGAGTACCCCCTAAATTTAGGGATCTGGCCTGGTTGTGCTTCCATGGGAGGCTCTATGTTAGGGGCAATTTGAAATTCCGCAGTGGGGTGGATCGTAGCTGTCCTCGGGAGGAGTGTGCAGGTGAGGAGGAGACTATGGACCATTTTCTGCTTCATTGCCCCTTTAACATAGAAGTGTACAAACAGGTGGGGCGGGCCCTCGGTGTCCCTTTCCTCTCCAGGCTGGGTTATGCTGAGTGGGTGTATGGAGCATTCAATACTGGTGGGCTTTTTTGTTTAGATACACTTTTTCTAGTTAGCCTAGTAGTCCGTTATTTCACTTGGAACGCACGGTGTCAGGTCTGCATTCGGCGTAAAATCCTTCCTGTTCAGGTGGTGGTGTATGACATTCTGCATGAGGTGGAGAAGATTCGGGTACTTGAGAGAGACAAGCGGAGTCAGGGGGCTTGGTTGAAGGCGTGGAGGGGTTTCAAGCCTCCCTGACTGCCAGGAGTCTCTTTCCCGGGTGTGGCTGTCTGTCTCTTATCACCCTAGATTATTATTATTTGGATTTATTTTTTGATAAATGGCTGCGTACATAGGTGATGGGTTGTGCCTCTTAGGCCCTCTCTGCTGCTTTATGTAAATAGTTTTGGTAGTGGATTATGTATATATTGTATATATTCTGAACATGGATGTGTATTCCTTGGATTTATGTTGAAGTTTTGTACTTTGGTTTTGTTTTTTACTTTTGTATAAAATTGGTTGCTTGATTCTTTTTAATAAAAGATCAATAGTGCCCCATCATTGGTATCAGTGGGAGGAATAGTGTCCCATCATTGGTATCAGTGGGAGGAATAGTGCCCCATCATTGGTTACAGTGGGAGGAATAGTGTCCCATCATTGGTATCAGTGGGAGGAATAGTGTCCTATCATTGGTATCAGTGGGAGGAATAGTGTTCCATCATTGGTGTCAGTGGAAGGAATAGTGCCCCATCGTTGGTGTCAGTGGGAGGAATAGTGCCCTATCATTGGTGTCAGTGGAAGGAATAGTGCCCCATCATTGGTGTCAGTGGGAGGAATAGTGTCCCATCATTGGTGTCAGTGGGAGGAATAGTGTCCCATCATTGGTATCAGTGGGAGGAATAATGCCCCATCATTGGTGTCAGTGGGAGGAATAGTGTCCCATCATTGGTGTCAGTGGGAGGAATAGTGTCCCATCATTGGTATCAGTGGGAGGAATAGTGTCCCATCATTGGTGTCAGTGGAAGGAATAGTGCCCCATCATTGGTTACAGTGGGAGGAATAGTGTCCCATCATTGGTATCAGTGGGAGGAATAGTGCCCCATCATTGGTATCAGTGGGAGGAATAGTGTCCCATCATTGATGTCAGTGGAAGGAATAGTGCCCCATCGTTGGTGTCAGTGGGAGGAATAGTGCCCCATCATTGGTGTCAGTGGGAGGAATAGTGCCCTATCATTGGTGTCAGTGGGAGGAATAGTGTCCCATCATTGGTGTCAGTGGGAGGAATAGTGTCCCATCATTGGTATCAGTGGGAGGAATAATGCCCCATCATTGGTGTCAGTGGGAGGAATAGTGTCCCATCATTGGTGTCAGTGGGAGGAATAGTGTCCCATCATTGGTATCAGTGGGAGGAATAGTGTCCCATCATTGGTGTCAGTGGAAGGAATAGTGCCCCATCATTGGTTACAGTGGGAGGAATAGTGTCCCATCATTGGTATCAGTGGGAGGAATAGTGCCCCATCATTGGTATCAGTGGGAGGAATAGTGTCCCATCATTGATGTCAGTGGAAGGAATAGTGCCCCACCCATCATTGGAGCACAGGTGTGTCAGGAGGAGGCTGTCTCTCTGGAGCTGCTGCAGATCCGTGTGAGAGGGGACTGGTGAGGAAATCTATCCCAGCTCTCCTGGCCCCTTTCTGGGGAAGCCATGGAGGCCAGCAGGGCCTCTCCTGCTGGAAGCTCACAGCCATCTCCTGGGCCATCAGGTAACATACCTGCCCCTATACAACCCATGGTTGGTGATCTCTCTGCCCCTGGTGAAGATGAAGGTTCCGGGGCCATCCGGGAGCGAGTGGTGGCCGGGATTAAGGTCCTGAATAGGGAAAGAGACAAGCTCTACAAGCTCAGAGCGGAGCTGAAGCGCCTGAGAAGGCAACGTGAGGGCTTACATAGCCAGAAACGTGGATCCATGGATCCGGAGATCCAACTGGCCAAGGTTCGGGTGGAACACCAGGAGACCATTGTGGCCATGATGGAAGGCAGAGATGGGCCATTTAAAGAAAAGTTTTGTAATGATAAAAGATTTGCGAGGATGACAAAGATGGAGGTGGAGGAGGAGACCCCCAGTTCTGACCCCCTGCCCCCTCAGGGAGAGGTAAGCAGCCCCATGCCTTCCCAGGACTCAGGAGGCATGCTCAGGGCCATCCAGGTAATGGAGTCTCCTATGCGGGGGGATCAGCTGGCATTTAATAATGAGGACATTACAGACAATGTGCCTGACAAGGTAAAGCCTGTCAAGTCCCATATTGTGGATAAAACAATTTTTGTGTCATTCAACACTGTGACTGATACAGACAATGTGCCCAGTGAGAGTCAGGCTGCTAGTCCTATGTGTAGCAATGCTGTGCCTGCTGATGCTGCAGTACAGCAAAGTTTGCTTTTAAAAAATGACATTCCTGCAGATGAACTACAAGATTCAGCAGAGCCTATTAACCCCCCTTTGGCTGAAGCTGTTTGCCCCACAGCTGCTGAGGACTCTACAGCACAGCTTCAAGAGACAGCTGATATTGCAGCAGAAACTGTGATTATTCCTGATGGGAATGTGAAGTTTTGTGTGACTGATAAAAATCATCCCAGTACCAGTGTGATGAACAATGGTCCCAGTTCAAGTGTGGACAGTCCTACCAACTCCGTTCAAGCAGTGAATAATAATAGTAATGTACAGACTGCTATGACTTCAGTGTGGGGCCTTGGCCCTGAAAAACTTACCTTTGCTCAGGTGGTACGCTCTGCTCCTGGTAGCTCTGCCCCCAAGCGGGGTTTTCCCCTACAGGCTACCACTTTGAGCACCCCAGGATCTGGTCTTGGGTCTCTGGCTTCTGCTGGGGGTCCCAGACGTAATGTTGTTATTCTGAAATGGGAAGGTGGTGCGATCCCTCCAGCACGGCGTGCAGTGGTGGATTTGATTTTAGAGATGGGTTTTGGGGCAAATGATCTGTATGCCTTTATACATGTTGCTGGGACACGGGATTATACAGTTAGCTTCACCAGGCCAGAGGGTCTTGACCTGTTCTGGGAGAGATATGAGGCTCGTTGCAGGTCAAGACCTGAATGGGAAGGTCTGGCCCCAGTTGCAGTTTCTCAGAGGTCTACAGTAAAAAAAATCACAATTATCCTCACTAATGAGAGTGTCCCTGCCCGGGATCTAGAGGTTTGGTTAAGGAACTATGGGGAGGTTTTGACCAAGCCCAATAAAATCCTTGATGAGCGTAACATCTGGACTGGGGGTTGGTCGGTTACAGTCAGGTTGGCCAGGGATGGGAATGTTGTCCGTCACCTGCCCTCCTCAGCTTTTATAGGGAGGGATAGGATGACTGTTTTTTACCCTGGTCAGCCGAAGCTGTGTCACCGCTGTGGAGAAAAGGGGCATTTGAGTTCCTCCTGTTCAGCCTTGATATGTTCAGTGTGTCGGGGTCAGGGTCATATGGCTAAGGACTGCACCGAAATGATCAGGTGCAACCTGTGCCTGCGCCATGGCCACCCCTACAGCAGATGTCCTGAAGCCTGGCACAATATGGAGAAGGAGGTAATAGATGACATGTCAAGGCTGGACGGGATGGAGGGTGATGCCCCTGGTGTACCATCCTCCTCTGCGGTGACTGACTCCCCTGGTCCTGCTCAGGATCCCTCTCCAGTTCCTGTGGCCACCCCTCGTATGTCTGTAAGTATTCCTTCTGTATCTGTCTCCCCCCAGCCTACTGTATCCCCTCCTCTTGTGTCAGAACCTTCCAAGTCTGTGCCCCCCGAGTCAGTTACCCCCCAGGAGTCTACCCCTCCTAAGTCTGATTCAAAGGGAGCACCCCCCCCACCAGCAGTGGTAGTGGGTACTAAAAAGGTTGCTTCTTCCTCTGTAAAGAAGTCTTCTGTAAAGACTTCACAGAAAAAAGTAAGAGATGAGGGCATCTCTGAAGCTGACCTGCAGTACCTGGAGGAGAGAAGGAAAGTTGGGAAGCGGAAGAAGCAGGTGGTGAGGACAGAACAGGCTCCAGTGCCTGTCTCCAACCGGTATAGGTCCTCTAATTGGGATATCTCTTCATCTGGAGCTTCTTCGGAGCGAAGTTCTGATTCCGAAATGGAGTTTGAGGCGGCCTCAAGAAAGAGAGAGGCTTCTGGTGATGAGCAGCAGAGGGGAGCTAAGAAGCAAACCACCCAATAACCCAAATGGCGGTTCCCCCTCCGTTAAAAGTGGTGACAATAAATGTCGCCAGCATTAAGTCAGTAAGAGCTCGTTCTATGGCCTTCTTTTTGTTCAGCCAATTAGATGCTGAAATTTTATTTTTGCAAGAGACTAGGCTCACCTCCTTGGCAGATATTCATATGGCCAAGAGAGAGTGGAGGTATGGTCCATCTTACTGGTCTCTTGCGGCCGAGCCTTACGGCGGTGTGGCGGTGTTGTTTAAAACCGGCATGGTAACTGTCCGGCGGGTTATTGAGGTGGAGATTGGGAGATGTATGGTCTTAGACGTCCTTGTGGGAGGGCAGGACCTGCGCCTAATTAATGTTTATGGACCGCACACAAAGTGGGACAGGAAATGCCTTTTTACAAGGATCAAGCCATTTCTTTTTACATCCCGGCAAGTGGTCTTTGGAGGTGACTTTAATACAGTAACTAGGCCCAAGGACAGGAAGGACTTCAAGGACAGGCTGGGATATGATAGCGTTTTTTTAAATAGTATGGTTAGGGATGCTGGTCTTGTGGATGTGCACATTAAGCACCTCCCGGATGACACTGGGTTCACCTTTCATCGAGGTAATAGTCAGAGTAGAATAGATAGGTTTTTTTTGAAGGAGACCTCTGCTTTCTCACCCCCAGTGGTGCAGGCAGTGGAGTTCTCTGATCACTGTATGCTATCTGTGGTCCTGAATGCTTCAGACGCCCCTCAGAGGGGTAAGGGCATCTGGAGATTGAATTCGACTCTACTCAAGGAAGAACATGTTAGACAATCCTTTGAGGAATTCTTTCAGGCACAGGTGACCATCCTGGACTTTTGTAGCAGCAAGGCTGAGTGGTGGGAGCTGACCAAAAAGAGGATCGCTGGATTCTTCAGGGGCCTAGCCAATAGAAAGCAGTTTAATAAATACATGACCTACCAACGTTTACGGAGGAAGCTGGATATTCTTGTCTCGAGAGGAGGAGATCCTGGGGCAATCTCCGAAGTGAAACTCCTTCTCAGGAATTGTCAATATGACCGGCATGCCTCTTTGGTTCTGGAGAGGGACTATGGGAAGTACCACTCGCCTGACCCTTACCAGAACTGCAAACAAGGTGTAGCTGTTAAAACGGTCGTTGGCCTTAAAGACAGTACAGGTTCCTTGACAAAGTCCAGGTCAGGGATTCTGGAGGTCGTGAGGTCCTTTTATGCTGACCTTCTTGGGAGGAAAGAGCTTGACCGTGACAAGATGGAAAGCTTTTTGGACTCTACTCCAGGTCTAAATGATGAAGATGTCCCATTGATGAATTTGACAGAGGAGATCACAGTTGAAGAGGTGATAAGGGCAATTGAACAGCTTGCCATCAAAAAGTCACCAGGACCGGATGGCTTGACGGCTGAGTTTTACAAAGCTTTTAAGTCTATTCTGGCCCCACATTTGGTAGAGGTTTTTAACAGTTGCCTTGCTGAGGGGGTACTTCCCTCTTCCATGAGGCACTCAGCTGTGATTCTTCTTTCAAAGGGTAAAGATCCTTCGATGATTGAGAATTGGCGCCCCATCAGCCTTCTTAATGTCGATAGAAAGATACTGGCAAAGATCATTTTCTGGCGCCTATCGTCAGTAGCAGAGTCTTTGCTTTCTCGCCATCAGCACTGTTCGGTCCAGGGTAGGTGCACCTTCACAGCAGTTTTAGCTGTCCGGGAGGCCTTGGAGCGGTGCAGGGCTGCTGTCATGAGAAGGTCTACCCGTTGGTGGCGCTATGGGTCCCTTGGATCGCAGTACCAGTGTCCATCAGCAGGTGTCTTCCAACACCTAGGACCTGCAGTAAGAGGTCTTTCCTGCTGGTGGCACTGTTGCATCCTCGGGCCGTAGTACCGGCGTCAACCAGCGGGTGCACTCTGGCAGTGTGGAGCAAACAGCTCACACTGCGCTCAGCTGTGACATGAGGTCAATTACCACAGCCTTACAAATACCCGGCAAGCCCTCATAGGCTTGCCTTGGTATCTCTCTCTCTCCCCCTGCGTTCTGACCTTGCTGCCTGTTTGACCTTGAGCCTGCTATCTGCCTTGTCCTGATCTGATCCCATCCCTATCCTGAGGCCTTCCTAGTCCTGTCCCTTCTGTTCCTGGCTCCCTTGGATCTCTGCCCTGAACCCCATCCATCCATCCTCTCCTTGTCCTGTTCAGTTTCCCGTCCTTACCCTTCTGCTGACTTCTCTGTGTATGACCTTGGCTTGGCTTTGATTACGATTACGGTATCTCCTTTTACCATATATATATTGTTGTTTGTAGTGGGTGGTTGTGTGGGTTTTCACTGTTTATATTCCTTATCACTTGTTAATAAACACCATTATTTCACATATATATGTTTTGGGTTTCCTCTGTGTAGTCCACACAGTCTGGTCAATTAGATACCGTGACAGTATACCAAGGCCATCTCTGACCAGAAGTGGCTGCACAAGGGAACCATCTCGGTTCTGTTGCACATTACTGGGATGAATTCAGACATAATTGCTTATTATGCTCTGCTGGCAACAGAGAGTTCTGAATATCTCCGCCAGACATTGGAAGGGTGGTCCAGTGATCAGCTGCTGGAGATTATCCGTTTAGCTCACTCTGTGGTCGATCAGGGCAGTATACGGTTTGAGGATGTTCAGCCTTTGATTGGAATGTGTACAGAGCTGGCTCTGCCTTGTATTCCAGAGGGCCATGATGACTTTTCTCCCCCCTTCAGCATTAACCAGATTGCGTCCTTAGTATGGCTGTTGGAGGATGACTCTGCATCCTTTTTTGAGCATTTTTCGGTTTGTCCCAAACAGTTGTTGAAGGATTGTATAGATGAAGTGCAGTCGCTGGTCAGACAGGGGAAATGTGAGGCCACTTTTGTGCTACCTGTACTTCAGGCATGGTCAGACCTGTTATGCCCAGCTTCTGTCAGCTCTCCACAAACCAGACCTGCTACTAAATACCTGCCTGCTCAGACGTCCTTTCTCCCATCACCCCTGGCAACCTCAGCTGCAGTCCAATATACCCTGCTCCCCACCAAGTATCAATGCCCTGTTTCTACTTCCTGCACCTATCCTGCCTTCAATCCACCTGTCTCTTCTCCTCCACCTGTAACAGTCCCACAAAACCCTTCTCTAGCTACAGTTCCTTGGTCTTCCTTCGATCCAGCTACTTTCTTTGCTTACAGCCCTGCACCTACATACAAAACTGCACGGGCTAAACCAAAGAAGAAGCAAAAATTCTTCCCGACCCATACCATCCTGCCAGTAACCCAACCTGTTCCAGCTTTGCAGTCTGAAGTCCCAGCTTTGCAGTCTGAAGTCCCAGCCTTGCAGTCTGAAGTCCCAGCCTTGCAGTCTGAAGTCCCAGCTTTGCAGTCTGAAGTCCCAGCTTTGCAGTCTGAAGTCCCAGCTTTGCAGTCTGAAGTCCCAGCTTTGCAGTCTGAAGTCCCAGCCTTGCAGTCTGAAGTCCCAGCCTTGCAGTCTGAAGTCCCAGCTTTGCAGTCTGAAGTCCCAGCTTTGCAGTCTGAAGTCCCAGCTTTGCAGTCTGAAGTCCCAGCTTTGCAGTCTGAAGTCCCAGCTTTGCAGTCTGAGGTCCCAGCTTTGCAGTCTGAGGTCCCAGCTTTGCAGTCTGAGGTCCCAGCTTTGCAGTCTGAGGTTCCAGCTTTGCAGTCTGATGTTCCAGCTTTGCAGTCTGATGTTCCAGCTTTGCAGTCTGATGTTCCAGCTTTGCAGTCTGATGTTCCAGCTTTGCAGTCTGATGTTCCAGCTTTGCAGTCTGACGTCCCAGCCTTCCAGTCTGACGTCCCAGCCTTCCAGTCTGACGTCCCAGCCTTCCAGTCTGACGTCCCAGCCTTCCAGTCTGACGTCCCAGCCTTCCAGTCTGGTGTTCCAGCTTTGCAGTCTGGTGTTCCAGCTTTGCAGTCTGGTGTTCCAGCCTTCCAGTCTGCTGTTCCAGCCTTCCAGTCTGCTGTTCCAGCCTTCCAGTCTGCTGTTCCAGCCTTCCAGTCTGATGTTCCAGCTTTGCAGTCTGACGTTCCAGCTCGCCAGTCTGATGTTCCAGCCTTCCAGTCTGATGTTCCAGCCTTCCAGTCTGGTGTTCCAGCTTTGCAGTCTGCTGTTCCAGCCTTCCAGTCTGCTGTTCCAGCTTTGCAGTCTGCTGTTCCAGCTTTGCAGTCTGCTGTTCCAGCTTTGCAGTCTGCTGTTCCAGCCTTCCAGTCTGCTGTTCCAGCCTTGCAGTCTGATGTTCCAGCCTTCCAGTCTGATGTTCCAGCCTTCCAGTCTGATGTCCCAGCCTTCCAGTCTGATGTCCCAGCCTTCCAGTCTGCTGTTCCAGCCTTCCAGTCTGATGTTCCAGCCTTCCAGTCTGATGTTCCAGCCTTCCAGTCTGATGTTCCAGCCTTCCAGTCTGGTGTTCCAGCTTTGCAGTCTGCTGTTCCAGCCTGCCAGTCTGCTGTTCCAGCCTGCCAGTCTGCTGTTCCAGCTTTGCAGTCTGCTGTTCCAGCTTTGCAGTCTGCTGTTCCAGCCTTCCAGTCTGCTGTCCCAGCCTTCCAGTCTGCTGTCCCAGCCTTCCAGTCTGCTGTCCCAGCCTTCCAGTCTGCTGTTCCAGCCTTGCAGTCTGATGTTCCAGCTTTGCAGTCTGACGTTCCAGCTCGCCAGTCTGATGTTCCAGCCTTCCAGTCTGATGTCCCAGCCTTCCAGTCTGCTGTCCCAGCCTTCCAGTCTGCTGTCCCAGCCTTCCAGTCTGCTGTTCCAGCCTTCCAGTCTGATGTTCCAGCTTACCAGTCTGATGTGCCAGCTTACCAGTCTGATGTGCCAGCTTCCCAGATTGATGTGCCAGCTTCCCAGATTGATGTGCCAGCTTCCCAGATTGATGTGCCAGCTTCTCAGATTGATGTGCCAGCTTCCCAGCCTGATGTCTTGCAGCTTGTCTTCCAGCCTGATGTCTTGATGCCTACCTACCAGTCTGATGTGCCAGCTTCCCAGTCTGATGTGCCAGCTTCCCAGTCTGATGTGCCAGCTTCCCAGTCTGATGTGCCAGCTTCCCAGATTGATGTGCCAGCTTCCCAGATTGATGTGCCAGCTTCCCAGTCTGATGTGCCAGCTTCCCAGTCTGATGTGCCAGCTTCCCAGTCTGATGTGCCAGCTTCCCAGATTGATGTGCCAGCTTCCCAGATTGATGTGCCAGCTTCCCAGATTGATGTGCTAGCTTCCCAGATTGATGTGCCAGCTTCCCAGTTTGCTGCCCAGCTCAAGTGGTTCCTGTCGTCTGCTGCCCAGCTCAAGTGGTTCCTGTCGTCTGCTGCCCAGCTCAAGTGGTTCCTGCCGTCTGCTGCCCAGCTCAAGTGTTTCCTGTCGTCTGCTGCCCAGCTCAAGTGTTTCCTGTTGTCTGCTGCCCAGCTCAAGTGTTTCCTGTCGTCTGCTGCCCAGCTCAAGTGTTTCCTGTCGTCTGCTGCCCAGCTCAAGTGTTTCCTGTCGTCTGCTGCCCAGCTCAAGTGTTTCCTGTCGTCTGCTGCCCAGCTCAAGTGTTTCCTGTCGTCTGCTGCCCAGCTCAAGTGTTTCCTGTCGTCTGCTGCCCAGCTCAAGTGTTTCCTGTCGTCTGCTGCCCAGCTCAAGTGTTTCCTGTCGTCTGCTGCCCAGCTCAAGTGTTTCCTGTCGTCTGCTGCCCAGCTCAAGTGGTTCCTGTCGTCTGCTGCCCAGCTCAAGTGGTTCCTGTCGTCTGCTGCCCAGCTCAAGTGGTTCCTGTCGTTTGCTGCCCAGCTCAAGTGGTTCCTGTCGTTTGCTGCCCAGCTCAAGTGGTTCCTGTCGTTTGCTGCCCAGCTCAAGTGGTTCCTGTCGTTTGCTGCCCAGCTCAAGTGGTTCCTGTCGTTTGCTGCCCAGCTCAAGTGGTTCCTGTCGTTTGCTGCCCAGCTCAAGTGGTTCCTGTCGTCTGCTGCCCAGCTTAATGACTCTGACATGCCAGCAGTACCCACTGTTCAGGTTGATGTACCCGATGCCCAGCCTGATGTGCCCTCATCTGTTCAGTTGGAGGCCATGAACTTTGAACAGATGCACCTTGTTGGAGCGTCCGGAGGCCGCTCCTTTAGGGGGGGGTACTGTCATGAGAAGGTCTACCCGTTGGTGGCGCTATGGGTCCCTTGGATCGCAGTACCAGTGTCCATCAGCAGGTGTCTTCCAACACCTAGGACCTGCAGTAAGAGGTCTTTCCTGCTGGTGGCACTGTTGCATCCTCGGGCCGTAGTACCGGCGTCAACCAGCGGGTGCACTCTGGCAGTGTGGAGCAAACAGCTCACACTGCGCTCAGCTGTGACATGAGGTCAATTACCACAGCCTTACAAATACCCGGCAAGCCCTCATAGGCTTGCCTTGGTATCTCTCTCTCTCCCCCTGCGTTCTGACCTTGCTGCCTGTTTGACCTTGAGCCTGCTATCTGCCTTGTCCTGATCTGATCCCATCCCTATCCTGAGGCCTTCCTAGTCCTGTCCCTTCTGTTCCTGGCTCCCTTGGATCTCTGCCCTGAACCCCATCCATCCATCCTCTCCTTGTCCTGTTCAGTTTCCCGTCCTTACCCTTCTGCTGACTTCTCTGTGTATGACCTTGGCTTGGCTTTGATTACGATTACGGTATCTCCTTTTACCATATATATATTGTTGTTTGTAGTGGGTGGTTGTGTGGGTTTTCACTGTTTATATTCCTTATCACTTGTTAATAAACACCATTATTTCACATATATATGTTTTGGGTTTCCTCTGTGTAGTCCACACAGTCTGGTCAATTAGATACCGTGACAGCTGCAGGCTGGGGAAAGTATTTGCTGACATTGGATCAGGCAAAGGCTTTTGATCGTGTTAACCATGAGTACCTGTGGTTGCTCCTTAGTAAGTACGGTCTGCCGGGTGGTTTTGTCGATTGGTTAAAAGTCTTGTATGAGGGGGCAGAGAGCTTTCCTCTTGTTAATGGTTGGGTTGGGCAGTCCTTTGAGGTTGGCTCCGGGGTGCGCCAGGGTTGTCCCCTGAGTCCCCTGCTCTATGTGTTTGCAATCGACCCCTTCATCAGGAGGCTAGAGAGCGGCATGTTGTGTGGGGTGCCAGTGGGGCTTCCGGGTGAGCCGCCTTTGAGGGTTGTTGCCTATGCGGACGATGTGTCGGTGATTGTCACTGGGGCGGATGAAGCAGAGGAGGTGGTCTCTCTGACATCACGGTATTCTGAAGCATCAGGCTCCAAGATCAATCAGGAAAAGAGTGAAGTTTTCTGGATGGGAAAGGAAGGTGAGGGGTTTGATCTCCCGGACACCTTTCCAGTGCCCCAGGAAAGAATTAAGATTTTAGGCATTGAATTTGGACCTGGCGATTATGGCCTCAAAAACTGGGAAGGCAGACTGGAAATTGCCAATACTAAGGTGGTCAGCTGGAAGAGATGGAAGTTATCTATGAGGGAAAGGGTTGATCTGATTAAGACTTACCTGATTCCGATCTTCTTGTATGTCAGCTTAGTCTGCATCTTGCCAGTGTCTCTCTATGCTAGGGTCAGTAGTGTGTTCTTCCAGATGTTGTGGGGGAACAGACTGAACCCCATCAAGAGGAATGTCACCTATCTATCCAGGAGGGAAGGTGGCTTAGGTATGGTCAACCCAGTTCTTTTCTTTTCACTGCTTTTTCTCAAGTTTAATATTGGTAATATGCTTGCAGTGGAACCTCCTGGATGGGCAGGCATATTTAGATCTTGGTTTAGGCCTTTTCTACGACTTTGGGAAGAAGGTGGCCAAGTGAAGAATCTCAGGGGTCATCGTGGTCAGCTACCAGCCTATGTCGCTCCGTGCCTGAAGTTACTACGGCAGTGGCGATTGTCAGCTGAAGATCTCAGATCGGTTCCGAGGAAAGTCCTTATGAGTCGAGTCTTGAGCGAAGTCTTTCATGACCCACTGGCCTTAAGGGATTGCCCAGGCCCAGTTTTGAGGGCAGGGTTAAGACTTATTAATTTGGACAGAGTACCCCCTAAATTCAGGGATCTGGCCTGGTTGTGCTTCCATGGGAGACTCTATGTTAGGGGCAATTTGAAATTCCGCAGTGGGGTGGATCGTAGCTGTCCTCGGGAGGAGTGTGCAGATGAGGAGGAGACTATGGACCATTTTCTGCTTCATTGCCCTTTTAACATAGAGGTGTACAAACAGGTGGGACGGGCCCTCGGTGTCCCTTTCCTCTCCAGGCTGGGTTATGCTGAGTGGGTGTACGGAGCATTCAATACTGGTGGGGTTTTTTGTTTAGATACACTTTTTCTAGTTAGCCTAGTAGTCCGTTATTTCACTTGGAACGCACGGTGTCAGGTCTGCATTCGGCGTAAAATCCTTCCTGTTCAGGTGGTGGTGTATGACATTTTGCATGAGGTGGAGAAGATTCGGGTACTTGAGAGAGACAAGCGGAGTCAGGGGGCTTGGTTGAAGGCGTGGAGGGGTTTCAAGCCTCCCTGACTGCCAGGAGTCTCTTTCCCGGGTGTGGCTGTCTGTCTCTTATCACCCTAGATTATTTTTTTTTTTTTGGATTAATTTTTGATAAATGGCTGCGTACATAGGTGATGGGTTGTGCCTCTTAGGCCCTCTCTGCTGCTTTATGTAAATAATTTTGGTAGTGGATTATGTATATATTGTATATATTCTGAACATGGATGTGTATTCCTTGGATTTCTGTTGAAGTTTTGTACTATGGTTTTGTTTTTTACTTTTGTATAAAATTGGTTGCTTGATTCTTTTAATAAAAGATCAATAGTGCCCTATCATTGGTGTCAGTGGGAGGAATAGTGCCCCATCGTTGGTGTCAGTGGGAGGAATAGTGCCCTATCATTGGTGTCAGTGGAAGGAATAGTGTCCCATCATTGGTGTCAGTGGGAAGAATAGTGCCCCACCATTGGTATCAGTGGGAGGAATGGTGCCCTTTTCCTGGCTGTCATCATTACATGAGTGGCGAAAAACGACCCACTTGCCATGCGCAAGGAGCTGAGAGAGTTCTGGAGGTGCATCAAGCCTAAGGGGGTCTGACAAACCATGTACAGTATTTGGGGCCCTGACATTTTCTGTTCATGAGGTTGCTGTCAGTCCTTAGGAAAGATTCCTGCCCCGGGTGAATCTGTATAATACCCTCCACACCTGGTCTAATACTCTGAAAGCAGCCATCCAATACCTTCAGACCTGGAGTGCTAATATTGCTCCCCTTACCTGTGAGATATTTGTTACAAGCTTCATATCACATTTTAAAGACATAATGTCAACTTCATATACATCCTAATAATCTCTCCCCAACTCTTGGGCAGACCCCCTAAGGCTTGATGCACCTCCGGCCCTCTCTCAGCTCCTCCCACATGGCCTCTTGGGGGCCGCAAGTGGGTCGTTTTTTGCCGCTCCTGAAACGATGACAGCCAGTGATGTATTTTAACCTTGATTTGCTCTGGTTGGTGTTTAGTGTCTCCATCTTTAAGATGTCCCTACCCCCCCCCCCCCAGGAAGATTCTGATCATTATAATCGAAACGCGTTGGGGTTTAATTAAGAAGGCAGGAGGACCGCTTTGGAAATTCCCATACAAAGTTTGTTACCGGCCACTGTCTAAGGACATCACTTACTGTAGTTGGGGTTATACATACCAGAGCTCATATTTTAAAGAGTATTGTTTCTCAATTTTAATATCTGTATCAATAAAAATGGTTCACTTTGTTCACTCTTTGACGCATTGTCTAGATTTTTGCTGCATAAAAGCCCTTGGGAGAAACTATATTGTGTTTGTAATACTGTGAACAAACTTACAGTGCCTTGAAAAAGTATTCATACCCCTTGAAATTGTCCACATTTTGTCATGTTACCGCCAAAAACGTAAATGTGTTTTATTGGGATTTTATGTGATAGACCAACACAAAGTGGCTCATAATTGTGAAGTGGAAGGAAAATGATAATTGGTTTACAACATTTTTTACAAATAAATATGTAAAAAGTGTGGGGGGTACATTTGTATGGCGCCCCCCGGAGTCAATACTTTGTAGAACCGCCTTTCGCCGCATTTACAGCTGCAAGTCTTTTTGGGGGTGTCTCTACCAGCTTTGCACATCTAGAGAGGGACATTTTTGCCCATTCTTCTTCTTTTCAAAATATCTCAAGTTCTGTCAGATTGGATGGAGAGCGTCTGGGAACAGCAATTTTCAGGTCTTGCCACAGATTCTCAATGTGATTTAGGTCTGGACTTTGACTGGGCCATTCTAACACATGAATATGCTTTGATCTAAACCATTCCATTGTAGCTCTGGCTGTATGTTTAGGGTCGTTGTCCTGCTGGAAGGTGAACCTCCGCCCCAGTCTCAAGTCTTTTGCAGACTCTAACGGGTTTTCTTCTAAGATTCCCCTGTATTTGGCTCCATCCATCTTCCCATCAACTCTGACCAGTCTCCCTGTCCCTGCTGAAGAAAAGCATCCCCACCACATGATGCTGCCACCACCATGTTTCACGGTGGGGATGGTGTGTTCAGGGTGATGTGCAGTGTTAGTTTTCTGTCACACATAGTGTTTTGCTTTTAGGCCAAAACATTCACTTTTGGTCTCATCTGACCAGAGCACCTTCTTCCACATGTTTGCTGTGTCCCCCACATGGCTTCTCACAAACTGCAAACAGGACTTCTTATGGCTTTCTTTCAACTGAGGGAGGTAGTATGGGGAAGGGGGTCCTGTGTAATGATGGGGGTAGTATGGGGAAGGGGGTCCTGTGTAATGATGGGGGTAGTATGGGGAAGGGGGTCCTGTGTAATGATGGGGGTAGTATGGGGAAGGGGGTCCTGTGTAATGATGGGGGTAGTATGGGGAAGGGGGCCTGTGTAATAATGGGGGTAGTATGAGGGATGGGTCCTGTGTAATGATGGGGGTAGTATGGGGAAGGGATTCTGTGTAATGATGGGGGTAGTATGGGGAGGGGGTCCTGTGTAATGATGGGGGTAGTATGGCGAAGGGGGTCCTGTATAATGATGGGGGTAGTATGAGGAAGGGGGTCCTGTGTAATGATGGGGGTAGTATGGGGAAGGGGGTCCTGTGTAATGATGGGGGTAGTATGGGGGAGGGGGCTCTTGTGTAATAATGGGGGTAGTATGGGGGTAGGTCCTGTGTAATAATGGGTGTAGTATGGGGAGGGGGCCTCTGTGTAATGATGGGGGTAGTATGGGGAGGGGTTCCCTGTGTAATGATGGGGGTAGTATGGGGGAGGGGGCTCTTGTGTAATAATGGGGGTAGTATGGGGGTAGGTCCTGTGTAATAATGGGTGTAGTATGGGGAGGGGGCCTCTGTGTAATTGTTATGGAAATGATTAAGAGCTCCAATCGAGCCCAAGGTTATCTGCTGCTGTCTCTAATTTGAAAAGTGTTGATATGCATGCATATAAAAGTAAACACTCTGAGACACGCTCAGTATCGTTACTGTTACACTTCTGATTTATTCAAGGCGGTGTTAATGTTTTATACACACAAATACGTCATTACTATGTTAGTCTAATAGGTACATCTCATTGGTTAAGAAGGAAAAGAAGATGGAGAATCTTCATAACGAGGTTTGGCTGTCTTTGGTCTTATCTTCAGTTCCGTGTTCTTCTGATGTGTGGGATGTAGGGGGTACCCGCCATCTTGAGAAAATATAGGAACAGAGCTAATCTGTATACTTATATAATGAGTAAGGAGAAAAATATGTATGCACATAAGAAAATAGACATTTTCAGATTACTATTATTATTATCTACATCACATTCCTTCACAATCCCCCCTAAAATGACTATTTTCTCTTTTCTGTCTCTAATACTAAAGGTCCCACTTTGGCCTGGCCCTTCTCCTCAGCAACTCTTTTAGGCTGTATATAGAATTGGGCAGCAACTGTTCACTTCCCTCCTCGATTCAGCTGGAGAGGTGCAGTCAGGCGCTATCTATCCCTAAAACCCTAAAAAGGATTGTGAGATTATGGACAGGGAGTGACTGTAGGGGAGTGAAGGGTTTGTCATCTTCCATCATAAGGAGGTCCTCTTCCTCTTGGTGGAGAAATGTAGGTGTGTTATTGTCTACAGCCTTGCTCATTAACTTCTTACAAAAGGTAGAATACAGCATACAATCAGGGCTAAAAGAACCAGGATTATTAATACCATTACCCGTATCTGGGCGAGCACCTTCTGCCACCCACTCATCCAGCTAAAGTATTGATCCCATGGGTCTGTCATACCTGAGTTCTTCTTCAACTCCAGTGACAGATCTTCTAATTTCTTTATAGCTAGAGTAACCTTACCATTTGGGCCAATATTATCAGGAATGTATGTACAACAGGTTCCCGTTTTTTCCTATGATTTTACAAAACACCTCCTTTCCCAACTAGCACCATGTCTAAGGCCATAGGCGTCCTTAAGGGGGGGCTATTGAGGCTTGAGCCCCGAATGTGGGGCCAATAGCCCCGAGTGTCTAAGCGCAGTGGCCCCAGCTGCAAGATCTAGAGCGGCGCATTCCGATTCCCGTGCGCGCCGCCATCAGTGTTATATTACATACAGCCTGTACGAGCGCTTAGCTGGGCAGCGGGCGCTCCCTGATTGGCTGTGCAGGCGGAAGACATAAGGGTCTGTGATCGGCCCGGTGGAGCTGCTGACTGGTCACATGTGGAGGCGGGGAGGGGCTTGACTGTGGGTGATCGCGGCCGCCCGGAGCCCCGCCTCCCTGCCTGTCGCGCGCTGTGTCTCCTCCTGACGGAGGCGGGGAGGGGCTTGACTGTGGGTGATCGCGGCCGCCCGGAGCCCCGCCTCCCTGCCTGGCGCGCGCTGTGTCTCCTCCTGACTGAGGTCTCTCTGTTATCTGCCCTTCCACTAGTCTGTCAGCGTGCCACTCTCTGTAAGCCCACCCCTCTGTCATCCCGCCCCTTTGTGTAAGCCCACCCCTTTCTGTCACTGCCCCCTCTGTCAGTGCACCCCTCCTCTGTCAGCACCCCCCCTCTGTGTCAGCACCCCCCTCTGTCAGCCCACCCCCCTCTGTCAGCAGTGCACCCCCTCTGTAAGCACCCCCCTCACTGCCAGCCCACCCCCCCTCTGTCAGCCCACACCCCCTCTGTCAGCCCCCCCTGTCAGCACCCCCCCCTCTGTCAGCACCCCCCTCTGTCAGCACCACCCCCTCTCTGTCAGCACCACCCCCCCTCTGTCAGCACCACCCCCTCTCTGTCAGCACCCCCCTCTCTGTCAGCACTCCCCCTCTCTGTCAGCCCACACCCTCTCTATCAGCGCCCCCTCTCTCTCAGCGTCCCCCGTCAGCTCACACCCTCTCTGTCAGCCCACACCCTCTCTGTCAACACCCCCCCTCTGTCAACACCCCCCCTCTGTCAGCACCCCCCCCTCTGTCAGCACCCCCCTCTCTGTCAGCCCACACCCTCTCTATCAGCGCCCCCTCTCTCTCAGGTTCCCCCCGTCAGCTCACACCCTCTCTGTCAACACCCCCCCTCTGTCAGCACCACCCCCCCTCTGTCAGCACCACCCCCTCTGTCAGCACCCCCCCCTCTGTCAGCACACCCCCCCCTCTGTCGGCACCCCCCCCCTCTGTCAGCACCTCCCCTCTCTGTCAGCACCACCCTCCCTCTGTCAGCACCACCCCCTCTCTGTCAGCACCACCCCCTCTCTGTCAGCACCACCCCCTCTCTGTCAGCCCACCCCCCCTGTCAGCCCCCCTCTGTCAGCAGTGCACCCCCTCTCTGTCAGCCCACACCCTCTCTATCAGCGACCTCCTCTCTCTCAGCGACCCCCCGTCAGCCCACACCCTGTCAGCACCCCCCACTCTGTCAGCACTCCCCCTCTCTGTCCTCTGTCAGCACCCCCCCTCTCTGTCAGAACTCCCCCTCTCTGTCAGCACCCCCCCTCTCTGTCAGCACTCCCCCTCTCTGTCAGCACTCCCCCTCTCTGTCAGCACCCCCCTCTCTGTCAGCACCCCCCCTCTCTGTCAGCACTCCCCCTCTCTGTCAGCACCCCCCCTCTCTGTCAGCACCCCCCCTCTCTGTCAGCACCCCCCCCTCTCTGTCAGCACGCCCCCCCTCTCTGTCAGCACCCCCCCTCTCTGTCAGCACCCCCCCTCTCTGTCAGCACCCCCCCTCTCTGTCAGAACTCCCCCTCTCTGTCAGCACCCCCCCTCTCTGTCAGCACTCCCCCTCTCTGTCAGCACTCCCCCTCTCTGTCAGCACCCCCCCCCCTCTCTGTCAGCACCCCCCCTCTCTGTCAGCACTCCCCCTCTCTGTCAGCACCCCCCCTCTCTGTCAGCACCCCCCCTCTCTGTCAGCACCCCCCCTCTCTGTCAGCAACCCCCCCCTCTCTGTCAGCACGCCCCCTCTCTGTCAGCATTCCCCCTCTCTGTCAGCACCACCCCCTCTCTGTCAGCACCACCCCCTCTCTGTCAGCACCACCCCCTCTCTGTCAGCATCCCCCTCTTTGTCAGCACCTCCCCTCTCTGTCAGCACCACCCTCCCTCTGTCAGCACCACCCTCCCTCTGTCAGCACCCCCCCCTCTGTCAGCACCTCCCCTCTCTGTCAGCACCACCCTCCCTCTGTCAGCACCTCCCCTCTCTATCAGCACCACCCCCTCTCTGTCAGCCCACCCCTCCTGTCATCCCCCCCTCTCTGTCAGCAGTGAACCCCCCCTCTGTCAGCCCACACCCTCTCTATCAGCGACCTCCTCTCTCTCAGCGACCCCCCTTCAGCCCACACCCTGTCAGCATTCCCCCACTCTGTCAGCACTCCCCTCTCTGTCAGACCTCCCCTCTCTGTCAGCACCTCCCCTCTCTGTCAGCACACCCCCTCTCTGTCAGCACCCCCCTCTCTGTCAGCACCTCCCCCTCTCTGTCAGCACCTCCCCCTCTCTGTCAGCACCTCCCCTCTCTGTCAGCACCTCCCCTCTCTGTCAGCACCTCCCCTCTCTGTCAGCACCCCCCCTCTCTGTCAGCACCCCCCCTCTCTGTCAGCACTCCCCCTCTCTGTCAGCACTCCCCCTCTCTGTCAGCACCACCCCCTCTCTGTCAGCATCCCCTCTCTGTCAGCCCACCCCCCTGTCAGCACCCCCCTCTCTGTCAGCCCACACCGTCTCTGTCAACACCCCCCTCTGTCAGCACCACCCCCCCTCTGTCAGCACCCCCCCTCTGTCAGCAGTGAACCCCCCCTCTGTCAGCCCACACCCTCCCTCTGTCAGCACCACCCTCCCTCTGTCAGCACCACCCTCCCTCTGTCAGCACCACCCTCCCTCTGTCAGCACCACCCCCTCTCTGTCAGCCCACCCCCCCATCAGCCCCCCCTCTCTGTCAGCAGTGCACCCCCTCTCTGTCAGCTCACACCCTCTCTATCAGCGCCCCCCTCTCTCTCAGCGTCCCCCCTCTCTCAGCGTCCCCCCTCTCTCAGCACCCCCCCGTCAGCCCACACCCTGTCAGCACTCCCCCTCTCTGTCAGCACTCCCCCTCTCTGTCAGCACTCCCCCTCTCTGTCAGCACTCCCCCTCTCTGTCAGCACCACCCCCTCTCTGTCAGGTAGGTCAGTGTATGTCAGCCAGGTAGGTCAGTGTGGGTCAGGTAGGTCAGTGCGTGTCAGGTAGGTAACACCCCCCCCCTCCATACAACCCCACCGCCCGCCACCCCATCATCCCCCCCGGTGCCGGGCTCTGACTTCGGGCTGAAGCCCCTGGTCTTTTTGCCACCTAGCAACGCCCCTGTCTAAGGCCATCAGGTCCTGGAATGTCATGTAGGAAGTGGGGATAACTGGTCAGCAATTCCCTGGAGGGCATCTTTAGAGTAATTTACACATCTCTGTTGGTTATAATATGTGTAGTGTCAGGTCACCTAGAGGCTGGGTGACAGATGCACACCGTTGGGATCAGGAATGCACCGCAAGGTAGTGGTCCCTATGGCTGACTGCTGCGGATTGTACCCTGGGAGGTTCAGGAAGCAGGTCTACTGAATCACTGACACAGATCCCACTGGGAGCTAGAGCATAGATTCCCCAGGGCGCGGAGTCTAAGAGCCAGCAGGTGTTCACCAGAGCCTCTAGTGGTGAGGATGGACTGCGCTGCAGTCTGGCTCCAGGTCGCGGCCCCCAGGGTCTCACAGCTCACGCTCACGGTAGACTACAGGAGAAGAGGAAGGAGGGAGCTGGCTGGAACATCAGGGTCACAGGCAAACAGGGATGGCGGGAACAGGCCAAAGTCGGTAACAGAAATCAGATGTAGGAAACATAGCAAGTACACACAGAGGCTAACACACAGTGGTTGATCAGCACTGCTGGCTTGCAGTGCACAGGTTAATATAGGGTTCCCTGATAGGGCCTGGGGTGGGGCCATGCTTATAGGAGAGGTTACAAAAGCAGTCTGGTGAGGGTCAGCTGGTCTCTAGAGATGAACACATGGAGACAGGTATGCTGATCGACAAACTCTATTGCATAACCATGACATGTAGTTAATCCAATCTACATTCTTGCTGACAGTTGTTATGGGGATCAAAGACTCAAAACCAGCTTTTACCTGGTCCCTGGCTTTAAATTCATCAGGGACCCCCCTTGTAACCCCTATGATATGTATGTATACATGAGGATCAAAGCTTCCGGAGAGAGCTGTTCGCTCCCTCCTCTGACTGTGTGCTGGGTCAGTGCATGTATCAGGGGTACCTTTGGTTAGGATATGGGGCTTTCTATTTTCATTTTTTTTTTTTTTTTCTAATGCACTCTGTGGTCGCCCAGTCTGGCCCTGTGTTCCAACCCACTGGCCCCCACAGAAACCACAACTCTGTCCCCAGTAACTGTCTGTGTGGCATACATATATGTCCTTACCGTCAGGGATATCACTGTACCAATGGCATCACCATGAAGGGTCAAACGGACAAGGTACTATGTCACAGTAATCTAAGGTAAAGGCGGTCACATGTGTACCTAAAGAGTTACACCAAAATGTAATTATGTTATCATTTTTGTGATGGCCACCTCCTGGGCCCCTCCCCCCTAGATCAAACAGAAAAAGGATATGCAGAACCCGAAAACACGCTCTCCTGCAGTGATAAGCGTGCATTCAGGTGTTCTTCCTGGCCAACTTGACTGAGGTGGCTGTGGTCACCAAAACTTGGAATGGACCATCATAACTTGGCTCAAGGATCTCCAGACAGTAGTTGGTGTGTTCCTGTATCTAATTCAGGATCTGGAATGGAAGAAAACACCTGGACATGCATTCAGGTTAATTCTCGTGATAATGTGGTTACATAATTAGTCAACACATCAGACTGTAACTGTAACTGTTGTGGAAAGTAACAACCAAGTCTGGGAGCTGAACCAAACAAAATTTCATAAGGGGATAGGGCATGTTTCCCCTGGGGGTGTGTCTGACACTGAACAGGGCAATGGGCTAACTGTCTGGCCAACTCATGTTAGTCTCTTGGGCCATCTTTAACATCCTTTTTTTAGTGTCCCATTCATCCTTTCTACCTTCCCGCTACTTTGAGGGTGGTATGGGATGTGTAGTGCCAACTGAACCCCCAGTGCTGCCCAAATCTCTTTAGTAAGGGTTGTTGTTAGGGCTGGTCCCTGATCTCTCAATATCACCTCTGGGACCCCAAATCTACATACTATCTCACTCAGTAGTTTCTTAGCTGTGGTCCTGGCAGTCGTGACCACTTCCACTAGGGCGTATTCGAATCTGTCACTTCTTGGCACTTGAGAATGATCAATTTGCATCCTCTGGAATGGGGTATAGGGTTTTTGCCAGGTGCTTCTTCTGTGCTTCTTCTGTGCATCCTGGGTTACATTTGGTGCAGATAATGCATGATCTGCAGAAGTTGTCGGTCAGTGGAGTAACTCTTGGTGCAACACTTGTTGATAAGAGAGTTCATAAAAGTCTTTGTCAAGTGGGCAGCTCCATGTGCCCATTGCACCACAGCTGGGTACACCCTCCTGAGTAGACAAGGCTTCTTGTTGCACTCGAATAGTCCATTTCTGAGAGTTGCTCCTCTCCGTTTCCAGCTTTCCTTCTTATCAGGACTTGTTGTTTCCTGTAGTTCTTTTAGATAAACTCTGTCCACTGGGAAAGTCTGTATGGTAAGCACGGGGTGGTCTTCTTCTACCACCCTGCTGTCCACTTTCCGTGGACCACCAGCTGTCTGTTTGGCAGCTGAATTGGCTAGATGATTGCCTCGAGCTTCCTTTGAGTTCATTTTGTCGTGTGCTTTTACTCATAATAGTCACTTGGGTTGGGAGAAGCAAGGCATCAATCAAGTTTTCACAAGTGTTCCTGCAGCCATCAGGAATCCTCTGTCCTAGATAACACCATAATCATGGGCAATGCTGAAAGCATATCTTGAGTCCATATGAATGTTGGCTCTTTTTCCCTCTGCCCGTGACCGCGTGTCCTGTGTGGTCATGGGGTAACAAGTCAAGACTCTACTCCTCCTTTCCCCCCTCGAGAAGTGGAAGAAGGGTGGTAGGGTTCAGTGTTTGACAACTTAATAGAGTAATGCTGTCCAGTAGGAGGGAACACAGGAATCTCAAGTGTCTGGTAGTGGACAAGTGTTTCGGCTGGATCTTGGTTGAATATGGCAACAACGTCATGGGGAGCAAGCAGAACGAGGCAGTGTCCGAGGACCAAGTTCAAAGTTTTGTCAAGCAAGGCTTGTGTAGCAAATCCAGCTCGCAGACACAATAGGCCTCCTCTTGCTACCGCATCCAGCCGACAGGAGTAATATCCTATGGGGCGTAGGCTGATGCCATGTGATTGGGTGAGTACACCTGCAGCATGTCCCATGCGTTCGGATACAAAGAGCTTGAGCGTTTTGCCGTAGACTGGGAGCCCTAGCGCCTGAGATGGCACACTTGAGGGCCTCAAACTTAGATATTTCTTCGGGAGACATCTGGAAGGGTCTGATTGCAGAGCATCAGTAGGAAGGCTTCTGGAATCCATGCTCTGCACTAGGAAATTAGTCCAAGGAAAATGACAGGTGTTGAGCACCACTGCAATTTGGGCTTTGAGGCTCTGCAGCCCTGGTTGGCAAGATAGCACAACAGGCTTTCTGAGGTGACTTCAACAGGGGGTAAGTCAGCTGCACAAAGGAGAAGGTCATCAACATGTTGGAAGAGAATCATTTCCGGGTGTTCCTCTTGTCATGTGTCAAGGATGATAGCCATAGCTTTTGCAAACTGGCTTGGAAAGTTCTGTGCCCCTTGTGGCACAACTGTTTAGGTATGTTGCCGTTTCTTTCCGTGGATGAATGCAAAAAGGTACCAGCAGGAGGGGTGAGGGTGGACACTGAAGAAAACGTTTGTAAGGTCCACCTCTGTGAGGTACTTTGCAGTCAAAGGCATCCACAGTAGGTACCTGGTTCTCTTTTTAGGATTCTCTTTTTGGGGTTATTGGGTATCCAGTTGTAACAGGTGATCCTTTCCCTGGTATTGGGCAGTGGTGGTGGACTAGTGTAGGCGGGATCTTCGTCATGGGTTACCATGAGGGGCGTTGGTGTTTTACCTTTTTGATTTTCTATACCTCTGGTCACCAACAATTAATCAGACATTTTCCTTGAATGGTATTCAGGGCGGGCCACCATCAGGCCTTTTCTGATATCCTCTCTGAGCCCTGAAACAAAAGCAGTTGATAACATATGTGTGTGTGCCTTTATGAGTCTAGCATGATACTTCTTCACAGACTCCCCTTTATCTTGGGTAATATCTTGGATTGTGGTGGTCTGATCCGTCAACTTCTCCTTTGCCCAGTCGTGGAGTTGTGCACAGAACTCCACTCCTGAGGTGTAGGAAGTGGCACTTGTCAGGCTGGCATCATTGAAGGCCGTCTGCATGACTGGCCAAAAGACATATCCTGCTTTGATTTGGCATAGGCTGATCTAGTCTCTCCAGGCAGCTGAGTAAGTTTCTTGTATCTGCACTATCCTGTGGTAGAAGGGAATTGGCTGCTTCTCTGGGTCAGGCAGACTTGTCACTAAGGCCGCTGCTTGTGATAGAGTAAAAGCGACATACATCACTGGTGCCCCTTCTGGTAATCGAGACTGTTGTTGGGGCAGGGGCTGGCAAGGGGCACTGTTCCTTATGGTTGCCAGCATGTGTTTGAGATCCTCTCGTAACTGAGAGTCTGGAGCCGGATTGGGGGTTAAATCAGTGGGTGGCCTTGCTGCCTGCTGTCAGGCTTCCCACTCAGATGCTTCTTCATCATTAACATATCCGGCCTGGGAATGTGATGCTCCCGTATTGGGGAAGACAGGTGTGTGGTATGAACCATCTTGGTTTAAAACAGGGAGGGCTGGGTACAGGCTGTTTAAGCTTACTGGGTGTACCAAGATGGCCGCCGGCAGGAAGTGCACTGGACTGGGTAGAAAGTGAAGGCATGGGTGCACTAAGATGGCCGCCGGACTGAGTTGTCACAGTGGATTGTGCTTGGGTGGTGAGAAAGGAGTGGTTGTTAGACGGAGGGCAGTGCTGTCCCTCCCCTCCTTTGTTTAAAGTTCCAACATATCATCAGCTCTGTGATACACATACATAATACAATCGCCATCTTTCTTAACTTCCTTTATCCAATTTTCTTTATCACACAGGATTTTTCTCCCTGTCTCTTCAGCAACATAACTTTCGCCATTTCTTTCAACTTTGTTAACTATTTCAACATCTTCTTTGCAATATCACTTTCTTTTCTCTCGTACAACCAAAGGGGTTAATATTTTTCTCAGCTTCTTATCAACAAATTCCTTGGGTGGGAGTACATAACGCTGCGCTCCTAGTGTTCTATCTCTTCGAGGGTCTGCCCAAACCCCCCTGTCACTGGGTAATGTACGTTTAATCTCAGTACAAGCACGTCAGGGGTAGTAGGGAGCAACGGCTTGTGACCCAACAGATCCCCCGGGCAGCCCCCCCTCCGACCTTAACCAGTCCCCACCCCCTCTCGTGTATATAGCAAACAATAAACCACAAATACACTCACGACAGGACATTACACCTGCCACTCTTCGAACTGCAAAATTTCAGCAGGCTAAAATAACCACAAGGGCAGACCACCCTGCATAAATAAACCCGTTTATAGACGTTTGCTACAAGGGAAACAATCTAATCCCAGAGGCCGAAAGCTCATCTGGAGATGAGACTACCCATTCACACATGTAGCACTTCAGGCTGCAAAGCCAGCAGCTGAAATTGCCCTCAAAGGTTCGTCGAACCCAGAGTAACCCGTCTATAACGTTTGCCACAAGGGAAACAATCTCATGCCAGAGGCCGAAAGCTCATCTGGAGATGAGACTACCCATTCACACATGTAGCACCCTTAGACTGCTGAGTTTCGCAGCCCAAAGAATGGCAGACAGTGAACAAATACAGTCAGCAGAAACCCATTGACAGGTTCGTTAAAACAACCTCAGGCGAGGAAATACCTGCCTCTAAGACAGTCTCAGCATACCGACAGAATCCAGCCGTCAACCGAAAGATAAGAGAGTCGTACAGTGGTAAGAATATAAATCAAACTTACCGTACTGTTAGGGCTGCGCAAAGACCCCACTCTCATCAATCAATTAACGCCCAAATGCTTGTCGCGGTATAACTTCGACTGTAGCCTGAGGTCCCGGGTTTCGGCACCATCTGTTATGGAAATGATTAAGAGCTCCAATCGAGCCCAAGGTTATCTGCTGCTGTCTCTAATTTGAAAAGTGTTGATATGCATGCATATAAAAGTAAACACTCTGAGACACGCTCAGTATCGTTACTGTTACACTTCTGATTTATTCAAGGCGGTGTTAATGTTTTATACACACAAATACGTCATTACTATGTTAGTCTAATAGGTACATCTCATTGGTTAAGAAGGAAAAGAAGATGGAGAATTTTCATAACGAGGTTTGGCTGTCTTTGGTCTTATCCTCAGTTCCGCGTTCTTCTGATGTGTGGGATGTAGGGGGTACCCGCCATCTTGAGAAAATATAGGAACAGAGCTAATCTGTATACTTATATAATGAGTAAGGAGAAAAATATGTATGCACATAAGAAAATAGACATTTTCAGATTACTATTATTATTATCTACATCACATTCCTTCACATAATGATGGGGGTAGTATGTCCCTGTGTAATGATGGGGGTAGTGTTGAGGAGAAGCTGGTGGAACTGGAGGAGAAAGATTTGCGTCACAGCCTCAGCAAATTTAATTTTACCCGGCTTTTCTAATTGACAGGCGGCCTGGTAAACTCGCTGATTCAAGTCAATGCAACTGTAGGTCATATGCTTCGCTCACAGATGCCGCGTATTCGTTTTATTCAAAACCGGGCATTTGGGATTGCCTCCTGGATGCTTGGAAGCCACCTTCCGAGAAGCGATCCAGCACAGGTTGCTTTTCACTGTGAAAGTAGCCTAGCTTTATTGAAATGTCACAAAATGACTCTTTGCATTGCAGCTCGATGTGACAGTTTGGCGCGGTGACGGGCAATGAGGTGCGTTGCAATGCAAACCAATGCAGCACCTCAGTGGAGTGTGATGGTGTAAATGGGGCTTGTAAAAACAGTTGCGCTCTTGCTTCAGACCTGCGTGGTGAGGCTGTGCACATCAACAGACATGAAGGAGCCCTAAGGCTGCATTCACACCTGAGCGCAACGTCTTTGAGCGCTTTTCCTGTGTTTTTTTCGGGTGTTTTTGGCGTGTTTGTATGCAGCGTTTTTGGGCTTTGGCATTTTTTTATTAGTCAATAGAGAATATAGCATAAATTTATGTAGCATATTTTTTTATTTATTATAATGTTTTTTTTCGTTAGGGTAAGGCGTTTCGAGTTCAGTTTAGGGTTAGGATTAGGAGTTGGCGTTAGGGTTATTTATTATTATTTTATTTATTTTTTATTTTATTTTATATATTATTATTATTATTATACGAATAATAAAAAAAAGAATAGAATAAATGTAAAATAAATACACAAATAAATAAAAAATAAATACATTTAATAAATTAATACTAAGTAACAATAAATAAGTAATTATCCCTTACCGTTAACCCTTACCCCTTAAATAATAAAATAATAAATAACTAAACACCCTAACCCTAATACAAAAAATATTATTATTATTATTATTATTATTATTATTATTAATGTATTTTTCTGTTCGTGTTTGGGTGTTATTATTATTATTATTATTATTAATAGTAATAATAATGTTTTTAATATTTTTTAAGGTTAGAGGTTAATTATTATTTATTAATGTGTTATTACATATTATTCATTTATTTTATGTATTTATGATGATTTTAAGTTACGTGTGTATTTATTTTACATTTATTTATTCATATATTATTACTATTTTTTTTTTTACTTTTTTAAATTTGAGCAGAAAATCGTGCAGAAACGCACAAAAATGCGCAAAAACTTGCGAATGGCGTGTTTCCATTCATTTCGAAGGGAATACAAACGCGCCAAAAACACCCAAATCTGCCCGATTCGAGCGACAAAAAAAAAGCTCCAGAACTTGTTTGAGCCTCAGGCGTTTGGCTTCGGGCAACTTGGAGTGGAGATGTGAACCAACTCCATAGAGAATAATTGATTTTTTTCCTCCTCCAACTTTTTTGAGCTTCAAGTTTCAAGCAGATAATTGCTCAGGTGTGAATGGGGCCTAAAACTTTGCACTTCTGGGGGGATCTACTATACAGCCACTAGGTGGGGGCAGAGTACACATAGCAGCTCAACATCTATAGAAAGTTTATGGCATTCTTGCACATTTCATGCGTTTATGTAGAAAAAGCAATGACGTGTAATCAATGACATCTACCAGTTTAGAGGTCAGCGCAGAGCCGGCCCACAGAAACTGTTTTCTGACTGGCTGTCATAAGATGTGGTGAACCACAACAGGCATGTTTTTGAAGAATTGATTTTGTCCCCCCCCCCCTATACCCCCAAAAAAATCACAGTTTCCTTTTTACTTTTCTAGATCAGAAGTGAGAATAAAGGGGACAGTGATGGGCTGCCATCAGTATGTCTCTGGCATTCAGGGTTCTGTGAACCAACTGCTTATTGTCCATGAGATCCAATGCACTCCATAGAGCTATAGCCCTAAAAAAGGGCAGGTGCTTTGGTGAGATGGTGGATGGCACCATCAATAAACCACTCCAAAATGCAAGGTGGTTCTAGCGCACCTCTATTTCATTGATGGCATCTTCAGTCATCCCATCAAAGCACCCACCATTATTGTGCTGCTACATTCTGTATATCATCGGGGTTCCAAGATCCATTTACTATCCACGGTATCCAATCCACTCCTTACAGCCATAGACCTAACAAATTGCGCTTGCTTTGGTGAGATTTACAAATGGTGCCATCAGCAAACCAGTTCAACATGCAAGGCATCACCAGCACATCATTGTTTTATTCATGGTGCCTTCTGCCATCTCACCAAAGCCCCCGCCATTATTGTGCTTCTACATACTGTATATCACCAGTTCCGACACCCATCCCAAGCACTCCTTACAGCGATAGCCCTAAAAAATGGCAGGTGCTTTGGTGAGATGGTGGATGACGCCATCAGGCCCGGACTGGGACAAAAAATCGGCCCGGGCATTTTGGATTGAGCAGCCCATGAAATGTTAACCGGCCCCTTCCCCACTCACCACCCTGACAGATTCCCTGAGAGAGGGGAGGGGGGAACCCAGCAGAGGTGTGGGGGGGAGGTGAGGTGGGACCAGGAAAGAGCATGGGGGGATGGAGAGCACAGGAAATAACCTTGAGAACATGGGGTGGGGCGAGAGCACAGGGAGGAAGAGAAGAGCATGGGGGGAGGTTGAGAGCACGGGGGAGGTGGAGAGCACAGGAAGGGCGGCGGAGAGCATTGGGGGAAGATGGAGAGCACAGGGGGGGCTGGTGGAGAGCATGGGGGGGGATGTGAAGAGCACATGGGGGGAGGTGGAGAGCACAGGGGGGGGGGGGCTGGTGGAGAGCATGGGGGAAGGTGGAGAGCACGGGGAGGGCAGCGGAGAGCATGGGGGGAGATGGAGAGCACAGGGAGGGCGGCGGAGAGCATGGGGGGGGGGGGGGTGGAGAGCACAGGGGGGGCTGGTGGAGAGCATGGGGGGGATGTGAAGACTACATGGGGGGAGGTGGAGAGCACAGGGGGGGGCTGGTGGAGAGCATGGGGGGAGGTGGAGAGCACAGGAAGGGCGGCGGAGAGCATTGGGGGAAGATGGAGAGCACAGGGGGGCTGGTGGAGAGCATGGGGGGGATGTGAAGAGCACATGGGGGAGGTGGAGAGCACGGGGGGGGGCTGGTGGAGAGCATGGGGGGAGGTGGAGAGCACGGGGAGGGCAGTGGAGAGCATGGGGGGAGATGGAGAGCACAGGAAGGGCGGCGGAGAGCATGGGGGGGCGGTGGAGAGCACAGGGGGGCTGGTGGAGAGCATGGGGGGGATGTGAAGAGCACATGGGGGTGGCGAGCACAGGGAGGGCGGTGGAGAGCATGGGGAGAGGTGGGGAGCACAGGGGGGGCAGCGGAGAGCATGGGGGATGTGGAGAGAACAGGGGGGAAGCAGAGTGCCTGGGGGGATGAAGAGCATGGGGAGAGGTGGGGAGCACAGGGGGGGTGAGCGCAGAGCATGAGGGGTGGCGGAGAGCACAGGGGGTGGCAGAGAGCATGGGGGGTAGCAGAGAGCACAAGGAGGGCGGCAGAGAGCATGAGGGAGGTGGAGAGCACTGGGGGGTGGCAGAGAGCATGGGGGAGGTGGAGAGCACTGGGGGGTGACAGAGAGCATGGGGGTGGTGGAGAGCACTGGGGGGAGGCAGAGAGCATGGGGGAGGTGGAGAGCACTGGGGGGGCAGAGAGCATTATGGAGGTGGAGAGCACTGGGGGGCGGCAGAGAGCATGGGGGAGGTGGAGAGCACTGGGGGGTGGCAGAGAGCATTGGGGAGGTGGAGAGCACTGGGGGGCGGCAGAGAGCATGGGGGAGGTGGAGAGCATTGGGGGGTGGCAGAGAGCATAAGGGAGTTGGAGAGCATTGGGGGGCGGCAGAAAGCATGGGGGAGGTGGAGAGCACTGGGGGGCGGCAGAGAGCATGGGGGAGGTGGAGAGCACGGGGGGGGGGCAGAAAGCATAGGTTAGGTGGAGAGCACTGGGGGGGGCGGCAGAGAGCATGGGGGAGGTCGAGAGCACTGGGGGGGCACAGAGCATGGGGGAGGTGGAGAGCACTGGGGGGGGGGCAGAGAGCATGGGGGAGGTGGAGAGCACTGGGGGGGTGACAGAGAGCATGGGGGGGTGGAGAGCACTGGGGGGGGCACAGAGAGCATGGGGAGGTGGAGAGCACGGGGGGGGGGGGGGCGGCAGAGAGCATGGGGGGGAGTGGAGAGCACTGGGGGGGTGGCAAAGAGCATGAGGAGGCAAAGAGTATGGGTGGTGTGGAGAGCCTAGGGGGGGGCAGCAGAAATAAGCAGAATAGAAGCGGTGGGGTGGCTGCATATAGAACAATCATTCTCTCCATCTTCCTCCTGCAGTCTCCTGCTTCTCCTCTACCTCTCGCAGGCATTCCGATACTGCAGGAGGAAGATGGAGAGAATGATTGTTCTATATGGAAGATGGAGAGAATGATACTGCAGGAGGAAGATGGAGAGAATGATTGTTCTATATGCATCCGCCCCCACCGCTCCTCCTATCCAGGTTACAGGGGGGTGGCGGAGAGCACGGGGCTGCACTCACGTTTTCTGTTATCCAGCTTCAAGTTGTTAGCAGCAGCAGGTGTCTGCTCTGGCTCCTCCCCCTTTGCAGTCACGCCCCCTGGCACCGACGGCTGACCTAAACGGGCGGCCGCAGAAGGCTCTAGCTCCACCCCCTCTATGTTTACGTCCCCCCGGTGCCGATGGACTAAGTTTAACTGACAGCCGGGCGGCCGCGAAGAGGCTGCATGAGCGGCGTGGGCTCAAAGAGCCTTGTGCCCCGCAAGGACTTGCAGCCTGGCGGCCCAGGCGGCCGCGGCCCACCGGGCAAGTGCCCGGTTTGCCCTATGGCCAATCCGGGCCTGACCGCCCATACCTCAGGGGAAAACAATATTGATATGTCGGGTGGATCTAACATGGCCAATCAACTGTCCCCACCTGAAGGTTCAGCCAGAACATTTATGAGACAATGTGCAATTCGTTTCGTTCTAAATTAGTTTTTTAATGAATTTTGACAAATTCAGAAATCGGGAAATATCAAAATTAACAAAAACCCGTTTAACTAATTTTTCCGAATGTTCGTAAATTCGAAAATCCAGAAATTCGGAATTCAAAAATCCAAAAAAACGAAAATTCTGAAATTCTGAAATTCGAAAATCCGAAAATTTGGAAATTCTAAAATTCGGAAATTCTAAAATCCGAAAAATTCGAAAATCCGAAAATCTGAAATTCCGAAATTCCAAAATCCAAAAATAAACGAAAATTCAAAAGGAGAATGAAAATCCGATAATCTGAAAAAATAACTAACTAATAATAACTTAACTATTACTAACTATTAAAGTGATTGTAAAGGCTCATTTTTTTTTTTAAAATAACAAACATGTCATACTTACCTCCATTGTGAAGCTGGTTTTGCAAAGAGTGGCCCCAATCCTCAACTTCTGGGGTCCCCCGGCGGCTCTTGCAGCCCCTCCCTGCATCAGATAACCCCCTAGGAGAAGCGCTCTCCCGGGGGGTTACCTTGCGGGTGCGCCCCAGAGTCCAGCTTTTGCGTCCATAGACAAGAATACCGGACAGCAGCAGGAGCCAATGGCTGCACTGCTATTAATCTATCCAATCAAGAGCCGGGACCCCGAGCAGAGAGGGACAACGCGTTACGGGGAGAATTATGGGGCTCAGGTAAGTGAAACGGGGGGCTGGGGTGCCATTGACTGCCAGAAGTTTTTTCACCTTAATGCGTAGGATGCATGAGGGTTTACAACCCCTTTAAATTATGGGTATCGTTCCATTTGTTT